>OY728155.1:527932506-528533965 GCA_963277665.1 Viscum album
AGAGATCATCTATCCTTAGAATGAGGTAACGGTTCTTGACCATTACCTGATTCAACCTTCGGTAGTCTATGCATAGCCTGAGACCACCATCTGCCTTCTTCATGAACAAAACTGGAGCACCCCATGGCGACACGCTGGGTCGAATAAAACCCTTATCCATCAGATCGTAAATCTGAATCCGTAACTCCCGCAACTCCGAAGGTGCCATCCGATAAGGGGCCATCAAAATCGGATAGGCACCAGGCTATAAGTCTATCCCGAACTCAATGTCACGTCGGGGGGGGGGGGGTAGAGTCACAAACTCCTCAAAAAAAAGCATTTAGGAACTCCCCAAAAACCTCTGGGACATCCATCATCTCTGTATCAGTGGAAACCACTGATAACCCACCTAACAAGGAAAGGAGAGGCTTCACATGCCGGCTTCCCGCCTGATAGATCCTCTCGCTAACAAAAGATACACACTGCCCATCCACGTTGGAGAAAACGACACTTCTTTGGAAGCAGTCGATAACGACACTAACAGAAAACAACTAGTCGATGCCTAGGATGACATCGTATGGCTGCATCTGTAGAAAAAGAAGGTCCCCACTAGATCAATGTGGTCCCAACGTCAGACCACATCCACGACAAACACAAGATATGCTGGTCTGACCTCCAACTGGTGTACTCAGCACTAGGGGTATGAAAAGCCTCTCTACGTCTAGACTCAAATCATGGTCTAGACCGGGTGAAACAAAGGAGTGCGAAGCTTCTGAGTCGAACAAGGCAATAGCAAGAGTGCTGAACAAACAAATCGTACCTCGCACCACCTCTGGTCCTACCAGAGTTTCCAACTCTGCTGCGTGAAACTGTCCACGCCCAGCTCCTCTGCCTCTCTGTTGACATCTAGGTGCCATAACGGTAAGGTAAACAAATAACGCCTAAGCCCAAGTAGCAAGGAAATTTATCAAGGTTTTATTTTATCATTTTATTCAATTTATTTCCCAGAACACCAAATCAAGTAAAAACACAATCATGATGATGCATGTACCTTCCCTAGGGTCTCTAACCTGTAATCAATGTAGTCTCACTTGGTCGTTTGGTAGGCTCAGAGTCCTTGCATCGAATCATGGGGGGCCCTAAAATCCCGTGTCCTAGCCGGTCTTTTCTGGCCTATGTCACGCACCAAGATCAGCCAACACTGTTGCCCTGCCATCCCATGCAATACTCACTGTGCCTAACTACAGACCCCATCCTATCTCTCAACCATCACCACTGATACCATTACGTCACAACCCCCTCCCACCAAAGATGCCCCTCCTGATCTGGCAATAGCGAAAGGGAGATAATGACCCCCGAGTCTCGTATCCAGTAGGCCCCGGGGTGTTGACTAGCACCAAGGGTATGAGTTTTTCACAACATGGGAGGCATTACCCTTTTTATTTATTTAAGATCAAGAAATATGATGAGTCAAACACCAAAATAAAAGAAAGGAAAGACAAGTAAATAAACCCAAACCAATTTCACATGTATGTTTAAATAGTTCTGAACAAGGTACAAGTACAAGAAATCTCAAAAGTACAATACCAAAAGAAACAAGAGTACAAAAACTGCAACAACTCCAACTGTCCTGATAGGTAGGGTCCCACACGGCCCTGGTAGTCCTCCTGGAAACCTGAAAGTAAACGTAGGGTGAGCATAGAAGTATACTCAGTAGGGAAACCTAAATCTCTCAGGCACAAGTGGGGAGACATCCTAATGTCCCGTGATAACAACAGAAGAAACCAAAACCTATCAAGGAATTCTAACCACCCAACCTCACCAAAACACAAATCAACAGGTATTAGTATATAAGAACAAGAGTATTGGGTACCCCACACCATTTCCCCACTAGTTAGCTGCTCTTCCTAACGGAAAATGTCCTGACGCTACCATACTCTTCCCGCCCGCACACACCTAAGCCTCACAACCACGTATCCCACCCGTACACACCTGGGCCTCACAACCACGCATCCCTCCCGCACACACCTGGGCCTCACAACCACGCATCCCTCCCACACACACCTAGGCCTTACAACCACGTATCCCGCCCACACACACCTGGGCCTCATCCCGAAGATTCTTGGGAAATAGTAAACCTGCCCGAAGAGTCTTGGGCTAACACCACCCCAATCGAAATGTACCTGAAGATTCTTAGGTGTAAGGTAGCCTCAAGCCATCACAGCCTATGGAAGAAGGAGCAGGAAGGAGCTCATAACTAAGGTGAAAACACCCTCTCCCATGAAATTGAAGTGTTCGACACTAAGTTCTAAACATGGGTGAGGTGCGAAAAAACACAAAGATACAGATATATATATATATATATGTATACCAACACATAGCCCAAACTATGGATTCTAAACAGAGAAACTGAGCACGTGCCTCGGCACTGCTATGTTGAAGCATGCATACAATAAACAAACCCAACCCCATTTAGGTTTTTATGTTTCAACAGAATTAGTTTATTAGTTCCTTCACTACTGGGCAATTATCCATAACCAACCACATCAATCGTTTGTAAAACATATCCCTGCCATCCACAAATCAAGTTAGGAAAACACAAGCAACACAACAAGTTCCTTCTTATTAACCAACCAACCCCGTTGATTATTATTCTCATTCAATTACCATGCCCCATCATTTATTAATTCTTCCACTTTTATTTATTATTAACAACCCATAGTTCATTCACATTCAAACCCATCCCTGCAGCCTCGCTGCCAACCACTATAATGACAAACACACCGAAACCCGTACATCATCATCCCATTGATACCATTTATCGTAGCCCCGCTTCCCATCACCAACATAGCATTCACACCAACCCATAACCAATCCAATCGCAGCCCCGCTGCTCACCCGATCCACAAAAACCCACAAAACACTCCCTTCACATAAACCAACACCCACATGTTTATTATTTCAGTTTTGTTCAACCGGGGTGATCACACAATGGTTCCAGTTATTCATTTAATAATCCAACTTTACGTGATTAACCAATTCCCATATTCCACAAAGTTTCCATCCATAAATGGTCTAGAAAGATAGGGCAACATTTAATTGCGCAAGGAAAGGCTCCCAATGACCATGATTTTCAGTAGGCATAAGCCTATTCAATTAACAACATAATATCACAGGATATAAATAAAGTTACTGCAATCACAAACTTCCCATCCCTGTTATATAAGCAAGTTATTATATTCATTAAACTAGTTCAAATGTGTTTCATATGAACAAGAGGACACCCACCCCGCATAATGCACAAATTATAGAGACGAAGGTAAGACCCCTACCTCAATAGGTTCTTATCACAATGCTCCCCCGGATCAACTTTAGAAGACATTCGTCGGTGTCCGTCGCTTCTGTCAAATCCGAGAAAAACCTCCTTGGGTGGAAGTTGGGAAGGAAAGGCCGAAGGGAAGACAGTATATCCAAGCTCAAAAGTTCCGCCTCGTCGTTACGATCCCGTGGCCGTTGACGGATCGTAAATCAGAGCTTGGACGAAGAAGTTATGGAAGAAAAGAGCCTTTAAGTCTCTTGGGAGAGCTCTGCTCGAGGGAATGGGGAGGAGAGGAGTGAGTTGAAAAGGAGGAGGGGACCCCTCCTTTTATAGGAGAGAAAAACAAAAGTACACAGCATGTACTTCCTAGTACACGGCGTGTACTCGACCATTTCACACGGTCACCACATAGCTTCCAACACGGCCTTCAACACGGAACGCGACCATTGACTGGTCTACACACGGTTTGAGGGTAACATGTACGCAGGGAGGGACTACAAGGTGTATAGTATGGGATACACAGCGTGTACCCATTTATTTCACACGGCAAGGACATGGCCTTCAACACGGCACATGGCCGTTGACCGGTCAATACATGGTTTGAGGGTAATGCGTACACGGGGAGGGACTACACGACGTATAGTGTGGGGTACATGGCGTGTACCCATTTATTTCACATGGAAAGGACATGACTTCCAACACGGCCTTCAACACGGGGTATACCCAGTGAGGGGGGTACACGGCGTGTACTCATACTACACGGTGTGTAGTTTCAAAATTCTGAAAAGTGTGGGAAAAGTCTATTTTACCCTCCAGAATACTTCATGACCTTATTTTTGACAAAGGAATGGGCCGAAGAGGTCCAGGCCATTACAGAATATGATGCTCTATAAATTTATGAAATATGATCTCAGGGTGATTAACATGGTCTCTATTATAATGATAATACACCAAGATGTCATCCACAAATACCATGCCAAAAGAATACGAATAGGGTTGTAAAACCCTATTCATTAGAGCCATGAAAATGATAGGTGAATTCGTAAGACTGAACAACATAACAAGATAATCATATAGAACATACATTTTGTGGAAAGCTGTATGAGGTATGTGTGATGTCCTGACTCACCCCTGATGATAGCCCGATCTAAGGCCGATTTTTGAAAACACCCTAGCTCCTTAGAGATGGTCACATAGATCATCTATTTGGGCATGGGATATCGATTCATGACTGTAATATGGTTCAAAAATATATAATACATGCATAGATGAAGGTTACCATCCACCTTATTAATGAAAATAATGGGTGAAAACCAAGAGGAAGTGCTAGGTCGTATAACATATTTGGCCTCTAGATCCTCCAACTACCACTCAAGATCCTGGAGTTTAGTAGGTGAAATATTTTATAGAAGAATGGATACTAGATTTTCTCCTATAATGATCTCAATCATAAAATCTATCTCTATATCATGAGGTAATCTAGAAAAAACATCAGGAAAGACATCTTTGAAAAGATCTACTACTAGAGGGAATTTATCCTAATGTAAACCCTAATCCTATAGAAAGATATTAGAAATATAGGATTCCATTACACCATTCCCATAATGCTCTGGCCTATCATTACTGTCATGTATATACCACACACCCTTTTTTAGATAACTACTTCCCTCTGGTGATGTAAAAGACACTGTGTGGTGATAGAAGTCTATAAAGGTGTGATACAGGACCAACCAATCCATCCTGATAAGGACATTGAAGCTAGTAATCTCAAGAACAAAGTGGTCCCATAAGAAAGGGTATCTTATTACCTTAAGGGGATAGTCCCTACATTGGTTTATGCTGTCTGAACATACTATCAATGGTGTATCTAGGGTCATTAAACCAAAATAATACTATACATTCAACCCAATACTTTCAACAACATATAAAGAGATAAAGGTGCGTGAAGAACCTATATCAAATAAAGTAGATACTTTATTATAGGATACAATAACATTAACTCTCATTATAGATGGTCATGCACTCTCATCCATAGGTATTGGTTGTAAATTTTGAAATTGGTCTGATCCATAGCCCTGTGCTATAGTTGGACTACCCTGAGTATGACTGCTCTACTGGAACTAATGATCTAAAGTATGGCTACCAAGGACATGAACTCATCTTCATCCATTTCTTCTAGTGCTACACCAACTCCATACCTAATGCGGCTTAAAAGAACCATCCTTTGAATGTAGAGCAAGTGTGGAGCCTCATCCAATAGAATAAGATGGAAAGGACCAATAGAATCTATGAAGATATCCCATAAGCATTCAAGCATGACACTTCATCAGGTATTTATCACTTTGAGGCTTTATATTCCCCTTTTTTTCACACAGATGGAATACAACAGAGCTACCAATGTAGTTACTCTAACAACCACTACTCTGATATAAAACCTGGAGGGATCACTTTCTACTACCGAAAGAACTATTGGACTTACTTAGCACCGATCCTATATTCTAGGTAGTATTACCTTCCCATAGGTTGTGGTTAGTGATAAGATAATGATTGATGATCTAAGAGAAATTAGGTAGGATAAAAAAATTCCCATGGGTACAAATGGAAAACTGAATCCTATCAACATAGTGTTTAGCACACGAAATCTCATCACCATCTAGAAGTGATGAAAAACATTACAACTCATTAAAACATTATGAATACTTCATGAATGACATAGAACCTTGCTCTAGATGTATGAAATATATATCTCAACTATCCTTCAACATCTTAGGAATAAATTTTTCATAGAAATCAGTTTGAAAATTATCCTAGATCATGGTCTAATGATGACCAACCACAGAAATTATATCCAACCAGAACATGGCCAAAAAACATATAATTAATGTATAATGCTTGAACCTTTTATATGGAGGCATATCTAGATGATTAAATATAGATAGGGTGGTCTCACTCTAAGACTCAACATTTTGTGGACCACCATCCCCCAAGAAAGTAGGGGGATCTTGCTATAGGAACATGCATTACAGATCAAGCATTATAGGTTCAGGTCATGAATCACCTTGCATAGATTGCATCAGACATAGGAAACTCTCAAAAAGATGAGCGTCAGTTCCCATATCAGGTATAATGTATAGTTACACATGTGGAACTACGGTCAGTAACATTGGAAACTTAGGGCCCACAACATATGGGACATGGTCGTCACTACCCTCATGACACATGAAATGAGGATGTCGTGATGTCATTTTAATACAAATTAAAATCACATGTTATAGAAAAATATTGGAATTAGATAGATAGAAATTGAAGAAGATGAATGTATGGAAGGGGCTCACTCCCCATGGTATAATACCCCAACTACCTACTTAGATGGACATGTATTGGTAAGTATTCAAGTATAAATTATAAGGGTTCCAGTAAGTGAATTGTCAACTATACCTTGCCTCTTCATTTACTAGAAAACATTTATTTTTAATTCATATTCCACATTTTTAAGTTTCATTTTCTAATAAACTTATATCAAAATCTAATTAAAATGGATTTTCATTCCCAATGAATCAGGGCCCATACACCTTATCACTAAAAATGACAACCATTTAATTTATAATTAAACTAGTATACATATGGTCTCAAAATATAACAGGTTATATATAATGTATTGACTTGTTAAACTGACCATTACAACCCATGATGGCCCACACACCTCAAGAATTGAAACTAAAAATCACTCAATCACATCCAAAGAAAAGTATATGCATAATATAAATACCATATCATCACTCCACAATCATAGTAAGGACATGAAATAAAAGTAGTGAAATGAACCTATATATAATGGCATGTGAATTCAAGGTTCCCATGGTGATGCATGTAAAAATTATTCTTAACCTCATGTCATTGTTAAAAAGGAAAAATAAATCATCAATAATAATAATAATAATAACAACCACATAACATGTGTGACACCATATGATCAATGTTTATCAACTGTAATAGGAAAAATCATAACAAAAATCATTATTCAGGAAACATATAATTTTCCCTGAACATGGGTTAGCTACACCCAAGCATGGAATATAAATGAGTTCCAAGAATTCCTAATCTCCTTTATATTGTATCCAAATAATAATACAATAAATGAAGCCTTTGATAACAATTTGTGAAGTCCAAAACAGGCGTTCCACTCAAAGGTTCCTCGAGCCCAGTTGGACACATGGCCTCAAGCGCATCTCCCCAAATGATAGAGGCTTATGACTAGCATCTATGGCCTAGGGTGTGTTTTTGGGGAGACTATTCCCTCATTAAAAGAGTGAATGATAATAGAAATAATAACCAAATATAAGAATAAATATAAACATATTTCACAAAATTAGCTAATAGAATAATAAACAACAAGAATAACTAATAATAATACTCATATGTTGATTATAATATATTTCATGCATAAAAAATGTGAAAAAACGGATACAAAGAAGAAAAAATAAAATTATATATAAAAGATGAAAAAATAATCCAAAAACTATCTAGTATCCTGATCCCTAGGTTGGTCTTCTACTACCAAGATCCATCCTAATGCATGAAAATAATCAAGTGTCATGATCATGAGGCTTCCCCTTATCAACATATAAATACATGTAATCTGCTAAGGTACCAATGGTGGATTAGATAATGTGTGAGATAAATATCCGTAGGCCACCACTAAAATCATGTATAACATACAGTCCATGCAATATAAATTGAGACATTATGCATTCATGATTATATAAAAGTAAATTATAGTAACATAAATACCCAATAACCTTTTTTATCCTCAATTGGTGTATGGACTTGCAACCAATTCATTGATTAATTATGTTCTAGTTTATAAAAGTATGTCATGTGAGGTATAAAAATCCTTGACATGCTAGCATAATAATAATAATAATAATAATAATAATAAGGGATCTAAGATATTGGAAGGAATCCATGATGATGATAATAATGAAGAGGATCCAAGGTAGTAACCAAGGAATCCTTGACATCATGGGTCAATCCAACTCAGTAATAGTCTATATCTAGGATAAAGTTGTATGAGTGAAATCCAAGGGGCATCACACAAGACATTCTATAATGACATAATTCTTACCAAGTATAAGGAATTCTTCCAACATAAAACGGGATACGAAATAACTAGGTGCAAGGGTGATTAAAAGGTGCCTTATGTCTGTAGACATCACAGCGGATCCAAGGAGTGTATCCAAGGAATCCTATAATGATAATGAGGGATCCTATAGTGTCATACAAGTAATTCACAAGTACCAAAATATTAGGTTCCAAGGTGGGTCTCAACCTTGGAAACTGATATCCCCGGATCAGAATGGAGACCATGAGTTCAGAAGAAATTCCCTCAGGAATTAAAGGCGAGCTCAATTATAACCACTCCTATAGTGATGTTAAGGTATATATAAAATATTATGCTTATATTTTATTCACATAATTAATTAAGGCCATATAATACTCATTCCATTTAATAAGTTAAAGGGGTTTATTCCACACCTTTCATTAGTATTACAAGTATAAGGGACATGAAACCATTTATTAATTCATATAAGTCATATTCAATTCCTTTGGTTCACTCCACTACCTTCCATTAATCATTACAAGGTGTTTTATAGACGTTAAACCAATTTATTTAATTATATTCATTGAAATAGACCAAGTGATACGTGTTAGTATACTTTATAGTTAACCATTTAAGCATTAATTAATTAATTATAACACTTATCTTAAAAGGTTCATGTGATATATATATAACAACCATTTATGATTCATTCATTTAATTGAAACAAATACCTTTATCAATGTCAATTCAAGGAACAAACAAATAGTGTAATAGATATGAATAACATCCACTAAAGTCATAACAATGGAATCAACCTACTTGGGGTGGTTGACATTGAGGTTTTAACCTCTAACGATAGATAATGCATTTAACAAGGGTATTAGAAAATAGTTCAAAATACTATAATCAAGGAAAATGAATTTATTAGGCCACACCTGATAAAATATACAGGCACACACAATAATTTATAAAATTGAAAAACTTAAGGGATGAGTTATAGGCCACCTAAATTAGGCTCATATGACTCTCCTCATCTAGTATCATCCTTTAATTTATCATGGATTGGAAGAGATATGAAGAACAAATCAACTCTATGAAAATAGGGCTTATGAGTCTACATATAAATATAATATTTGAGGGAGAGAATAATGAAGAATGGATAAAAATGAATCATGATATTACTAATTTTCATCCAATACGATGAACCATGATCAAATTGGACACTTGATCAAATCTCTTGATCAAAGTCTACAAAAGAGGGTTTTAAGAGATCCAAAAATGAGAGAGGTTTCATTAATTTACGCTGAAGAGAAAATGAGAGTAAGTAAGAGTGTTAAACCATTTAATAAAGGGAAAGGGGGTAATTTTACTAAAAAGTAGGGGTCACATGGTTTGGTCTCATGATTGGAAAAATCTTTCACCAACCATGCATCTTCTACTATAAGAAGGGGCACTTTGTATGGTTTGGCTGCATTGTTAGAGAAACTATGTTCCAAATTTAAAAAACACCTTAGATAAAATTTCTATAGTTTTTAGACGAGCGTGCATCCCTTGGACCATGGTTAGGGAAAATCATTCACCCTTATTCATCCCAATATTCAGACCTACACTATTAGGAGAGACCATGTGAGCTGGGTTACATAGTTTTTACTAACCGTGGAGCCCATTGATTTTCTCCACCGGTCAGGGTTACGAGATACGAACAATCCCCGAACACCCCTTAAACCTTTATAACCTAAAAGTGAATCCATATTTGGTCCAAAATAAGGAATTAGATCCAAATTAAAAATATCCATACCTAAAATAATAAACTGTTTTTTACATTATATGTTACAAACAAATTCATGGTATTGACTATAGAGAAACATTTTCAACTTTAGCAATGATAAAGTGAAATTAGATTTTCATTATAATAAATGATATATTTGAATATTAAATATATAAAATGGATTTAAAAACCTAATTTATTAACTAGAATGTATTTGAGGTCATGTATAAGATATTCCCAGATTTTATTTTAATTAAAAATGAGATCAGTAAGGTATTTAGGCTACAAAGATCCATTTATTGATTGGTTTAAGATTCTTGAAGTTGAAATTTATTGTTTTATGGTGCTATCAAAGATATTTGTTTCATAAAAAATCAAATACAATTACTATTTATATAAGAATATTAATGAGAGATTTTTAGTATTTTTGATATAGTATATGGATGACATAATAATTATTAGAAATTATATCTTGAATTGTAACTCTATAATGATGTGTCTTTATAAATGATTTTGATTGAAATAAATGGGTGATTATAAATACATAATGAGAATGAATATCTATAAATATATATCTAGTAGGTTTTATAGAATAATTAAAAACACATATAGTAGTAATGTGATATAGTAGTTTATCCAATGATCTATATGAAGAATTGTTTAATAGTATAGAATGGAATGAAATACAAGAAGATTCAGAATTCGTATGAAGATTTAGAAATGATAGATAGGGTTCCTTTTTCATACCCCATAGAATCTATCTTGTATTCAATGTTGTGTACCTAACATGATGTCTCCTATTCTATTTTTATAACTAGTAGATAATAATTAAATCATGGTGATAATAACTATATTATAATGGTTAACAATATTAATTAATTTTTATGGTCAAATTATATGTTATTGATCATTATAGGACTAGTTGCATTCTGTGTTAATGAGTTCATATATTCTATTTTATAATATGATACATATAATATTAGATATTAGATTATTTTAAATTATTTTAAAAAATAGTATACCTTCACTTTAAAGAGTTTTAAATAATCCACCATAGAGTAATTGAAAATAGAGGAAGAGTTCATCATTGTATTTGATTATGTGAAGGAATTGTTTTGGATCTGGAAGTACATCACTGAATTTGAGGTGATACCAAGAATTCATGGATAAATTGAGCATTAGTTTGATGAATATATAGTTATTTCATAGGAAAAGAAAACATAGTATCACCAAATATCAAAGCATATCCTTCAATATTATTGTCTCAAATTAGAGATCATTGAATGAGGTTATGTAATGATTAGTTAAATGAATACTGATGAAAATATAGTTGGTCTGTCAAAGATACCATTACCAAATTGATAACATGAGGGTCCCATGGAATCAATGGGTGTTAAATAACTGGAATATTAGTTTCAATGATTGTTAATGTGCCATTATATATTATTTAGGGTAACATACAATTATCATTATTTCATTTGTGAATTACTAAACATGAACCATTAAGTGATGAAATCCTTATAAAGTTTAATTTTGAATCACCCTAATTTATGATCAAAAATAAATATTATAGGTTGTAATGATATGTTATGAATTATATGAATAAAACATTATACACATTCGGTAGACAAGTTGTTATATAATTATGAGTATGTGTAATGGATATCACAAAAAAACTCCTTAGTATCTTGAGTTGAACTAATAATTTACTAGAGGAAACTATTTTATTACATTTTAAAAATAGGTATTTCATATTTTATTTCAATTATATTAAGTCCCATAGAGTCACATAGTTATGCCTATAGGGAACGATTAGGTTCTGGACATAATGTGATTTCCAAAATGAAAAGTGGTAGGTAATACTTTATAAAAAATAATTTGAATGAATTACCGAATAGTTGTGAATTTTTTTTGTAAAGTACTTGTGGTATTTTAATGCATCTGGGAGATCGTTGGGTGTGTACTATAATTTTCATCACCTATACACAATGGATTAATTCACGGTGTGTTTTAATTGAGTATAACATCACCTTGACTCTTGTATGCATAAGATTCATGGATATGACACATCCCCTATAACAACCCTACTATTTATTACACAATTAAAAATGATTTATTATATAAACTTACACTTAAGAAAACTATAAGGATTTATAGGTATAGTGTCTTGGGAAATTAGGGACATTACATGACAACTTAATACATAAAAATACTACATCTTTATTGAAAACTTCCTTTACATGACCACATCATTCCCTCGTACTTAACATTTCATGGGATAAACTAAGGACATACATGTGAAAAGTGTGAGATATAAAGCCAAATAAGATAGTAAAAAAGTAATAACATGAAGAATACAATAAATGTTAGGCAATAGTCATATCAATGGAGCATTAAAGAAACATGAACATAAAGGGGTGATATAACATGATTATCATAACATGGAAATGTGGAAACAAAATTTAACATGAGTTAGCATGATTCAACACTCATTGAACATAAATTATAATGATTCAACACTCATTTCACATGTTGAATCATGATACTATTCTTTACCCAATGCATTGGAGCGCTATCAGGGCACACCCTTTATAAACATTTCATTTCATGCATTAGTGTGCCATATGGATCATACAACATGGATTCATTAAACATCATAATTTATTCCATGAATAAGATATGTGGAATACATAAATGTAAGTCCTTAATCAAAAATTACATGTGCATAAATCTGAATACCCTTGATAGTGAAATGGGTATGGTATTCACTTACACGATGATTTTGGCATGGGAAATTTTGGTGCAACTTTGGCAGCATAACGACGTCAAATAGAAATCGTAAAATGGGTTGATGAGAGAGAAATGGGTATATAATCATTTATAAATGAAATTTACAATAATTGGGTCATGGAATATAATATCCCAACATATTTAATGGAATTTATATGAATAATAGAAAATAATTTCTTGAATGTAAATGAGAAGAGAGAAATTCCTTACAGAATTTCGGCATGGTAACAGGTGTTCATGGGAGGAATTAATGAGAGATAAAGAGGTTTATAATAACTAAAACATAAGGGTGGAATTATGGAGGAGGTGATAATCATAAACCAACATTTTTAATTGAAAATAAAAGGGTATAACAATATAAAGAAATTTGGACAAAATGAGAAAGGAAGAAGTCCCTTACTTGGAAGTGTGATCCCAAAGGATTGGGAGAGGCTTGAGAGAGGATTATTGGGATCTTGGAACAGATTTGGAGGATTATATATATAGTGGATTAGGGTTTGGTCAACATACAAATGGTTTTAGTGAATTGGAATGGGAGGTTGAGTGGGTTTATATATGAAATGAGAGGGAATTCTTTATTACTTAGGTTTTGGACACTACACATTAAACTAATCAAAACCACAAACCATCCCATGGTTTTTCCCATGGTTTTTGTAAACGGGGATTGAAAAACATTATTTTATAAGACCAATGACCTAAATTATTAAAATATTAGGATTTATTATGTATAGGTGAGTCACACTCTCAAGGAAATCATTTTAAAATATTAAAATGTTTTATAAGTCTTAGAGGGTCCACTAAGGCTTTTTAAAATAAATAAATAAAAATTAAAAATCACATTATTTTAAAGTTAAAAAATATATTGGCTGAAATAACCTTTTATAGTATTTTATTACATCACTATTGGGTCATTTGATGTCATAAAACACATTATATATTCAAACGGTTTTTAATTTTTACCTAAAAATTCAACTATCTCCGAAAATTATGAAAAATTAACCATTGGATAATTTTGATGTCATGATTCCAAAAATAATATTTATTTTATATAAATTATTTTCCAAATATGTGAATTTTTAATTCTAATATAAATACCGATATTTATCGAAAATTCATGGGTTTTGACAAAAAAATCTTTCAAACCTTAATAAAAATTACAATTGTATTCATAAAAATTATACGATCATTTATATTTAATAAAAATTAATTTATTAATAATATTTTATTAAAATATTATTTAATTAAAAAATCCATTAATTCATAAAAATAGATTTCTTAATTGAATATTAACTAAAAATACTATTTATGCTTTAAAAACTGTTTACAAATTAACAATAATAAAATGAATGTATATTATTTATTCTATAAAAAAATAATGCATATAATCATAGTGCTAGGTTATTGTTTCATAACCCATTATAACACCCTCATAATACCTAAGAGTAAGGTGCATGATGGTGACAGACTCTTGGGGTGGCTCGGATAACAACGCTCGAGTAGTAATCTCTATTAACTTCCACTTCTCCCATAGGTGGTTCCATTTAAGCTTAATGTGTTAAAGCTCATCTTGGGATTGGTCGAGAGTGAATCCCAGTGATGCTACCTCATTTCCAAGCTCCAAAAATGGGCTTCATATGGAGCAATTCTACTGGATGAGTCCATCACTTCATTTGTCTGAGTAAATTGGATTTTTTAAAGCCATATATTTATACTAATCAAGTGATCACTGTTCAACGACTATATTAGAAATGGTAACATTTCTTAACAGTATTTTGAAATTAAAAAACATAAAACCAAGGAAGTGTATATGTTTTATATAAACATTTTATATAATAATCCATTTAATTGGATCAAGAAAAGTTTGGGTCATTACATCCCCCGTTATTCAATTTTCATCGTTATCAAATCCATTAAAAATTGATTTAAAAAAGCATAAGAATTAATTTAATGGGATTGATGAAAATTCTAATGGGAATAAATGTATATGAATATTTTTTTTATGATCGATTAATTCCATTAAATGAAATAGGTTGAGGATATCTATATATGGTCATTTGACTTCTCCTATAGTATAGAACATAGTTTCTTTATAAGCTGAAAAAATATATCATTGTTCAAAATTATCTATTTATCACTCCTTAGTAAGGAACTAGAAAACCTTTAGAGTAAAAGGAACATCATAATTTTTTGATTATATTTCTAGTGAAATCCCTTAGTGGTAGGAGGCCTTTATTTTCATCTTTGGTGATCGTTAAGAAACATACTCTATCAATGAAAAGAAATATGAATTATATTGAACATGTGATACATGTATGACTTTTTTTTAAACATTTTTTCACATTTTGGTTCCTTGAAAATAGATTAGTTTCATATTGGGTTTTATTATACATTAAATGATTATACAATGATCCCCTAAAACCCATCAATAATTTATAGAAATCATTTCTTCATTGGATTGAAAATATATGAGGGGATCAATTGTGGATACTAATAAAGGATATATAGATGGATTTACCCTTATTAATTGGTTTTGTTTTAATTAATTTTTAGAGTTTATTATATTTTCTTGATACTCATTAATACATTTTCAAATCTCATTCATTATATTCTATAATATAATATTTTAAACTAATATTGTTTTTATATTAAGTAAATTGATGTAAATGTAATCAATATCGATGCACACATAAATAATGAAAATCAAATCCACTGAGTAATTCAAACTCAGTAAATAAAGTAGTTAAAAACCCTATATATAAAATCCAATAGTCTTCATAATACATCCTATGATATTTTATCTATCTAGATAAGAAATAATTCATGTAAATTATTGATCGAGTTTAGGGTATCCTCATAGGGATATTAACGTATGGTTCCCATAAATTTCATTATGAATTTTATATTTATTAGTGATCCAATGCCAATTAGTGAATGTAAACATGGTCTGTGTAACACATAGATTCAACTCGAAGATGGATTTTACTATTTAGACCAAATTTTGATGTCACAAATTATATGATTTTGGTTCAGTAAGGCTCTTGTGGGAATATATTTTCAATGTGATATGACTAAGGTATAAAATTATAAAAATTATAATCAAAATATTTAATGTGAGACTCGAGTAAAATGTGAATTATATGAAATGAGATATTTTTGTTGGATTTTAATGAATTGTCCTGTTTCAGTTTGCATATATAGAGTTTCTCAGAAAGTATATACTAATATGGGTATTATTCCTCATGGATCATATAATATATTTATCATGATTGCATCATACATATTTAATGTTATATGGTAATATCTGTGTTTTGATATAATTGAGTAATATAATCAATAAATAAACTTGTTACATTCTTTTGGTTAAATTTGACAAATAATTTATCAATATGGTATTCACACTATGGTTTTTTCACAATATAGGCGATGAGATCACATATAGGGTATATACATTTGTAATAAAGTGTAGATAGTAATTTCAGATTTCATTATTGTTGGGGATATTTATGTATCTCTAGTATCATTATGTGAGTATATATTTGAATACATGTTATATTTATTACTTGAATTGATCCTCAATGGTTAATTTTCAGATTCCATAAAATATTAAAGGCAATGAATTGGATTAAAATACAAAAAAGGACTATATATCTATGAATAAATATTTAATTTGGTGGTGACCTAATATTATTAATTTTGATAGTCCACTTTACATGCTTATTGTTCTCTTTTAAATTTATTTTCTTCATGAACCTATAAAATTTTCATCTATTTTCTGAAAATATATTCCATCTATTGAAAGTAATTTATATAGAGAAATTGAAGAGTGTTATTTTTGAGTGGGAAAAATATTTCATTTTTGGATGAACTTTTCTGGGTGGAAAACCTTATAATACAAGTTAGTTTGTTATGTTTTTACATTATTTGGAAAATTATGACATTAATATCTAAGATGTGATTACATTTTTTATAAATAGTTAATACAATTTATTTAATTATTGAGAAAGAAAAGTTTTCATGAATAGATTTTCATGTGGATATTATTTTTAAAGGATATAATTGTTTTATAAAGTATTTTAATTTTTTTGTGGTATTATATATTTTGATATAGAATTTTCATTAATAATTATTTGTTTGAAATTGATTTGGTGAGTTATGTTCCCTAATAGTTTTTTTCCTTATATGGTTTTTTAGAATGATCATAAATAAATTTTTCATATTTAATACATTTTTTCTAGAGGTCTAAACTTGGTTTATTTATTTAAAACTATTAATGAGTTATATTAATAATAAATTATTTTACAAATAACTAGGTTTCGAAATGTTGTATTTTTTATTATTTATATTTTTTGTTATAATTTTATTTGTAATATATAGTAATGGTGAAATGATTTGGAAATTATATAAGATTGGGTTTGGAGAAAATTATTTTTTGAAAAGATGGTGGATTTGGGAAAATTTTTATCTACTAATGGTTAAATTCATTCTTGTATAAACCAATGGGAAAGTATAAAAATGTTTTCTAGTGATAATAGATTGTTTAGAATATTGATTTTACATGGTTTTAAGAAACTTAGTGATTAGTTGAATGGGTTTACTCCTATGATTGGATGTTTGTAATGGATTAGTTACCCTTATGTAAGGGGGTTATCTCATTGATTATCTTATGTTCTTTATTTGTAGTAAATCCTTACGAAATGTATTTGTAGTTGATACAACATAGCTATTAATTTTAAAATACTTCATAGAATATATAGTAGTTATTTTTTTATGTATTTCTATATGATATCAAATAATTAGTCTATATAAATATTTTAAAAAAATCTATAAGAATATTTTTAGTTGGATTTTGTTTTTTGATAGTGGGTCCCTATTAGAATATTTGTGATGGATAATTAATTTCTAGTGTAATAAAAATATTTTAGTTAATTCATTTGAATTAACATATATATTGATAAAATCAAAGTTATATGTAACCAAAATTGATTGTTTGTTTTTTACTATCTTTACATTGGTGGGAATGATGTTGTACATTGGTTGCTTTTCTAGTCTGGATAATAGGTGGATGTAGTTTCCTAATTATAATTCATCTTAAAAATAGGTTGTTTTTTCTGGGTAAAAGAATGGGAATTGAATTGATATCTTAACGAATTATTATATATTAGTGGATGTGATAGTTTATGTTAGTGGTATGAATGGACCTATAGGTACAATGGTTTTGGTGTAATATTAGTATATATACTGACTAAGTATATATGTTAAATAATATGCAATAATGGGTTGGGTTGTGAAGCATTTTCAAATTTAACAGATAGTATAGTGGTCCATATGTGATTCGTTATCTATTTGAACACATTCATGATTGGAAGGCTGAATTTTAATTATGGTAAAAAATAAAATGATTTATAATGTTCTATACAACAGTCTAGTAGCATGAAACATAGCTCATTTATGACATTCGAGTTTGGTAAGAAAATCCATTTAAAGGTAAATTACAATATTTGGGTTTTAGGGATTTTGGTGGTGTATGAATGAGATTTTTGGTGAATGTTTATCATATATGTGTATATTTTTTTATCTTGGGATATTTTAATGTTGGTTTCATTATTAGTTAAATAGTGAACTTCAGGATATGATCTGTTTAGGAAGCAGTGGCTTGTAATATCATTGTAATGATATACTTATGATATATTAAATATTTGGAACATATCATAACGAGGTGTTTTAATGGTCATCAATCTTATCGGGAAAATTTGAAATAATGTTATTGAGATTATAAATTTATTAAAGGATTATGGTGAGTACTTTAAAAAATATTCATTATTTTTCTAGATATGTAATGTAAAACTATTTTAGTATATATATATTGATTAGATGGGTTATGTATTCGCATTGAGTTTTAATCATGCATGCATGGTTGATAAGTCTTATTAAATTTTCTATGTATAATTTTTTATAAAAATTAAATTGATTTTTGGTAACTTTACTTGTATTAATTATGGAATATCATGTTAAAATAACATTCAATAGAATTTTAATGTGATAAATTAATGTCATCATTGGGTGCATCTTTCTGTTCTATTTGTTATTGATTTTTTCTATTGTTACATATATCCAGTTGAATGAAATATTATTTTGATGAACTATAGAATGTAAATAATTGAGGGTATTTTAGTATATACAATATGAAATGACATTTTAGTGTCATATGAATAGATTCATTATAATAGTTTATTTGAATCCTTGATGATGGGGATCATATAGAAAAATTTCATTCCAAAGAGGATAGATGGTCAACTAAACATGCTTGCAATATTTTTAGGGGAAAATTGACCATGTCTATGGAGATTTCATAAAATTATTTTTAGTATTTCTTTGATAGATGGTGTTGTACATAGCTTATAGGGGATGGTAAACTATAAAAAAGAGAAGAATTGTAGGGAAATGGTTTCTATATTAAAAAATATTTTTGTTGGATTGGATTTGACCACTATGATTTTTTTTGAAGTATTAGAAATCATAATGTTGTATTTAGAGATTTTTGGATTGATTTTAGTGGATATTATAGTTATATTAATAGGATGTAACAAATGTAAAATTGTTTAAAAGTAAGAATGTTTTGAGATGTTTTAAAGTATATTTAGAGTATGGATGAATTTTAAAAAGGAATTATGTAGCCTCATAATAAGGTTTCATAATGTTGTTTAGGTTTTAGGATGTTTGGAGGTGAACTAGGTTGAAATGGGAGGTATTAGAAGATGACCTCTCACATATAATGTCCAAAGGATCATGAAGGTATTGTTAAAAAGTGTATTTTAAAGTAATTAAAACTTAAATCTATCCTTAATGGTCTTAGAGACCTTGTATTGTGGTTTTCAATTTTTTATGGTGACCAAGAAGACATTTTTTATCCCAAACAATTCCTTTATGTCGCTATGTTTAACCCAACTCAAGAGTAGGGATACATGACTGATTGAGCAGATTTTATAGGATTCCACCACACTCCATATTGATTTTTTAAATATTCATCTTATTAATCCTTGAATATATTTTCCCATTTCATCTATTTCATCATCCCTTATCATATTCTCTCATTGTGTAAACCAAATCATTAGGGTTTGATTAAATATAGAAAAATGGGATCTCAAAATTAATGTTTTTTCATTGGGGGTAATATATAAGGTGAATAGTATTTGTATTAATCTCATCATGTCATTGTTTTATTTGATTACCCCACCAAAGGAGTGTTTTCCCATCCGATATTAATTAGTGAAATTTGTGATTCCTTTCTAGGATTAATTTTCAGTTTTAATGTTCACATTTTAATTAATGGTTGGGGTAGTCCAAATCATTGACTGAGAAGATTTATTTATTATCATCTTTGCAATTGAGGTTTGTGGATTCTTATTTCTTCAATTGCATTATAAATTATAATATATTTCCTATGGGATATTAAAAAAATATCATCGATTAAGTTTTTAAAAATATAATACTTATCTATATATTCAACTACTTTATTGGGTAATTTGTTAAAAAATATGATGTTTGAGAAAATTATTTGTAACTATTTTGGTGATTATTTCTCTATGAATATTGTTTGATCTGTTTATATTATTTTTTTATTTAGACTACTTTATGGGTTTTATGTTAATAACATTTTGGTATATGTTGGTTTAGGAAACAATAATTGACTGTAGGGGCCACACCAAAGTAGGCATGGTTTGTTTTGAAATGCCACATGGATGTTGAGGGCTCACTAAGAATGGAATGATTTTCATAAATAGAAAATTCAATTAAGTGTCAGTTACTCATTGTTTAATAATTTTTACTTTATAAAATCATCTTCGGTGTGGGGGAATTGAGTTTTGTTAGTAAAACCAACATAGGTATGGGGGGTTTTTTGGTATAAAAATTGTGCATGTTACATGGGTTTAACTATATTTTAGGTTTGAGGGGAAATGGTGTATAAGACATTATTTGTTTGAAATCATTGATGTGGTCATGATACGTCCCATATAAGCCAGTTCCGTGACTACCCCATGCCTACCTCTAATAGGCTAGGGGCTGGTGACTTTACAGAGTAGGAATTTTCCCCAAATGGAAGGCATTTCCCTAAAGTTCCAGTACACACACACATCTCCAAGACACACAATGCTGAAATGTAAAACAACTGATAGAATTCATGCATACAACTAAGATCTCACAACTAGAGTACAATAGGAAGTAAATTAAAAGTAAACATATCCAAATACAATCCCACCACAAAGAGCCTATAACATAAGTCTAACTAAAATAGTAAAAGTCCGACCTGCTCCAAGGGAGAGGACTACGTCAAAGGTATGCTCCCGATAAATAGCTTGGTCTACTGAGCTCCAGATATGATCCCCCTACTCTTGGTCCTACATGGAAAATATATAAATTTCCACCATCTGCATAAGGCATGACACTTGTGGGAAAATCTCGTGTAGGGGTGAGTATAACAATAATCAGTAGGCCACCATAAAAATAATAAATATAAAGCACCAAGTATAGTCAGCTCCATACAAGATGTAACACTGTGTGACATATTGAAGAAGGAAATGAAACCCATATATACTCAGGAGAGACTCCACACCATTAGGTGGTCATAACCAACTGCTAGCCATATGATTATGTTCAAAGAAATGATCGTTTTGGGAGATCCTACTCCACAAGCTATAATATCATCAAAGACACTCTATGAAGAGGTCTATATCATTTGGGCCCACTTAAAGAAAACACACTGGTCTGAGAAGACTATGATACACAAAGGGGGGGTCATGCCCAAAATTTCTAGGGGACACCACGAAACCAATCTGGATCAAACTTCTACGTAGGGGATTGTATGTCAATGATTCCAAAAAACCTAATGATGTGGAATGTTAGATGGAGGATTAACACCCTGGACAAGGAGGCTACACTGATTCCACAAACTCTACTAGGGATGATAGAGGATCACACTCTAGTCTCGCTGAGGGACACCACAACTCTATCTGAGACTCAACCTCTAGTGGGATTACAAATCAGTGATGTGGATGCAATTAAAAACTATATCATTGAGGAAAGGACCAAGGGAAGGCACTCAACCTATAATTTTACAAACTAGGAAAAAGAAGAGCCTCAAGCACTCTTGATTTGAAACATCAACTTGAGAATCTACCCATAGAATTGCCCAAAATTGAAGACTGACTACCATAATTAGTTCACCTACCGCCATGGTTGGTCCACCTACTATGAGGAATGGCCACCCGTGGATCAACCACCATGGTCGTTCCACCTTCTTCGGTCGACTAAGATGTGGATCTACCTTAGTTTCCACAGATCTTGCTCCGGTCTGACCCAGGTCCATCTCTTCCGACCCAACCCTCCAACCTGACCTGGATCACCAACCTGACCTATCCCACTAACCTGGACCGAAATGATCACACGTGGCCTACTTGGTCCGGACCACCCCCCTTTTTCCACCGCTCCCACATCCTCCACTACCACCAATCCTAGACGCACCTTACATCCATCGCTAGCGATCACAACCACACAAGGCTTCACCACCGCGCGACGCTGCCAGCCGCTGCTGCCGCGTGCTGGTGGTCCCTTATGTGGACCTCCATGCCTTCTTTAATTACCAAAATAATAAATGATCAAAGATTTAAGCTCCTTGTTTTCCAATCTACACTAATCCATCCTCATTTGTCAATTTTCCTCAAATCTAAGGGTCTGATCACGTTCGGAACCACTTGACAATGTCAAGATGAGACCATAGGGATCCAACCAATGAAGAACACAAGTAAAGAAGTATAAATGAACAAGAGAAAAGGTTTATCATCATTGAAAAAAATTCTTATCCAATGATCAAGATCAGGGGATATTGGTTAGAAAACTAGATCAAATAAATCCTGTGTAATAAATCTCATCTCACAATACACATGATCTGAGAATCAATACATTTGTTGATTGATTCACGTTCATAGTAGAAATAAAGAATGAGTGATAAAAAATTAAATCACATTCCATACCTTAATTTTGATTGATCACTGATGAATAATTAATATGTGTCGTTTTCATTGGTGAGATCCTTAAAAGTCAATGTGCGTCGATCGTCGATCCTTGATCCATTGTCTTTTGTTAGAAAGGATTCCTAGAGCTCTCTCCAATAATCCTTTAAAAGTTTCAAGGTTAAGTGTATAACCCTAGAATTATGAAATAAGGATACATTAAATGAAAAACAAGTCATATCATTAAAACAAAAAATTAAAATAATTTTATTAAATAATTTTATTTATTTTATGCTCATGATAACTTTTTTCACAAATGACATGCACTGATCAATGTTAGGTTGCGCCTAGTGTAAAGTAGTTATTTCAAACTCAACATTTCCCTCATATTTTTAACCTGGGAACTGGATTAGGAGTTATTCAACTTTTTTAGGAAAACTGTGCATGCATGTTATTAAATATTTTAATATTTTTCAAACATTTGTTCTGGGCACACCGGGCCTTAGAATCGCACACTATCTCAGTAACTGGTCTAAAAAATAATCCATATAATATCTAAAAATAATACAAATAAAATCTGAGATGTTACAGGTGTTATTACTTGTTAGTTGATATTTTATAGTGGTTGATTAATATTTATAATATTTAATAACTTTTTTTATTATTTGAGTTTGAATGGATTGGGAAAAATTTATTAAATACATATGAGTTATATTATTTTCACATGATTGCGGTGTATCATAATCCTTGTGATATCTTATTGGGTTTATATTCACCCCAATAAAGTTTATTCTAATGCATAATCAAATGAAAATACTGTTTTGGGGCTTCTGTGATTTTTTTCTTTATTGGATGGATAAAGTAGTAAAGGGTTAAAGTTGAGTCATATCAATGTTATTAATCAGTTTTACCATGGACTGTATGACGGTTTATGAAAATTAAACTGATTTTATTTTTATAATTTTTATATGTATTGAGCATTCCTATATTTACATTTATAGGATTCTAATGTATAAAATTTTACATGGATGAAGTTATCATATGTTTGATTTTGTCATTTCATTCAACATGGTATGGTGTTCTGGTAATCTATTTCTCAATAATACATTGAAAATATAGATAAAGTGTCATGGTATAAGTAACATTGTTATTCATATCATGGTTGGGATAGAGTTGTCAGACAGGGTTGGGTTTTTATATGTGGTACTTTCTTTGTTCAGTTCCTGTATTCCAAAATTTGGTTTCTGATGGGATTTGATGACCTATTCTTAATATTAATTAATTTTACATATTTTTTTAAATAATATATGTAATAAGAAAAAGTAAAACACTCACTTGGAACTACAAGGTTTAATGTTTTTGGATATTAAATGCATGTTATAGAAATTTAAAATAATTACATACATCTCTTCTATAATAAAAATATTAACATATTTTCACCCATCATAAATATTTCACAAAACATGTTGTTAATTATTATTCTATAAGACGATATGTTTTCAAAGAGATCATAATAACTTATAACCTTTATAATACTATTTTTTTCCCAAACAATTTACATTCATTAAATAGGTTAGATAACTATATTTAAGGGGGATAAAAGTAAAAGAGAATTGAATATAAAATAAATTGGGTATATTCAATGATATTCGAGTATGTCATTAGAGAATAACACCTTATATACAAAAGGAATAACATATAAAAATGAAATAGGAATATAAAGATCACAAAAATGTAGAAGTCATATGAATTTGAATTCATAATGTAGTATTCCATAATTATAGATAAAAAATATTGTATAATATTGGTATGTGTCACATAAAAATCATGTGATACCATAAAAAAATTCATGTAGTTCCTTAATGACATAATACCATAGTTGATTATTATCACTTCCCAACTCTCATATATATATATATTTTAAAATTTATTCTTTTCCCAAAATATTACAGTGATATATATTAATTTTTTTTACATAATATACAATTACATATCCATATATATGTTTCCCACATGAAAATAATTATAGATATATCAAAAGACATATCATGATTATCTTAAGAAATCAAAACAACATATATATAATTTTTTATAAGGTGTAAAAATAATTAAATGGAATAAATTTGGTAGTATAAATAATTTAAATCATCATAGTTAGATAGATAATACAATAAGTGGGATTATAAATGAGTGAAATAAAAAGATTATTGAAATACATGAAAAATCCCTCAATAAAAGATAACAAATTACAAGTACTATAAGAAAATATTTTCACAAATTTTTCAATAAATTATTACAGAAAAGAACAATGAAAAGAGTCATTTCAAGATTAATTATAAAAAATCTATAAGTAAATTTAAATATTCATATGAATAAAAAAATTGGAAATACGCAAAAAATAATTAATTTGAAAGTAATCAATTACAAGGTAGAGGAATTAATAAAATAACGAGAGGAGGTAGTTTGAAAATTAATTAAGAATAAAAAATGTCTCTTTATAATTTGATATCTTTATATTAAATAAAAAATCACATTTATGGGTTTATTGGTTATCCTAAAAAAATAACGACACCAACATTAGAGATTAAGTTACAAAATAAATCACTATATCACTGAAGAAAAATTATAAAATTATGGATAGATGAATTTGATGTAATCTATATTTAATATAAATTTCTCTCAATTGTATAAAATATTTTATAAGGTCCATGATGAAGTAGGATATATTTTACCAATTCATGAAAAACACTTCCAAGATAATCATTCATTCATTAAATTCACAGATAAACATCTATTCTTATATAGTGATCTATGAAGTTTTTTCTTCATTTTTGTTGAGTAATAGTGATAGTTTGTATTTTTTTTATAATTATCTAGTGATTAATCAATGAAAAAAAGTATCCTTTTTCATATCAACCATGGTGTGTGGTTATAGATACATGATATTTGTTATCTAACATCTATCTTATAGTGTGAACTAGTCATTTTAGATCTCATATTTCAATTCATTTGGATCACAAATTGAATTTGTCAGACTATCTTTATATGTTCTAACTTCCTACACCCAACCTATCTTTCCATAAAGAGTGGGAAGGTGAATTTCAATATCTCATTTTTAGAAATTCCCCTTTGCATAGTGATATTACATGTTTCCTTTATCCTTAAATATTCCTCACCAATCTTGTGAGGATCAATTCTGGATATTTTGAATTTTATGTCACATTTCATGTTTTCTTTCCTTCATAGATGAAGTATCATAAAATATTGAATTGAACCCTTTTAAAAATATTTGAACCTTCGTGTAACATAATTAAAAATTAATATAAATCTATAGTATTTATATACTAAATGGTATATGTAAATTATAAAATAATATGCATTTAGAAGAGAAATATCTAATCCAAGAGAGGCCATAGATAGTCTCCCATTACAATAACTCATGTGATCTTCTAGATGGATCTAGATCTCTTCAAAATCAACTTTAGGTTAATATTAATCTATTTTAAAACCTTATATATATTCATTTTATAGAATATTTTTCATTTATATTCTTTTATTATTTATTTATCAATCATTCCTTGTCTATATGGTAATAAAATATTAGTTCCCCTCAAATGTTCCATATTTCATTTAGTATGGGGGTCTCAATCGTCATTCCAAAATAACTAGTTTCTAATTTATGTAGTATGATATGTAATTACCTATTTATTTTTTAATTATTTCATATTTATAATGTCTAAATAAAAGTGAGTACAATTAAAGTTTTTAAAGAAAACATATTAATGAATCATTCATTCAAAATGGGTTTTCAACTATAAAGAGTTATTTTGACAATAATTTTTCACTTATGAATTACACTTATTGAAAATTATAATAAATTGAGTTCATAATCAATACTTGTTATAACCATTTTTTTATTTTAATTTACCCATGGGTTGACAATAGTGATTATAAGGTAGTGTCGTTAACATAGGGGATCATACCAACTTATAAAAGGACAAGCTATATTATTATTTCATGATAACATTATAATTATATATTTAAAATATGATTAATATAATTTATTTATAGTGAATAATTATTTTTAAAAAGGGTGAAAATGAAAATATAAAGGATGTTGATTATGAAGAATAAATTACATATTTTTAAGAGGATTTATCTTCCCATAGACATTCACTATTTTGTATCCATAGGGTATTATTTTTTTTACTAAGGGATTCTAAAAGAGATAAAGATTGACTAGGGAGAAATTTTAGTATATTTTTTAAGGGAAGAGTAATATTTTAAGTGATTAACTATGGTTGGATCAAGTCCCATTAAATATATATCATTTATGTGGATTTTAGAAAATATTTCTTAATTGTGGGTTAAAAAATGCATTTTTAGGCGATAAGTGATCGATAAATGGATATAAGGAAGGTGGATTTTGTGTTACCCATATTAACACCATTATTATTAAATTAATATATTTTTAATTGTTTTATAAAGTTTTTATTATATATATTATGGTATACTATATTGTTATAATGTTATTTTAATTAAATACAATATTCCATCAATCACTTTTATTAAACAGTTATATGTATACCCAATACTAGTATTTACACATTGAATATAAATACACACACACACAAAAATTAGTTATATATATAACCATCAATCCTATTTATATAATAGCTAATATACATATCAAAATTATGCATCTTAAGAACGTATTTCCCTCTACACAATGACTATCATATTTTTAATATTCATTATTTAATATATAGTCTTTCAGGTCAAAACCATTATCTTAAGATACCATATCTCCTCCTTTTAGTCACTGTATTTATTTTTATTCATTATCTTATTGTAGTTTTAATGTTTATAAATCATATATGTCTCCCATTATGCTATGTTATAATGAAAAATAATGTTTTTACATTATTTTCATAATATTTTAAGTTAAATTAGTAAATTATTTTACCATTCCTTTCATATTATATGTAAAACAAGTTATTAAATTATAATATACTTAGAATGTATCAATATAAAATTGTTAATAAACTATGAGAAATAACATTAGAGGCCATGATGTTTCAATCTAACTAAATATCCATCTAAATATCAATGTATGTGTTATAGAAAATTATTGATCATGTTTATGAATTGTTTTTCTTATAATTTGGTGATCTAAAATTATTTATTGATTGAAATATTGATCTTATATGTTTCAAAAAAACATTGAATGAAATTTTGAGTCATTTGGAAGATATTTTTACTATATTTTAATTTTTAATATTGATTTTAACTCTTCTGAATAACACTTAACATAGATTGAATTGGATTTATTATTTTATACAATGTTCAATATAAACCAACTTGTTTGAAATATTTTAAGATGAATAATAACTTATTTGATCAATGATGTTTTTCATTAAGTTTTTAACTTAATTTAGTAATCTAATTCATTATTAAAAAATATCTATCAAGGTTGAAAAGGATTCAATGACATTGATTTCTATCAGTATGTTTGATAAAATTGTTACAATGGAATAATTTTATGTTATAATAGTTTATCTCACCTGTTATCATTATCCATTAATGATGTTAGATCAATTTGGTATTATATGAGAATATATAATGGGTTGAGGGACCGTAATGTTAGTAGCATCCTAATTATTATACAAGGTGACCCTTAAGTGATTATTAATATTATATTGAAGTGTGTAGGATATTTCAAATATAGTATATGTCATAAGATTTTTGTACATAACCTATTGATATAAACTTATCAAATTTTAAATAGATGACCTTAGTTTTTAGTATAGATATAATCATAACTAATGGGGAAAAGTATTTGTAATGGTTAATGTTTTATCAAATATAGCATGGTTTTGATGAATCCCAAAGATTTGTATAGAAATAATATTAGATAAATGTGTCCCAATGATGGAAATATGATATAATATTTTAATAGTGGGTCTTCACATATGTGAATTGGGCTATATATTTGGGCCTACGGGCTATGTAATGGGCTACAAGCCCACTGGGCCTTCGAGCTATGTAATGGGTTTTCCCTCTACCCAGTTAAAAGAGGTCTTTTCTTTGATTTAATAATAAAAATGAGGCTTCGGCCCTAACTTAAAAAAACAGATGAATTTTTAAAGGATGAGTTATTGTTTAGAACATTGATTGGTCATTTAAATTAAGAATTGAAATATTCCAAAAAATATTATTTATAGTATGTATACATGGATGATGTTTTGTTAATTTTTTTTTGAGATTGATATATATGATCACCAAATAATTAATATTCTTAAAATAAAAAAACTGAGTTGAAATATCTCAATAACCTGAGTTTTTCTATGTTCATTTTTGTATACATATATCTCCCGAACCAATACTATACTTACTAGATAGTAATCAAACATATGAGTATACCATGAAATAATAAACAACTCAGTGGTATAATGTTCCACATTGTAGTATCCCCTATGGAATAGGTGTTATATTTTCATTTTTATATAGATTTTTTCATTATGACTGAAGATATTATTTTAATTTAGGATATGTTACCACATTCGATGTTATAATGTTATTATAATTTTCTTTTAAGAAATAATTTTATTTACATGTGATATAGAGATATTATTGTTTGATCTATGTTTCTAGGGAAAATATACTATTAAAAAAATTTCCCATGTAGACACCTTTTGAGGATGGGTAATGCTCTTGCGGGTGGAGCTATGGTGCAAAAAAAAATGTAAAGTTGGATTTAACCTCAGAAATTGAGAGAGGTAATTTGGGAGCGGGGAGGGAGGAAAAATTGAAACTAATTATTTATTCCAAGGAGAAAATGTTGGGGATTTCAGGAAAGTAGGATGAAATTAATGAAGCTTTATTAGCAACCACAATTGGCTGGCAGCAGGTAGCAGATACCGAGGCCATAGAAAATTCATGGGTCCTTCTTATGAACTCCGAGGAAGAAATATTGGATAAGGTATTGAACATTAATGCTTATAATTAGGATGTAGAAAAAATTAATGGGAGTCCAATTCAAGTGGACACAACCACAGAGCAAGGTAATTGGATCGAAAAGAAACATTTAATTCTGAGCAGATGCTTCAGCGGGAAGAAGTTAATAGTGGAGTTCTTGAAAACATTGAAAAAAATCTGAATACCAATTTAAAGATATTATTAAATAAGAATCAGGTAAAAAGTTATCTGATTTGTCTTATAAATTTTATAGGGTGGCCACATCTAATAGCTTAAAGTTGACCTTTGATAATTATGTTATTTTATTTAATGTTTTTTTATATTGGTTGAACTGGAAGGTTTCTAACTTAAAAAAAAAGTGTTTTATAATAAAAATTTAATTTTTAGTCAAAAAATTTCCCATGCATTTCTATCACACGATTCATTTAATTTTTATTATATTTGACTATGAAGATTCTAGTTTCTAGGAGGATATTATTTACAATTTTTATTCACCTCTCTCTAGGGACCTATGAAATATTATACTTATGTCTATAATGATAATAATGTAAGTAATATTATCCTTGAGAGTAATGATATATATTTAGATTCTTATATTATGAATTTTTCTTGAGTTTTAACAAGTCACATTTTTTATATTGTGTTACTAGATTTAAAACTATCTTATTTCTTGGGGTTACACTTGTGATTCAACATTATAGTATGAATTTTAAGTTTCCTAGTGTATTCTATTATATAATTAACAAATCATGATTACTAAAAGTGGATATTATTTCAATTTGGTAATTTTTAAATGCTATACTTTTTTAATGGACATGAATCTTAAGACATATAAATACAATTATATAAGAATATTATTTTCAGATCTAGTTACTAACCTCTAACCTATTGGTGGAAGGATTAAGGATGAAATCTAAATCACTTTCTAGAACAATGTCGTATCTAATCTTGGTTAGAGAAATAATAATTGGTAATAATCATTTTATATAGGTTCAATATTGATTTTTGGATCGAACATGATAGGATCATTATAGTTTTTTTTTCTTTTTATAGTTTAATATTAATATGGGAGAACTTGTAGTATGATTTCCTAGATTATAAATGTGTGAGGACAATCTAAAATGAAACATTTTGTGTTTTTATATTGGTGAAATCAATATTTTTATATGTAACTTTGAAATTTAGTATTATATAGTAGGGTAGATAGGAAATCTATGTATTAAAATAGGCTAATGTGAGTACATGTTTAAATTTATAGTTCAAAGAGGATTGTTCAAGGTAGAGTGGAGTTATATCAAATACATAGAAAAATGTGTATTGAAATTTCTATAGGTATATTTCTCTATTCAATAAGGATGATATTTTTATTTATGGGGGAGTGTACCACACCATGAAGAAATTAAAAAAAAATAGTATTAATCATTCCAAAATGGTAAAAATATTATCTAAATTTATTAATCAGAAATGAAAATTTAATTATTATAATTATTTGGTAAATTATGGATAATAAATGATAAAATTACATGGGTTTTCATTTGGGTGTATTCAATAGGAATATATAAGACTTTGGGTGGTAACTAATTATAGTGGAATGTGAAGGGAACAAAGGTGTTGTGAGAGGCCCATTGGGATGTCTGGATTACTTTAGAACCAATGATGATCAAATTATAACATTAATGCATAATATACTATAGACATCTGATAGTTTATTGGAACTTCCATCTTTTAATGCACCGTTCTCATAATCATTACATTTAGATTCAAAGTATGTAAGTGTTACACAACATAAAAGATAAATAAATACACATATAATTAGTAAAATTAATGTTAAATAGGTACTAGTATAATTTTAGGAGCCTATATATATATATTTAATCATCATTGAAATGTGATAAATTATGGAATTTTGGGAACTTAAAAAAATTACAAGAATTATATGATTGCGGACTAAAAATAGTAAAAGAACATGTTTTTCCTATATAGAAAATCATTAGTCTCATAAGAGACCCCATATGGCAATATCCTAAGGTTGATTATGAATGAAATTTTGGAATTAAAAGAGGTTAATGGTGGAGGTTATACTAGACAATTATTTTTAATGTATATTGCATGAAAATATAGAAGTGATGTATACATATTATTAATGAAATAGAAAAAAATTAAAACATAATATAAGATAATATGGAACAAAATAAAAATTTATGAATAATAAAGTTATTATTATTATATTTAATTTATAAATAAAGAAGTTACTATTAAATCTTACATTTTATCATAATAGATAATATAATATATTTTACATTTTCATAAATTTTAAAAATAATAAAAAAATATTATTTGAAAATAAATTTCCCTATAACCATCATCGATCTCCAAAATATTATAATTTGATAGGGATTTTGGGTTGAGAAACTATTTTTATGAGATTTTTACAAAACATATTGATATTGTAAAAACAATCAATAATATTGGTTGAGGTAATTTTATTATTTACCATGGTTTTTTGGGATATGATAGAAAACAACATATTTAATAGAAGTTTTTTAGGTGGTATTATATTTTTAGTTCAATATATATTAAATAAATTTTAATTTATATGTTATAGTTTTTTTATCACCTATATTTACTTTATTATATTATAAAATATTGATATAATATATCAAATAATTAATTTTTCATTTAATATAAGTTGAATACACATAGATAATGATGTCTATCACATTTTATATCATACAAGCACTTTAGTCATCTTTTTTGAACATTAAAAACTATAGAAGCATCTGGTTATTATAGAATCTAATTTTTTAATTTCTCTTTTGAAATTAAAATATTTACCAAATAGTCCTCATTTTTAATTTTTACATCCAATAAATATTTTCATTAATTTTTATAACACATAATAATAGAAGTATTCATAATTTATAGAAATTTCCTATTTATTTACATTAGAAAACCAATCACATATTAATTTAGGGTAGAATATAAGTTATGCAATTTTTTATATCTTCTATTATTCTATAATATAAATTAATTACTTATAATGAGTCCAAAATAGTTTATTATTCCAATTGTTTCCCCCCAAAAATTATATAATGGATACTTCATAGTTATTTAAAAATTATCTCAATTGGTTAATCAAATGAATTTCATAAAATTATTCTTGAAAATATGAATTAATATTAGAAATGATTACATTTTTCTGATTACCTCACTAATTGGAGAATTTATTCTTCTTTTCATTGGGATTTTACAAGCCATTGTAATCTAGATAGATCATCCTTGAGAATATTTAATTTAAAAAAATTAATAAAAAGTGATTGTATGATTATTTAAATTATAATATATATTTATATATTATTAATTTATTTTTTTTCTAATTAATTAATCACATGTAATTTTTTATTGTTTTATATAATTTTTATAGTTATATTCCTAAAAAATTATTAACAACAACCCATATAGGTTTTTTTTATGTTGTGTTTTTTGACCTAGGTGTGTAAATTATTAAGAAATCTGTCATTATAAAATAAAAAAATCTTAATATTAAGTTTCATTAATTTTGGAGGATGTTGGTTTTATTTTTTTGAATGAACCAAAAAACTTTGTCATGGGTTAGTTAATCAATTCATGGTGATTCCCTAAAGATCATTAAATAATGGTATTAGTAAATTTAGGAAATGAACAAATAATATGGGAAATTTTCAATTTCTTGTATTTAAAGGTTGTATTTTTTCATTATTTTTATACCATGTTATCAATAAGACATTTTTGGTATTCATGGTAATTAAATAAAAGAAATTATCCAACATTATTATATAATTTTTTTTATAGAATGACAGTTTTGGTTTTATAAGATGTTGTAATGGAAGATAAAGATAATGTTAGTGTTATTTGGTGAGTGAATATTATATTTTTTTAATGAAAGAATTTACATGGACCATTAGATCTAGTAATATTGAATTATTATGGATTTTCTATAAAAAATGAAACAATATCCATTATCCATGGTTTTAGAGTAATATTTTATCAAATAGTTCAGGTAGTTGTCCTTAAAATATAATATGTATCAAATAATTAAAAGGAGAATTTTTTCAACATATATAGAATAATATGACTACACATTAATTGACATGGAAAATGATATGATCATTGTAGATCAAAACATCATGGGTATTCCAAGTCAGAAATTTTCAATTCATAGGAAAACGAACAAATAGGAGCTGTAAATCTAATGATTGATCTTATTCATTCTACCAGAAGTCTCTCCAATTATGGATCTCATATGTACTATGTTCTAGTCCTCTAGGCATGAAAACATTATCTAGAAATATTTATAGAGTGATTATTATTCTATGAAAATATCTTCTAAATAATTTCCAATGGAAACAAAAAATGTTTATAGATTATCATAAATCATGATTTTATGATTTTTGTATGGTTTAGTAAGTTGAAAATTATTATATTGGAAAAATTGGATCAAATTAATAAATCAAATCAGGAATATATTAAATTAGAAATTTTTTTCTATATTATCTATCTTGAATTATGGTTTAATGAATTACATTATTCCATAAGAATTTTGAACAAAAATAATCAAATAAGAAAATTATATTCATTTCAATATGATACAATATTACTATAATGAAATGATTTCAAAATAAAATTTATGTATATGTAAAAAATTCATATGTCCTTTTAATTATAGCATAAAATGAATGATCACATAGGTGTACCAAATCTACACAATTAGGAGAACTAAGGAATCATCCCTTTCTAGTTTCCTATTTTTTGAAATCCGTTATCAACACTCCCTGTGATATGGGTGTGGCCGCACCTATACTATTCTCTACCATGGCCTATAATATGACCATGATCTTCCTAGATGGTCATTTTATACTCTTATATAATAAAACTCATGGTTCTTTACATCGAACATGGCCTTGATTTCTTCTACCTTACCAATCACCTCTTTTAAAAAAATGAATCATGAATATCAATTAAAATTTATGTCAAAAACTACCAAGGACAACACTATATTTCCCAATAATCACTTCATCACTTTGGTAATCATTAATATGTGTTTTAAACAATTTTGTTTTCAATAAATCAAACATAATCAAAAGAGATTTTGACAACCATGTGATCATAAATAATAGATTTTTTAACAAATCCAACAAAATCCATTAGGATTTACAACAATACCCCTCCCCTTTGGATTTTGTTTAAAATCCCCAGTTCACTCCCAGTAAAGATTATTGTTCATTATTAATGATACATTATCCCCCTTAAAGTTATATTCTCCCAATAATTGGAAATGATATAAAAAGGGTATTTTCAAGCTTCCCCCTTCATATTAAGGAATGATTTTTTCCACATTTCATCATTGTTGTGGGGAACATCATTATCTTCAACACTTAAACCACTTAATATAATAATCTACTCAAATTAATGTCATATACCCCTTGAATCCAACCTTCCAATAGGGAGTTATCATGGGGATCAACTCCCCCTTTTAGAATTTAGAGGACCTAGTCAACATATGTTTTCTCCTATAAGGGGATATCTATTACTACTATATATATTCTCTAGAGATTCAATGAGATAATTAAAAATTTCCACATGAGATTTAAATAAATACTCGACGATTATTAAGCGTACATGTATCATCAGAAACATGATTTTTTATATAAAATAATAATTATATCCATGTAACTCAATATTACTAATGATAAAATTATAATATATTTTTATTTTTAACATCCCAACTAATATATATCACTGTCACAGTAAAAAATAAGTATATAACATCAATGAAATTGGTTGTGAGGATCATACCACATGTTAAAACTGATACCAATTCTGAATTACTCATTGACCCCAATAAAAAAAAATTTGTATTTCAATTATTCAAAGGAATATTCAAATTCTAGATAATTTTAAGAATCATTTTAATTTTGATCAAAAATCAACCTAGGACTTTATCCCTTGAAATCAATTGTTTATGTATTTATTTGGGACACCAAAAATAGTATATATGTTAGGTATTATCATAATTTCTAACCACATTCACTTATCTATCACAATAACCCCTTGGATTTTATCTCCACCTTAATTCGACGCCTCTTCATCAGCGATTAGAAAAAAAATCCTATGAGGATAGGGGAATCTTAGGGTTCATCATATTTAAGAGTAGATATTTTAATGATGAACCATGACATCACCTTCCATTTTCATTTTCACATTTTTATATTTTGGGAAAGGATTAAAATATACACTTTGAAATCTATATCATCATTTAAATCTAAAAAACATGACTTTTTTCCATAGTATTTATATTATATGTTATCTCATACACTCTTCTATTTATGCATGTGAGAATTGTCATCATTCCTTGGATTGAGATTTTCTAAAATAGTACAATCGATTATAGTTGAGAAATTACCTTCTTCTGTAACAACATAATTTAATCTAACCTATATATTTATTTTTCATTTCATCTTCACAATTTTCCCTTCACTAGATTTTGTGGAAACACGTTGACAAAATTATACCTTAATCACAAAAAATACAATCTTTTAATACCACTTTTTTATCAATGGGTTCTTCTTTTCCTCCACCTTTTTCACATTTAGATCAAACTAATTATTTTTCATCCATATATTTTGTTTTACATTCCACTATAATCATTATGAAAATGCCGGATTTGGTTCTAAATATATCTTATATCGATATTTAGTTTCATCTACCAAAAAATGAACCAATTATCCAACTTAATAATCATTTTTCCAATATTAGTATTCTAATTGTATTTCATAGTATTGGATTTTCTCTTTATGGATTCCTTACCCATCCATGTACTTATCCAATTATAATACCTCACTATTTGACTATGGAAAAAACAAATAAATAATTTTCCATAATAATCATACCTCATGTGGTCTCTTTTTGATTAATATATAGGAATTGATGTTGTGTTTTGATTTCTTTAGGATCCTTGGATTTAACAAATCTACTTATTATGTGCCCAAATCATCCATAATAGAATCACAATAGTTCTTACTTTATTTTCATGTCCACCCATCCATATTTTTAAAGGAACAACTCCTTTATTCAAGATTTCAAATATGAATTTTTATTAATTTCTACCCATTTTCAGGATTCTTTTAGAGGGATCTTTCAATATTATTTTTATTTTATTATCTTATCCATATGGTTTCTTATCTTATCATCGTTTTCCTTAAATATTGTATTCAACATTTTCAACTCTGATCTAATATCTCTCAATTCCCATTTTATTTCTTTATATTTATTTTATTAAAATAACACCTCTCATCAATTCCTTCTTTGTGAAATTTTTTTCTAACCTATTAATAAAACTCTTAAAGAATATCACTTTGTTCATATACATTTATTCACATTATTTTAGAACTAAAACTCATGGGTACTAAATTATTATTCAAATCCATGTTTTTAATGAAATAAAATTTATTCATTGAATAATAAACTTCATACATGAATCTACATTAGTATTTTTTTTTCATTTCATGTGTGTTACTTAGAATAAAAACTTGACGGTGTTTCCTCTTCATTATCAGAATCATATCTCCCTTTCACCTCCAAGATATAGTCATAAATTTCATATCCTTCATCCATATGAGTGTTTAAATTAGAAGTGATATTAAGATAAGATTTTATATCATTTGGAGATTTAAAACATCTAGAAAAGCATATATTCTTAAGATTATTTGTTTTTTTCTTTTGACATAAGGAAATTTTCATTGGTCCATTCTTATTTTCCAAAAAAATATTTCAAATACTTTTACATGCATTTAATGAACCTAAATTTGTTTATCCTTTTGTAAATTTCTTCCTCGAGAGCCTCCATTAATTCCTACTTGATCAAAGCATCATTTGTAATGTTCTTTTTGATATATCTCAAAAATAACTCCATGTAAACTTAACTAAATCACTACATATTCAACCACTTCTCTAGGACCTACAAGATAATCTTAGATAAAAATGATAAACATTATTTTCTATGTTTTGAAATTTACATTAACAAAGAAGGAGCCATTATTGTAGACTGGATATTTATTTAAGAAGTTATAATTATGTTAAATAAATAACAAATTAATAAAAAATAAAGAAATACCTATAATACCAATAAAAATAACATCAGTAGGGTAATGAGTGATATCACTATGTTATGGCTACATTAGGATGTGTACGTCTTATCAAGATTAAACACATGTTCCTTAAATGTCTAACATATCCAAATTTAGTTGTGCACTAAAATCACTATTGATATCACTTATGATCATAGGGGTAACTCCCATTAAAATGTCTCAATCTAAGGAAATCCTTTCCGAGACTCACCTCATTATATTGTTTAGGGCCAACTAATTTCATCTAAGCATCCTTATCATCTCACTCCCTATTCTTCCTACACTTTTTTCACACTACTCCTGGAATGATCAACCCATAGTTTTTAGAAATATTCACATCTTCAACACATCAATGGAATTATCCTAAATCATAGATAGATAATCTATTGTTTTCCCAATAGACTTCTCCTTAACTATTTGAAAATTACACATTAGAATCACATCCTTCTTTATGTTATAGAAAAACTATTGAATGACCTTCACTTTTTGTAGGCACTACATTTACATCCAGTACTTGGAATATTATTCAATGCATTTAAAATCCTTCATTAATAATTTATATCCCCTCTCCAAAATCACAAACATCTTTTTATTCAATGAGATTCACATATTAAATATAAGCTCAGGTCTCCATCTTTTATCTACTTCCAGTCAGTATTCCCTTCTTCAAATAAAGAGGTGATTCAACAAATTACCTATGCACATGTCAATATAATTTTATTCCAATTAACCCACCCATAATTTCTTTATAACACCTATAGTTTCACAAAAAATCATATAAAAATAGTAATAAAATTTTGGAATTCTCTCTCCTATTACAACTTTAATTAATTCTCTATATAATCCACCATCATAAATGCTAAAAATAACTTTTTTTCTTGGAATAGATAATGGTATAAAATTTAAAAACATGATGTATGAAACTATGAACAAATATATCATAAATTTTTAGATATATTTATCCCCTGATCTGTTTTCTATACATTGACATTATCTTCACCATGTTCTAATGAAAAATCCTTGGTCATTGTTCCTACATAATGCCAAACATAATGGGTAAGGTCTCATGATTATAGAGGTTTTTCATTATATCTCCATATGTAGGACACAAATTCTTTACTTTGGGTCTGGTCTTGAATGTGATGGACTTATTACACTATAGTTCTATAGTATAGAAGACACCCTAAACCACAATATCCTCACTATAAAGTATTGATAAATGTTTGGTCATTTTCCTCTGGCGTTCTAAACACCATAAACATGGTCTCCTCTACATAATCTATTTTTCCTTGTAGGTTAAAAATTTTACCTTAGTATGTCATACCATGGTCATGGTGCTTTTATTATGACCTTATTGGACACTTTATCACTAGATCATCAATACAGTATAAATACTACACATGATCATCTCCACCCCTAAAATGGGATTTCACATTTCACCTAGGTGTACTGGAACTTCACTATAAGGACCACTAGAGTGTGGTATCTTTTGAGTTTCTTATTTATTGAAATTACTCCCCAAACCACCATTTATTATGTGAATATTAAAAAATTTCCTATTACCCCCAAATGGAGTGATATGTTTGAGGTTTTCCTTGTTGACCATTTAACACTCTTTTGTAATAAAAATCACGGGGATTTACTTCTATTTTTCCTCTGGGAATCTTCCATAATACCAATCACCTCTTTGAATATAATCCCAATATTGATATTATTTAATATTTATGTCAAACACTCAACTTAGAAATATCTTTATCTCCCAACCATAACTTCATCATATTGGACATCATTACCATGTATTGTCAAAAATTTTATAATGAAATACTTCATCTTTACCTTTTATGATTCCAATAACCATCTTATCATCAACCTTATTATTTTAGATAAACCCAAGACCATCATAGGGGATTTATAAAATATATATCAGGTCTTTATTAGAGTTTTCATGATGATATGGGTGTTTCATGACCTCATAATAAATATATTAAAAATATTAAATATGTTAAACTATATGAAAATATATTGTTTGAAATAATGGTTTTCATGGTGATTGGAGTATCTGATAGAAAATTTACAACAACCATCAGTTATATAACATGTGTTTTACCATAGGTGGGACATATGTTGCGTACACATGGGGTTTTGGGTTGATATTCAGTCACTAGTGGATGTGTCTCATAATATTAATAATAATTTTATTTAATCTAGCAAATGTTTAATAGAGGATTATCATTATTGAGAATATCCCAGTTTAGCCACATAAACCTTTGAGATTTAGATTGAGATGAGTCATCACTACGGGGGAACTTTGTTAAATGAATGATTCATGATCACTAATCAGATTTATCTGGGATTCATTATTTAATATTGTGTTGTCAAATATCACCAACATTAGTGAAGTGAAATCACTTTTCCTCAAAAATCAATCCAAACACTAGGTAGGATTTTTATATTTATGGATGTCTATGACACATTTTTCTTTATTTATAACAAGGATTAATTAATATTATTTGGATCTCTATATCACCCCATTTTCAAAAGGGCCTATTAATTTATAATTTTTATTTAGATTTTTTTATAATGAATTCATCCTCATTATTTAATTTATATTGTGATAAATATAATCCAAAACCTTTTTGAACAATGGTGATATTTAATTTAATTTTTCATTAGTTATCTCCATCAATTATTTATTTCCTTCAGTGCTAGCCATGTTCTAGGTGGCGGTTTGATTATTTTCAATCTACATCAAGTTGGGATCAAACCCCTAGATTATTATTATTATATTTGTAAATGAATTAAATGATCATTGTTCATATATATTCAAGGAAAATTAACAAAAATGAGATCTATATATGGGATGGGATTAGTTTCCTTGGAATTTGGAATAGGTGAACGATGAGCTTCAATGATGATTTCTATTTCGATGAAGTGAAATCTAGAAATCAACATTAGGTGTTGGTAGATACATGATTGATACATTTGGAGATGTCAAAGATGATATTAATGGACTCAATAGAAGATCTAGTGACATTCCATGGTGAAGTCACACCTTTCCTGAAATACATGACTACAAACTATGTACTATGAGGAACAATTGCAGTGTATCTTTATTTCCATAGTATAGGGTCTATATCTATGTTAAATATCACATTGATAAGTAGCAGGGTCACACATCATGTGGATCTACCTAATTAATCAAACCATGTTTAGGGAGGACACACCCAAGACCCAATTTGTCCCCACACGAAATGTTCATCGAATAAGATGTTGTAAACATGGGTTTTTATACACCCTTTGGGGATGAAATGCACAATTAGATAGAGATACATGGGTATACCTTATGTACACCATGTTACAAAACATGTAAATTTATTTGGATACACTTCCCTCTGTATCTCCTTCCTCGAAACACTGATTTGGACTCCTGAGTAGTCCATTTTGACATGTATTCAATATAGAATGTATTGGTAGCCTTTTCTTTGACACATGATATATGACATGAGTTGATGTGTGTGGGATTCTTCTTCCATCAATGCTTGGAAGACCATGGTGCTATGGCCAGATCATTAGAGTGATGTCGAGCTCAGTACTCCCATAATAGTTGGGATATTCAAAGGATTGGACACCCATGCCATATGTATTAATAGAGTGGGTACTCCCCATCATGACTTGTGCATGGGCCTAGTAAAGGCCTAGGATCTGAATAGATTTTTTCAAATAATTAAGTAATATATTTTCGATAGGTTATTTCTAAAGCAACACGGAACTAAAGTAAAAATGTGATATGTTTATATATACAAAACATATCTATTGAATTAATATGTATGAATAAATGTAACCAAATTATGAAATATATTAACATATATGTTTTTTTATATAAATTTTATTTTACACAAACATACATAATTATTGTGTTTAAGAATCTATCTTCTTATGTGTTCTATTTTTATTAACAAAAACTAATTATATTATTTTTCAATGATTATTTTATTAAAATATAATATTTATTTATTAGTGATAGATTCATTGGTATTTTTTTTAGAAATTATGAATAAGAAAAAAAATAATTTAAAAAGTTTATTTTCCCATATAAAAAATTTCTGATTATATTTTATAATATTATTTAAAATATAAAATTGAAATTTTAGGAAAATAAATTTGAGAAAATAAAATTCAATTTTGGATTTAGAATTGAATTTTTAGTTTAAGAATAATTTTTGGATTTCTTCTAAAAATGATAACTTTTCATCAATTTAAGGAAAAATACAATTAAAAAAATGACTTTTATGAAATTATTTGTATATAGGTATGGATTTTAATATCATTAATCATTTTTATAATAAAATATGTACATTTCATAATGACTTTATGATTTTAAAAGTGATGGTTTTAATTTATTAACCCATATTTTTCTTTTTTAGATCCATGTTATATTTTTCAAAAAAATTTATTAATTATACATTTAGTATATTAAAATTATTTTTAACCACATATATAAGTTAAATATAATAAAATTTATTCTATTTTTCGATTGATCAAGTGAAAATAATATTTAAATTAATTTTTACTATTTTTTAAAATTAATTTTCTTAGATGATTAATGAAAAAGACCTATTTTTAAAAAATGTTGACTTTTATTATTTTAATATCATATAAATGAGGCATATAGTTTTTGAAATCCTTTTAATTTATAGAATATTATTTTGAGGAATAATTTTACACATTTTGAATATATTTTTAAAAAAATTTAAAATCATTGTTTAACCTTATTCAAAAGCAATAGTTTAATACAAATTTAATATTTTCTTATACATGTTAGTAGATTTAGTTTTGGCTTGATATGTAATAAACATGAAATTTAATTTTTTAGAATAAATGAATTTATTTATTAATAATTATAAAAATTTACAATATAATTTCAAATTTAAAATTTAAGATTAAAATTAACATTTTGCAAGAAATAGTTTTTATGTGATATAAACACAAATACTAAATTAAATTATCTAACTCTTAGAAATTTTATTTCATAAAATTATTTTCAAATTTAATTTCAGCATGTTAAAATATAAATATACTGATAATTTTAATCTTGAAATATAATTTAATTTTCCCTAGGTGATAGTTAATTTACTACAATAATGGTAAATTTGGGTAAAAGTGTTGTAACATATGTAAAAGGGTTTAAAAAACATAAAAACATGTGTTATAATAGATAGTGTAGGGAGTATCATTCTAATATCTTTTCCCACACCAAAATTTTCCATTTTTTTGCCTTTTTTCTATAATAATGGAAAGATATAATTTATAAATAATGGGTTTTTAAAATTTTTTCCTTTTATTATCTTATAAAAGGAGACCTAATCCTCTATATTTATTAACCATTAACAAAGATTGGGATTAATTAAAACTCTTCCCCAGTCACTTCTCAATTACTTACATATGCCTTTGAATCCATGGTCTCACAAAATAACCATGATATGGAGTCTTAAGGACCTACCCAAGGGAGAATATTCATGGATGAGGTAATATTCTCTAGCCAACTTCTCTTAATATTTTCTTTGACTACACTGCTAAAATCACCTCTATCTATATTGGTATGATAAAACTCTAATTTTTACTACGATATAGTGTTATTAATAAAATGTAATAATCAATTAATACATTCCTCCAAAATCATTAAAAAAAAGAAAATGTCATCATGTTTATGTGTAGTCCATCACCTCCATGATTGATGTGTTAAATTTTCCTTCAGAAATATAAATAGTTTGTTGAAAAGGTTATATAATTAACTAATATGATATTTTTCACAAAATTAATATTCTTGAATAATAATATTGGGTCTTCTATTTTTTATATTAATAATAAAGGAGAAAAGTAACTTTAACCACCTTAAATGGTCTTATCAAGGTACCATTCATAATTTGAATAATTTTTTGTATAACCATAAAAATTATGCAATTATTTTCCTAATGGAATAATAAATAAAATAAATCATAAAAATTATCAAGATCATGAAATTATTTTACAACACCTTTGGCCATGGTAAAAAAAACTAAAATGTTATGAAGAAATTAACTAAAAAACCGGTAAGTAACCGATGTATGTGAAAACTATATTAAAAATATGTACCAAAAGTTAAAGGTTAGAAATTTGAAAAATAAATATATATGATAATTTAATCAGATATATATCTAATAATTTTTTTTATTCAGGATGTTAAGTGAAAGTCAATAGTACTTTCGAACAAGAGGTAAGGGTTTCCATCTCAATCACCCTTCATTAAGGCAATCATTGATATTACCCACCAATATTAATTTTATTATGTAACTAATACACCCATGGAGATAATATCATAAATTTTTAAATAAAATAGAAAATCTTCTTCAATTCACGCTCGTCATTGATGTGTGATATGATTGATGTGTTCTCTAAAATTTATGGGTCTTTCAAAACTCGATCTAATTTATTGAGTTGTAAGGTTCCTCATTGAGTTTAATATTTACCTTTATATGGTATATCCTATTTTTGTCATGTATGATTATATTTTATAACAATAATATTTATTGGCGTTTTTTAATTTTTTTAATATTTAACTATGTCGAGAATAATTCCCATCCATTTAAATGATGGTTTTATCTCATTGACCATAATTTTAAGTCCTAAAAATGTTTTCATTTTTAATTTTAAACATAATTAATTTTCATCAAATGTGAAAATAATATTTAAATCCTAATATTGTAATTTTTTTTATTATCTTATGATATTATGTGGGATTTCAACAAAGGTGTTTAAAAAAAGTGATCTTCCATACCACCCTTATTAATTTTTTCTTAAACTTTATCTTTATTTTTATCTCTTTTTACAAAATCTTACTCTCAAAAACAACCTCAAATTTTTTATATACTACCCCATATATATATATCTATTTAAATATTATTTTCATTTCTGGATTTATACATGATTTTAGTTCCCTATGAAATTCAAAATTTTAAGTACAGCATTTTAAGGGAACTTTCCTATTTGTTATCTCTTGTCAAGAATCACCCCATAGAATGTAACATACTAAGTTTTAAGAAAGAAACACTATGTTAAATAGCATACATAATACCCTACATCGAGCTTAAATGAACAAATAAATATTATTATTTAAATGTTACCATTATAACCTTGCTGTTGGAATGGAGGGAATGAATAACATCAACTTAATTATCAAAATATTGTTTACACATGTTTAAATAATGATTTATTAGTTAGCAAAAGTATTAGAAATAGAAATAAAAATCAATTGAATATAAATGATGTATTTTTATGAAAATCTATTTAAATAGAGAATAATTGTGTTTATAAAATAATATCACACTTTATGTATTTTTATTTAATGAAAAATATATGTTATATATTTAATGTAATGTTTTAAATTCATCTTATATGTTTTTTAGATATGATATAAGAACAAATTTAATTTTTTAGATAAAAGAAGTATTTTTCTAAAAATTCAGTTTTACCACCTTTTTATGGTAAACCCTTTATAAATTTTTTTGAAACCTTTATATATTTTTTATTTGACATAATAAACTTATTATTTAGAATAGGGACACAAAAATTTACTTTGTATGAATTTTTTATATTTTTCTGATAACTATCATGTTTTGATAAAAAGTAAAAATATGCTAAATTTTAATTGAAAACAACTTTTTCCCATCAAGATAATTTATATGGTTAAATAATATTGTTTAATGGTTTTAAATTATAAATGAAATATATTTTTATCATTTATTATAATTTAGGTAATTTTTATTAATTCTATTTTGAATTCAGATGTAAAAACATTTCAATCTTTTGCAATGTTTTAACTTTTAAAAAACCCACTTTCTAGTTTTGACAATGGGAATTAATTTTAAATTAATTTCTTCAAATTCCATTTTTGAATTTAGAAAAATGGATTCCATATTTGGAATCATAATTTCCAAATTTTTTAAATCGATACCTTTTATTTTTGGACATTATGAATAGTAACTTCAGTAATTATTTTTATTTACCATGGTTAAAGTGTAAATCAGGTAAATAAGGGTAAAAAAATAATATAATAACAGTATAAAAATACCCTAAAATGTGTACTAATCCTATTTTATTAGATATATTCGACCATGATCATACTTGGGTTGATTTTAGGACCCCATGGAGCCACTTGGGTGTGATAATGGCCTTTTATGATATTTAATTTAAGGAAAAGGCTAATATAACATGAACATGTATCTCATAACTAAAATATTTTTAATTTGGTTTATATAAATGGTATCTTTGACTATAAATTGTAATTTGAAAAATAAAAATATTCCCTACATCATGGTATTTTATTTATAATTTTTATACAAAAAATAAATAAATTTATTTATGACATAATGATGATGCAATGATTACCATATTAATTAAATATTCAAATAAATGATATTATAAATATTAATATAAATTTAATTTTAACATTTTTATGCCAAATTTTTTTATGGATGTTTATGAAATGTTATATTTTATTTAATTCATTTCTTTCAATGTAATAAATTTGTTATAACTTTAACAAAAATCTACTATTAAATAGTTTTAAAATTGACATAAATGAGTTTTTAAAACAAATACTATTTTATTAATGATATAATAGTCCTATAAATCTAAGATTCGTCAAAATGAATTATATAATGTTAAAAATGTCATTAATGATACACTTGTGGTTCTCTTGTCATTTTATAGTAACTATAGTAACCATATATTGTGAAAATACAAGAAGACATGGTAAGAGTTAATGTTTTTTAACTAAGGGTTAAAGCTAAAATATAAGGTTAATTTTCTTACCCAAAATTGTCTAAAACCTATTGGTTGAGAGGATTTATACCCATACTCATATTATCATCTAAATATATCACTTTGTAACTATTATAATTCGATAATTATTTTATAATACAATAATATTTCAGGACTTTCCTAAAGTGCCCCTTCTTCCTCTTATAAAAGGCCACCAATTTTACCAACTTAATCACACCTATAAATCCTATTATATCATCCAAATTATTTTCAAATATGCTCAAAAAATACCTCCATTCCTCATATAAGCCTTACCTTGGGTTTAAGTAAAGTAAAGAAAGCCTTTTGGCTCAAATCAAACAGAGTTACCCGATTTAGAGGTAACATCTTCTCTAAAGTTCATTTCCTTTATTTTCATTATTCACTACCCATGTTCTTATTATTATATGATTATATAGAAAAAAAATTATATTAAATATACTATGATTTTTTTATGAGAAGTATTTTAATCACACTTACACACACCTCTATCTAATGGATATGAACATACTGTTTCTATGTACATCAAACTATTACCTCACGAAACTATGATTGTTCAATTTTCTTCTACCACCTATCATGGTGCCCATTATGATGGAACTATATTAATATATGATATATATTATATTTATATTGTCTCTATTATTCTGTAATTTTTATTTACAACATACCTTTATTCTTTCCATAATGTGTAAATATGATAATTTCATTTAAGGAAGTGTGGACTATCGCCCCTCAAAGTGATATGACTCATTCATGTCATACATGAAACATAAAAAGGATGAAGTTAATGAAATTATGTAAAATATATAACATAGATATTATACTATAATTATAATATACCTATGTATCATTTAGTTTTTATTACTTTAATAAGACAAAGAAATGAAAGTAGCGTTCATGCGTACGTACGACCTACCATCCCCATGAATAGTGCATTTTATTTCTTATATCCAAATATTATAGATATTATAAATACATATATAATGGATATATATGATATATAAATCATTAATATTATTCTAGATATTATGGAACTTTGAACACATGGACAATTTACATCAAAACAAGTTCATTTTTGACTAAGTACCCAATATCGACAAAATGTCTGATATGAACATAAATAGTTATATAAGTTTTATAACATGGTAATAAGTGGTATAAAAGAAATAATAAACTTGAAAAAGTTTCTAAATAAAGTATAAATTAACTTATTTTTATTATATTTGAATATAAAGAACAAACGAGACAAGCGAGATTCGAGGTAAGGGAACTTCTTAACCCAATTTCCATTTTTTGGCTTAATATTCTACTTCTTGATTATGTCATGCTATGATAATGTGTGAAATAACTTTTGATATCCTATCTTGTATTTACACTTTCTTTATGTTTATTTATAGTGAATACACATAATAGATCTATTTTATTAACAAAATGATATTTGTAAGGAAAATCTTAACTCAATCTCATTTCATTGAGTTAAATATCCATATCATTGGTTTTGTTTTTCCAAGAATATGTGTGAATGACCTCTGATTTTTTTAAAAGTTTGGGTTTGAAGCCTCATTTATTATTAAATCAAAGCAAAGACCTCTTTAGCAGGGTAGAGGGAGACCCATTACATAGCCCGAAGGCCCAGTGGGTATTTAGCCCATTACATGGCCCGTAGGCCCATTTTTTTTGGCCCCAGGCCCATTCTGTGAATAGTACTGCTACAATAACGCACTGTTACAATACTGCACAGTACCGGCCACCGCTACAGTACCCTGCCACCGCTAGAGTGACCAGCCGCCACTACAGGCCCACCATTGCTACAGTGCTTCCACTGCTACAGTATGCTATAGTACTGCTATAGTCTGCGCCGATTCACTTTTATATAGTGTATATACTACACTTTGACATATTATATCATGAATCTCCCTATTCTCATTATATTATAAGTTTTGTTTAATGTTATTCTTTAATTATTTTTATTCAATTATTTTTCATGTGGCAAGGGACCCTTTAACTAAAACATCATTTTAAATGTTTTAAAGATTTATTCTTATAAATCATTTTCATTAATGTCCATGTTTTCAAAATAGATTTAAGGATTTATTTATATGGAAAATAATGTTTTAAATTTTAATTCATTTAAAAGTTTAAAAGTTCTATGGGACAATTTGATTCAAAAATCTTCTTTTTAAATGTTTTAAATGTGTTTTTGGATTGATTATGTCAATATGTTGAAATGATATCTTGTGAATGAAAATGTGGAAATGTTAATTTTCCTTTAAGTTGGTTTTATGTTTTATGATTATGTTATCATTCTTGTGAATTTTTTATATATATGGGTGGTTCCATGATAAACTAAGGTCGGGTGAGCCTGTGAAAACTCTCCAATTCATTAAGTAACATGATAGAGGTAAATGTTAAGGTTTCTCCTAAGAGATTTAGTGAATATACTATGATGGGTATTCCAAAAAGAACCGTGAAGGTGACTCCCTTTGTAGTTTTGAAAGTTACAATGTAAGTATGATATGAATTCCACAATTTAACTTTATGTTTTATGATTTATATTATGTTTTGTAGGAATATTATGATTACATGATGTAAGCTAATTAGTTTATGTTTTATGGGTGAAAAGTATGTTTTTGTGAAAATGTTTTCATGAGTTTGAAATATTCATGGACTAATAGTTTTATTCTTTATTTTATATTCCTTACCGAGAATTTCATGCTAATCCCAAGTTTTGAAATGTTTTTCATAGTATTTAAAAAAGTATAGATTCAAGGATGAGATTATTGAAAAGTTGTGATGTTTAAGCATGAAATGAAACCATGTACTTTTTAATTTTTTTTGTTTTTTTAAAAAATGGATAGTTTGTAGAAGTATCTACTTTGTAATAATCAAGTTCTTATGTATAAGTTATGACCTAATTCTATAAAGCTATAAAATAGAAAATATCCTCAATGTTATTGAAATTCAGATTATTGACTTAACTAAAGATTTAGTAATGTTTAAGGATGGAGCCTTATAGTTGTTATCAAAGGTTGATTTAGAAACATTTAGGGATTAAGAGTTTTGGATAACCACATGGTATGTATCTATGCCTATTATTTAAGTTAAATTCTTATTTTATAACTTTTTCAGATCAAGGAAAGTCAGTTACAAATGGAAGGAGGAGGATCTCAAACAACATTTCTATCTCTTCCTGATGAATTTCTTGCAATAATTATTTTAAAGTCATGTTCAAATGATTGTGAAACTTTTTATAACATACAACTCAATTTTAAGTAATTTTTTGAGATATCAAACACCTCCACTATAACTCGATACCATCATGGATCATGGCATATATTTAATCAAATCCTATTTTCTCAATATTTTTATATTTTCAATAAAGGTAAATATTATCAAGGCATTTTCAAATATTTTACATTATCACAATATTTTGAAGCATATTATGATTTTGAAAAAGGTACTGAAGAAGGATACCCTTGAACAACCTATTTATATTTTATTTTAAAATATAGTCTTTCAACACATATAGTATTTTAAAAGGACCATTGATTGATAGTTTCCACTCAAACTCGACCAGACTAATTTATAAAAATCATGTTTTATCAGATGTTTTGAAATTATATGTCATACGTGATTATTTTCTGAAACTATTTTTCTATGAACACCCATATGAACCAAGTTGTAAAGGGTGTATTTGGATAAAGGAAGGAAATTATTTTTAAGGATCTATAAATCATTGTTGTAATGTATGGACCTTATATCTATGTGAACAAGATGACGATGAAACTAGGTGGACACCATGATCAAGGTATGATGTACTTTCTATTGGGAATAGTTTTATTTTATCATATGAAGGTGAAATAAAAAAATGTCAAAATTTTAGCACACCAGGTAAATAAAGAATATGAAAATTTTATACTTATCCCTATTTGTGAATAAAATGTTAATATTAATTTAAAGGGAACACTATGCTCAATGGCTTACCCAATACGCAACAACAAGTTCCTTTGAAATCTTACGTTGCACTCCAATAATAAAATAATTTTATGTTAACACCTAGCCGTTGTAATGACGGGAACTAAATACAAAATGATTATATATGTTTGTCAAATATTTTTACTTTTTATAATAAATGTTAGAGGATTAAAAATGCGAATGAATCCAATTTTAAGCGTAAACATTCTAATATTCTTTAAAAGGTCGATTAACCGCCTTTTGATGGAGAACCTATTTTAAATCCACTTTTTGAAAATTTTAAGTGTTATATTTGACAAAATAAAATTCTTCTTTAGGATCGGGACATAAAAATTTACTTTCTGTAAATTTTTGGTATTTTTCAGATAAAGTTCATTTTTTAATGAATAGTGATAAATGTTGTATTTTAATTCAAAACCACTTTTTAATCTAATTTATTTATATTATTAGATTATATTTTGAATTGGTTTTAAAGTTAAATTAGAATATATTTTTACCATTTAATCCAATAGTGGTCATTGGAATTAATTTCGCTTTGAAATTGGGCTTAAACTAGTGTCAATCTTTTAATAGATATTATTTCTTAAAAACACGCTATTTGTTTTGACATTGGGATTTAATTATTAAATTAATTAATTAAACTTATATGATTTTAATTTTGTAAAATAGAAATCATTTTTGAATTCGGAATATCAAATATAGCTTATGGTGAATTTTTGGTATTTTTCTGAAAAACTTCAATTTTTGATGAATAGTGAAACCACTAAGTGGTAGTTTAAAAACTGATTTTTCGTTTAAATGAAACATTACCACTTCTGTGATTTGAATTTCAAAAATCCGACATACATGGTTGTCATTAGGATGTAAAATTTGGTTCATTGGGATTAAAATAATTTTTTGGTGAATAGTAACTTTTAAGTTTTTAATCGCGATTAGAGGTAATTAGTGTAATTTAAGGTAAAAATAAAGTTTTAATAATATAAAATGACCTTTCCACATGTCCTACCCTTATTGGATGAGTCATGGATGATCGAGAAAATCCATGGGTCAACTTGGGGACCCCATGGAGCCACTTTGGTTGGAAAATGACATTAATACATTTTTTATTTAAAGTTAAAATTAAAATGTCACAAACATGTGTTGTTTTACTAAATTTTTTTTATGGGGTTATACAAGTCAGAGTTTTGACTATAAATATTCATTGGAAAGATAAAAATATTTTCTACATCATAGTATTTTTTTATAATTTTTAGACATTAACTAAATTAAATTATTTATGACACCATGATGATGCAACGATTACCTCATTATTTAACGATTTAAATAAAATGGAAAGATAATGTAAAATCTAAGACCTACACATGTCCAAAACCTATTGGATGAGTTAGTTTAGAACCCTTATCACCTTATCCTCGAAAAAAATCAATGTGGGAACTTTAAAATTCGAAACTCATTCTAAAATAAAGTAACATTTCCTTACTTTCCAAGAGTGCCCCTCCTCTCCTCTTCTAAAAGGCCCCCACCTCTACCTCCTTACCCACAACTCTCAAGCCTTTGGCTCAGCCAACCCCTACCCATTTTGTCTCTACACATCCCTCTATTACTCCTAGAAGCCTCACTTTGGGCAGAAGTCTTCCCAAGGAAGCCTTTGAGCTCAAATCAAAAAGAGTTACCCGATTTAAAGGTAGTGTCTTCTCTTGTGTTCTTTTGTTTTATTTTGCTTCTCCAACCCCCTAAAATATTTTTATTCTTTTCTTTTGTAACAAATCCAGTATCTTAAATATACTAGGATGTTTTTATAAGAATAATTCGAGCTACACTTACATACACCTACATCTAATGGTTAAATAACATACTGTTTCTGTGGATGGCGAATTTCTGCCTCACGAAATGATGATTGTTCAACACTCATATAACACCTTCAAAGGTGGCCATTAAGATGTCATTATATTTATAGATGATATATAATATGTTTATGTTTTACTTAAGATTCTTTATTTTTCTTTTGTGGCATAACTTTATGGTTTCCATTGTGGGTAAACATGATAATTTCATTTTAGGAAGTGCGGACTACCGCCCCCTCAAAGTGATTTGATTCGTTAATTCCATATGTGGGATGTATAAAGGATGGATTTAAAGTTATTATATATGATTTATGTTACATATAAATGATTACTTTAATTCTGTAATTAAAATATACATAACTCTCATTTGGTTTTAATTCCATTTATATGACATAGAAATGAAAGTAGCGTTCATGCGTACGTACAGCTTACCGTCTCCATGAACGGTGCATTTCATTTCTTACCTCTAAATGATTATGTAATATTATAAATACTTGTATATTCTAGATATATATGATATATATGATATCCAAATCATGAATATAATTCTGGATATAATTAACCTTTGACCACACAAACAACATGTAATTGTAAGAAGTCCACTTTCGACTTAAGAACCAAATATCGACAAAACAAACATTATTAAATTAAATGATTACATAATGCTTATAATATGGAAATAAGTGATATAAAAGGAATAATGAACTTTAAAAAGGTTCTTAAGCAAGTTGAAATTAACTCAAGTTTATTATTCAGGACGTTAAAGAACGATCGAGTCAAGTCGAACCCGAGGTAAGGGATCCAGCCTCTCTCTTTCTTTTTAAGTACTCTCTTTTATGTAATTTATTTTAAGCCCATATTTCTTATGTTTGGGGATGTTATTTTATATTCCTAATACTTTAATTTTTATGTTCATATTATGGGAGACCCTATTTGATCTCATAAATCCATTTTTGGAAGTTTTAAGTGGCACCATTAGGCTGCCGAGTTTTCGTAAGGGATATTTCATATCAATTTTATTCCCGTGAAATTTATGATACGTTTGCCACTATTTCCTTTGAGTGGAATATGTACTGCCCATTATTATACACTTTGTGTAGTATAATTTCATTTATGGGTATTTACATCTTCATTGTATGACCCTTCTTCCATGGGGTGTACTTTTCGAAAGTTACCCAACTCAGTAAGGGGACCTTTCACCCTCCTTTTTTTAAAAGCCTTCTTTTGTTATGTCTTTTAATTCACATACTATTATGTTGGGATATGTTCTTCTATATCCTTATTTATGTAAATTTTATTTCCAAGTGATGAGATCCCCTTTGTCTCTCTCATCAACCCTTTTTGTAAAATTTTATGTGACGTCGTTAGGCTGTCGAATTTTACCAAGGGAACTTCTTAACCCAATTTCGATTTCTTTGGGTTCAACATGTAGTTATTGAATATGTCATCCTTTGAATATGTGTGAATAAACTTTGATTGTTTTACACTTAATATCCACTTATATTTTCTGTATTTATATTTTTCACACATAATTATGATATTGATTTATCCTTAATTTAAGGATACCTTCTTTATAATGGATTTCATCTCATTTTACATTTCTTTTGAGACTTCATTGTTTTTATGCACCAATTCACTCTTATATGGTGTGTATAATGTCCTTTGACATATTATATCATGAATCCCTTTATTCTAATGATATTATAAAGTTCGGATTAAATGTTATTCCGCAATTATTTGTATTCAAGAGTCTCTCATTTTGTTAAAAACTCTTTAACAAAAATATCGTTTTAAATGTTTTAAAGATTTATTATTCTAAATATTTATCTTTAAAGTCCATGTTTTCAAAATGGTTTTCAGTATTTATTTATATGGACATTAATGTTTTAAAATTATAATTCCAATAAAATCTTCAAAGTGGTATGGGACACTTTGATTCAAAAATCTCTTTTAAATGATTTTTGAAAATGGATTGATTAATTCAATATCTTGGAATTACTTATTTTGATTGAAAATGAAATATTATTATTGAAATGTTTATATTTTAAATATTTTATGTGTAATGATGGTACTTGGACATTTTATGGGTGGTTACGTGATAAACCACATGACGGGTGGTGCCGTGAATACCAGGACGGGTGGTTACGTTATAACCTCCAATGCATTGGGTATGGAAGTCGGCCGTATGGCTATTCCATTATGTATGTGTGGAAGTAGACCGTATGGTCATTCCATTTAAGTATGTTTATGTCCCAAGTTACCTTTATATGTTATGTGTTCTTTATATGGGTTTTATGGTAATCTTTTGGTTACAAAAGGGTAAGTAATGATATTTTATTTAGTGAAGAGTTTTTACTACTTCCTAAAGGTTAAAGGTATTACTTTGATAAAGTATACATGGTTTACTTGTTGCTTTGAAAAACTAACAGTTTTCATTCTTTGTGTATCCCTTACTGAGATTTTTATGCTCAACCCAAGTTTTTTTTGAAATGTTTTTCACAGGACTTAATGTGGAATTGGGTCAAGGATGGGATCAAGGGAAAGTCATGCTATCTAATACAAGGAACTAGACATGTTTCTTTTTAAGAGTTTTTATTTTATGGAAATTTAGTAGAAGTGACTACTTTGTAATCTTTTGAGATGTAATAGTTATGTCCTAATTCTCTAAAACTCTAAACCTGAAAAGATCCTCAATGTGAATTATTCATTTAATTCAATATTAAGTAAGGTTTAAGGCTGGGGCCTTATAAATATAGATAAGACTTCATGAATTAAGATGTTGTGGTCATTATGAGTTGAGATGAAAATGATAGTTATAAGATAACCATTGAGGTTAAAACATTCTAGGGTTATTTTTGAGTTTTATAAAAATGGACAACCTGCAAGATGGGTAGCAACCCATCGCATCCGAAAATCCTGCGATAATCGAACCCACAACCGAAGGGTGATAAGGGTGCATCTCCATCCAATTGCCCATGTGAAGTCCCTAGTTAGTATGACTTGTAATTTTTTGTTAAATTATTACTTGTATTAAGAATAAGTTGATTTTGAGAACTTATGTTTTATCAAATAGATATCCTTAGTACAGGAAAATGATTTGGTGATTAAGTGATAAATGTTATTTTGGAAGATGTTCACTATTTTGGGAACACTATATGCCTATATAAAATATAATACTATGGGATTTAATTTGAGGAGTAATGGTTGAATTTTATTTTTGAAGAATCTATGTGTTTATTGGAGACATATGACAATTTGGGTTATTTATGGAAATAATTAACCTATCATGAAGAATATGTGATTAGGTTAACTACTTTTAAGTATGAGACTTTAAGTGTAGTTGATGTTATTTAGAGATAAATTTTATGATTTATCGTGGAAGACTATGTGATCAAATCCTTCTAAATTTTGGATTTCAATATTAGTTTGGATTATTTTGAAGAGTTTTAAGGATAATTGTTTTTATTGAATGGTCCTTGTTTAACTTTGGGTATCGTTTTTTGAATTTTGGAGATTAAGATTAGTATTTATTTTTTATAAAGAATTATTTTTTTGGGGATTATTTAATATTATACTAACCATTTTGGTTTTGGTTAATGTCTAAAGGAAGTGGAAATATATAGTTCATCTTTTGTGGATTATGTGATTCTCTAGAAGTTGATTTTAGCACTTTAGTTGTGACCAAGTCATCTTGAATACTTATCATTTGGAGAAAATATGAGTTTGTGGTATATATTTATTAAAGGATGAAACTATACTTGAAAAGTAAGTATGTTTTCTTATGTTCTTGGTCAAACTCATAAATTAATTCCTCAACTTTATAAAAAGGATATTAAAACAAACAAAATTTATGTTTACTTTTACTACTGGGAAATCAAAGACAGTTTAACCCATCACAAGTTTGTGGTTTTCTGGTTGTTAACTTTCTCATGATCATGTTTTCTATCACTATATGTTAGAAAAAGATGGTTATTTTTTCTTTCATATCCATATTTCCATACATGTAATCCTAGTATGTGTTATCATGGGTGACCTTTGTACTTCTCTTTCTTTCTTTTAAAATGATATTTTTATTGACTCTTTTTTCAATGAGGGATTTTCAATGAAGTTTTTGAGCACAAATTTTAAAATTGAAAGGATTCAATTTTTAAAAGGGGGAAAGGATGTAACATATTGAGTTTTAAGAAAGAAACACTATATTCAATAGAATACATGATATTCTATATCGAGCTTAAATAGACAACTATATATTATTATTTAAATGTAACTGTTATAACCTAGCCATTAGAATAGAGGGAATGAATAATATCATCTGAATTATGAAAGTATGGTTTAGACATGTTTAAATAATGATTCATTGGTTACCAAATTTATTATAAATAGAAATAAAAACCAATTGAATATAAAGGATGTGTTTTTATGAAAACCTATTTAAAAAGAGAATAATTGTGTTTATAAAACCATATCACACATTATGGATTTTTATTTAATAAATAATATATTTTATATATTAAATGAAATGTTTTAAATTCATCTTATATTTTTTTAGATATGATATAAGAAAAAATTCAATTTTTCAGATAAAAGAAATATTTTTCTAAAAATGCAGTTTTACGTGAACCCTTTTTATATTTAGTTTTTGACACCTTTATATGTTATATTTGAAAAAATAAGCTTCTTATTTAGAATCTAAACATCAACATTTACTCTATATGGATTTTTGATATTTTTCTGATAACTATAATGTTTTTATGAATAGTAAAAATACGCTAAATTTTAATTGAAAACAAATTTTTTACATCAAGATAATTTATATGGTTAAATAATATTATTTAATGGTTTTAAATTGTAAATGGAATATATTTTTATCATTTATTTTAATATAGGTCATTGGTATTAATTCTATATTGAATTCAGATGTAAAACAATTTCAATCTTTTGTAATGTTTTAGCTTTTAAAAAACCCGATTTCTCATTTTGTAAAAGAGAATTAATTTTAAATTAATTTTATCCAATGTTGTATTTTGAATTTAAAAAAATGGATTCCATATTTTGAATCAGAATGTTTAAATTTTGTAAATAGAAACCTTTTATTTTTGGACATTATAAATAGTAACTTCAGTAATTATTTTTATTTACCATGGTTAAAGGGTAAATTAGGTAAATAAGTGTAAAAAATAATATAATAATAATATAAAACTACCATAAAACGTGTCCTAATATTATTTTATGAGATATTTCCGACCATGAACATCCTTGGGTCAATTTTAGGACCCCATAGATCCACTTGGGTGTGATAATGACCTTTTATAATATTTAATTTAACGAAAAGGGAAATATAACATAAACATGTATCTCCTAAGTAATAAAATTTGAACTTGGTTTATATAAATGGTATATTCAACTATAAATAGTCATTAGAAATATAAAAACATTTCATACATCATGGTATTTTATTTAAACTTTTTATATATTAAATAAATAAATTTATTTATGACATAATGTTGATGCAGTTATTACCTTATTAATGAAATATTCAAATAAATGATGTTATATATATTAAAATAAATGTAATTTGAAAATTTTGATACCATAAATTATTTTTTTGGATGTTTATGAAATTTTATCTTTGATTTAATGTATTTTTTTTTGAAGGAATCTAGTTTTTATAACTTTAGAAAAAATCTACTACTAAATAGTGTCAAAATTGACGTAAATAAGTTTTTAAAACAAATACTATTTTATTAAATGATATAATAGTCCTAAAAACATAATATTCAGCCAAATTAATAATATAATGTTATAAATTTCATTAATGATCCAAGTTTTATTCTCTTGGAATTTTATAGTTTCTATAGTAACCATATATTATGAAAATACAAGAAGACATGGTAAGAGTTAATGTTTTTTAACTAAGGGTTAAAGCTAAAAGATAAGGTTAATTTTGTGACCAAAACTTCTCTAAAACCTATATTTTGTGAGTATTTATACCCATAATTATATTATATTATAAATATATAACTTTTTAACTATTATAATTCGAAAATAATTTTATAATAAAATAATATTTCAAGACTTTCCTAAAGTGCCCCTCCTCCCTCTATAAAAGGCCACCACATCTAAAAACTTACTCACACCTCCAAAGCCTCTTGAATCGTCCAAATTATATAAAAATAAGATCAAAAAATACCTCCCTTCCTCATATAATCCATAACTTGGGTATAAGGCAATTCAAGAAAGCCTTTTGGCTCAAATCAAAAGGAGTTACCCGATTTAGAGGTAGTGTCTCCTCAAAAGTTCCTTTCTTTTTTATTTTCCTTAATTACTCTCTATGTTATTATTATTCTATGATTACATAGAAAAAACAATATACTCAATATAATATTATGTTTTTATGTGAAGTATTCAGACAAACATACACACACCTCCATCTAATGGATACAAACATACTGTTTCTGTGAGTGGAAAACTACTGCCTCACGAAACGATGATTGTTAAATTTTCTCCTACCACCTATCATGGTGGAAATTATTATGGAAATATATTTGTATATGATATATATGATATTTATATTTTCTCTATTCTTTTGTAATTTTTATTTACAACATACCTTTATATTTTCCATAATGTGTAAATATGATAATTTCATTTGAGGAAGTGTGGCCTACCACCCCCTCAATGTGGCATGACTCGTTCATGATATACATGGAACATATAAAGGATGGAGTTAATAAAATTATATAACATATAAAACATATATATTATTATTTAATTATAATATACCTATGTATAATTTAGTTTTCATTCCTTTAATATGATAAAGAAATGAAAGTAACGTTCATGCGTATGTACGACCTATTGTCTCCATGAATGGTGCATTTCATTTATTATATACAACTATTATAGATATTATAAATAAATAAATACTATATATATATGATATTTAAATCATGAATAATATTCTGGAGATTATGGAATTTTGACCTTGTGGACAATTTACATCAAAATAAGTTCATTTTTGACTCAAGTACCCAATATCGACAAAACGTCCGATATAAACTTAAATAGTTATATAATTTTTATAACATGGTAATAAGTGATATAAAATAAATAATAAAATTTAAAAAGGTTCCAAAAAAGAAGAAATTAACCTAAGTTTATCATCTATGAATATAAATAACAAACGAGACAATCCGTATTCGAGGTAAGGGAACTTATTAACATAATTTCTATGCTTTGGGTTGATCTTCTACTTCATGATTATGTTGTGATATGATTTTTTGAGAAATAAATTTTGATATCATATCTTGTATTTATAATTTATTTATGTTTATTTATAGTGAATACACACAACTGATCTATTTTATTAACAAAATGATCTTTGTAAGGGAAATCCTAACTCAATCTCATTTCATTGAGTTAAATATCAAAGTCATTGGTTTTGTTTTTCCAAGAATATGTGTGAATGACCTATGATTGTTTTACACTAAATATAAAATTATATTGGGTGTATTTATATTTATCACACATAATTATGTCATTAATTTATCCTTAATCTAAGGATATGATCTTTGTAAGGGATTTAGTCTCAATTTATATTCTATTGAGACTTATTTGTTGTGAACCAATTCACTTTTATATGGTGTATATACCACCCTTTGACATATTATATCATGAATCTCCTTATTATAATGATATTATAAGTTTTTTAATGTTATTATTTAATTATTTTTATTCAATTATTTCTCAAGTGGTAAGGGACTCTTTAATTAAAACATCATTTTAAATGTTTTAAAGATTTATTCTTCTAAATCTTTCTCATTAACGTCCATGTTTTCAAAGTGGTTTTAATAATTTATTTATATGGATATTTACATTTTAAAATGTTAATTAATTTAAAATTTTTGAAGTGTTATGATACACTTTGATTCAAAAATATTATTTTTAAATGTTTTAAATGTATTTTTGGATTGATTATGTCAATATCTTGAAATGATATCTTATGAATGAATATGTGGAAATGTTATTTTTTCCTTTAAGATGGTTTTATATTTTATTATTATGTTATAGTTCTTGTTAATTGTTTATATATATGGGTGATTTTGTGATAAAACGAGGGTGGGTGAGCCCGTGATAGTTCTCCAATGCATTGGGTAAGGTGACAGAGGTAAATGTTAAGGTTTCTCCTAAGATATTTAGGGAATATACTGTGATAGGTATTCCAAAAGTAACCATGAAGGTTAATCCCTATGTATCTTTGAAAGATACAATTTAAGTATGATATGGATGCCACAAATTACCTTTATGTTTTATGATTTCTATTAATTTTTGTAGGAATATTATGATTACATGATGTAAGCTAAGTAGTTTATGTTTTATGGGTGAAAAGTATGATTTTGTGAAAATGTTTTCATGAGTTTTAAATATTCACAGAATAATAGTTTTATTCCTTATTTTATATTATTTACCAATATTTTTATACTCATCCCAAGTTTTGAAGTGTTTTCACAGGATTTAAATGAGAATAGAGTCAAGGATGGGATCATGGAAAAGTTGTGATGTTTAAGCATGAAACGAAACCATGAACTTTTGAAAAGTTTTTTTTGTTTTTGTTTTTGAAAACAATGGATAATGAGTAAAAGTATATAATTTGTAATAATAAAGTTTTTATGTATAAGTTATGAACTAATTATATAAAGCTCTAAACCTGAAAAGTTCCTCAATGTGATTGAAAGTAAAATTATTGACTTAACTCAAGATTAAGTAATGTTTAATTTTGGGGTATTATGTGTAATGTTTCAAAGTATGAATATATATTAAAAACCCTAATTGTTTTATGGATAACTATCTTAGTTCAATTAGTGATTTATGGGAAAAAAATACTTTCATTCCTTCTTTGAAATAACATTTAGTTATTTAATAAAACTCCCCAAGTGGTTCTTTTTTATTCTTTTTTCTTCAAACAGTTCTCATAAATTTTATACATTAGAACACTATGTTCAACAAACATTAACCCTATTAAATTATTAATTATCCAAATTATTTATTTCTTTATTATATTATGAGTCCATATGATTTATCCTTTACTTATTCTATAAATTAGAATTATGAAACCCACTTATTTCTCATGGGTATGATCATTCTTATTATTTTTATATTGATAATTTTCTTCATTTTCAACAAATATATATATATATATATATTATTTTTTGATGAGTGGTATGAGAATTATATATCTCTTCATTAGGTTGGGTAATGAATTATATCACTTTATATTTTATTTATGGGACTAGGTAGTAAACCTAATCCACCATGGGACATTGTCTATGATGTTTATGGGAATGGGGAGTTTTCTAAATCAACTATGTGTCCTTGTTAGCTATGTTTATTGCAATCAAGAGTATATCCAATCCACAATATTACATTATAAACTATGTTTATGGGAATGGTAAGTGAACCAAATCCAACATGGGAAATTTATAATATGTTTATTGGAATGGGGAGTGAACCCAATCCTCTATTGGACATTTTTTACATTATAGTGATGGTCTTAGGAGTGAACATTGACTTATGTGTATGATATCATATATTATGTTAATGACACATATTCCATGATTCCATTATTTTATTATTTCATGTCCTTATTCCATAATTACATGCTTATAAATATTCTACTTATTATGTCATGTTATTATTTTTGACACTCATGTTATTCTTTATTATAATATTTATTCCCAAAAAAGGCTTTCTAGCTTACCCTTCTCCTTAGGTATTTTACACATGGTATCCTATGTAGTTAATAATTATCTATGGGTGTTAGGATCAAATTTTTGAGTTTTAAATAAATATATTTTTTTATTTAGGATGATGTATTTATGTATGTAATCATCCAATGATACTAAACCTATCTATACATGGATTTAATTTTCGGGAAATTATATTCTAAATCATGAAATAAATTATGTTTAAGGATTTTTTTGATATAGGTATTATATCTATAGATTTGTTAATACATAATCATAAATATATGACGAGGAGTGAGGATTACACTAGAGTCAGTAATCCCTTAGTAGCGGTTTCCATCATTGAGGGGATGATCATCCATTCAAATTCAAGTGAGGTTTTACATGGTGATTCAATTTATAGATGGGATATATGGAGTTGTTGGCTGGATATTCATTATTATATGAATATTAAGTGAAAGATTCTCTATTCAATTTTGGATTCTATATAAGAATATTTATTGTTGGGTTTCATTACCCCTATTTATATTGGCTATTTAGAAAACTATTTTATTATTTTTATTATTTTTTAGTGTTCTGTGAGTTCTTCTGGGTATATATATAACACCCTGACCCAAGAATCTCAAAGCTGGTGCATTATCTTATTACATTGGCATGATTACAAGGAATAAAATATCAAGGGACCGATTGGTTTAATAGTCTTGGAAATCCATATTAAATACATGATACCCATAATACATTTGGAAATTGAAATTATAAACATGTTACATAATTAAATGAAATAAATTGCATCCTTGAAGGGTTATTCAAATATTTCTTTTTCATAACCTATGGAAAGGAAAATATAATAAGGGTGAGCTCAAATGCTCAGTAAGGTTATTTAAAGTGGAAGTATTGATGAATCAATGGAAATAAATTAACATGGTAAGGCAAAAATATGATAACACATTCCATCCAAACAACTAGATAATTAAATATCAATATGGTAAGGTAAGAAACTAAAAACACATTCCATTAAATCAATGAACTGAAAATGAAATTCTTCCATAGATATGTCGATGAAAAATATTATGGATAAAAAATAATTGAATTCTCTATAAAGGAAATGCTTAATTATTGGATTTCTTATTCCCTGAGAACATAATAAATTTACTGTCAAGAGACAATTTAAACTATTTATCCAACTGATTCACTTTGTATGACTATTGATTCATTGAGGGTCTTTCCCTAATCGGTCCCCAACCCATGTATTTCATGTCCAAATAATTAATCATATATTGAGTAAAAAATATTCCTTATCAAAATTTATCAGTATTGAATAGAAGATACAGATTTATCTATAATTCTTAGTTAATCAAATTTTTTTTGAAGTGAACATCGTATGTAAAATGATATAAGGTTTAGGAAATAATAATATACGTTGTGTGATATTATGGATATTCAAGGTAATTTAAAATTAAAAATTATTTCCATAAAGTGTTTTTTTCAAGAGAATTTTTACAATCACAAATGGAAGTGAGATTGTAAAGATATTCATTAAGAATATTCTTGAGTATAATAATCTTTAAACATTCCAAAGTGTCCCGTACCACATTGAAACATTTGAATCATAATGTATAGAAATGAATGACATTAAATGAAACCAATAATATCATGAGAATAAGGGTATTTATTATATAACATGAAAAAGGTAGTATATATACCAAATAAAAGTGAATTAGAACATAATATAAAATAAGTCTTAATTGAATGTAAATTGAGACGAAATTCCCTTACATTAAAATTACTTTTATTGTGTGGTCTTTTTCCTCCTATAAAGTGGTATAAAATATGTTACTAAATTATACTAGAACTATAATCATGTTAATAATATCATATATTAACTTATTATAATATTTTATTACCTGTTTAATAATAGTCATTCATTATTTTAACTATCTCGAGTGTTAATTGTCTAGTTTTCTCAAGTATGGTTTGTCTTGTAATTTGTTGTTACTATTAATTATATCATGATTTAATCATATAAAGAATGTAAAACATTAATTAATTATCATTTATATTCAGTATATATTCATTTATAGTATTCCATTATATTTGGATTTTAGAAATGAAGTGCACCTTTTAGGGAGACAATAGGCCGTACGTATGCATGAACACTACTTTCATTTATTTTTTGTATTAAAAGAATAAAAACTAAATGATAAATATGTATATTATAATTAAATTATCATATAAATTTTATATATTTTAAATATTTTTATTTAAACCAAACTATATACATTCCATTCATGGTATGAATGAGTCATATCACTTTGTTGGGGTGGTAGTCCACACTTCCTCAAACGATATTATCGTATTTACACAAGATGGAAAACATTACGATTTATTATAAATAAAAATTACATAAGAACGAAGACAATATAATTATCATAAATGTAATATATAAACATATTTTATATCATAATGGCCACCATGATAGGTGGTAATGTAAAAATGAAGAGTCATTATTTTGTGAAGTAGTAGTTACCCGCACACATAAACAATATGTTAATTACCCATTAGATGGAGGTGCATGTAAGTGTAGTTCAAAAAAATTACATAAAAAAATAATAGTATATTTATGATACTAGTTTTTTATATAATCTTGGAATAAAGATATTTTAGGGGGTGGAGAATGAAAATGAAACTAGAGAGCTTGAGAGAAGATGTTACCTATTACTTAGGTAACTTCTTTTGGTTTGTACCAAAATGAATCATTGGAAGGATTTATGACTTATGTGAGAATTAAAATATGATGTTAGGGATTTTGGGAATATATATGGGAATATATTTTTCAAATCTAAGTGGTTTGCGAGGTGGAAGGAATGTGGATTGGTGGTGGCCTATTATAAGGGAGGAAAAGGACTCACTTGGTATTTTTAAAAACAAGTTAGGTATACCCATAGTTTTACCTTAAAAAAGTATTAAAAAACAAAAAAACTAAATAATATAAGATTAAGGGACTAAATATTTAAATAAAATGGATTTTGGACAAGTGGCTAGATTTGGTCCGTTAAGTTAATGGTTTAGTCCCTTATTAAGCTTAATTTTACCTTAATAATTGGAATTAATTTTAATTAATCTCACTAATATTTTTGGTAAAAAATTTGGTATTATTAGAAAATATAAATTATGATGATTCAAAATATGGAATCCATTTTTTAAAATTAAAATTACATAATTTTTAGAAATTAATTTAAAAATCATCACGCAGGGGGGATGATAATGAAGGTTTTAAAGTAAATGTGTCTAAAAGTTTGCTATGTTCTTATAATCAATTTTAAAGTGAAATTTATTCCAATGAAATAAATTTTATTAATTTTTTAATATATTATATAATTAAACTTTAAAACCAATAAAATTTATAATTTAACTTTATAAATAAATTAGATGAAAAATCCCTTTTAAACTAAAATTATATTTTTTAACTATTCATTAAAAATAAAATGTTTCAAAAAATTCTCAAAAATTCATGATAACCTAATTATTATGTTTATAATTAAAATATGAATTATATTTTAACATATTAAATCAATTAAAGTTAAAAAATTCATATTTAAAACGGGTTCTTTATTAAAAGGTGGTAAAATTTCCTTTATTCAAATATATGTTTTTATGTGTAAAATAGGGTTTGTTCTTATCTTATGCATATAAAACCTAATGGATTAATATAGAAAATATTATATTTAATAATATACATATATATATATATATTAAATTAATATCACTCACTAATTGTAATTAATTTAATTTCTTAGGGAAAAACATCTTTTTGAGCATAAAAAATAGTTTTCTATAAAAAATATTCCCTTTTATATTCATTCTGTTCTTATAATAATTTCTAATTAATTTGTAACCAATTAATTATTTGTGTAAAATATATATTTTCATTATTTAGTTAATTATATTCATAATGTATTATATTAAATAATAATATTTCAATAATATGTTATTGTTCGTTAAAACTTGATCTTGTGTGTAATGCAAGCCATCAAAGAAGGTTTCTCTTGCATATAACGCAAGATAAATCGGTGTTTCAGGCATTGAAAAATTTAAAATAAATTTAAAATATTTCAAATAATAAATATATTTTAATATATCAGGGTAATACATCCCCTTACGTGCTTTTTCTTGCTTGTCATGCACACTATTGAATATAAGGTTCTTACTTTAGAATTTTGGGGTGTTACATTCTCCCCACCTTAAATAAATTACATCCTCACAATTTAAAAATTGATCTTGGTGATAGAGGGATTGAAAATAAACTATTTTTGAATTTACAACATCTTAAAAAGTTTAATATCACATATTCTTAATAGGAGTGAAAGGAAACTATGATAGTCACGTAACTGGGTTCTGTAGTAGGAGAACATAAGTGGGAAATGAAAACATGGATAAAAAAGAAAAAAAATACAACAATCAAGTTCTGATAGAGAGTTCTAGGGAACATTTTCATATGATAGTTATTGTCCAAAAATCCATAAATCATAGGTATGAATAAATTTCATTAATATCATCAAAAATTATGAAAATGAGACAACATTTTTCTCTCAAGACACTTTTTTTCAATACATGAAGAATTCAATCAAATCTATAAGAATATAAGTAAATATACATGTCTATAAATATAATATTATCCATTAATTGGGCCTTGAAATATTTCTATTTATATTATTATATGGTTAGGTAATACAAGAATCTATAAAACCTTGTTCAAAGATCAACTTAAACCATTTTATAAATGGTTAACCCTTCCAAAAGATTATAATTTAACATTTCAGCATCATTTCCATGGCAGTTAGTAGTATCTAGTATAATTTATCTATATGAATAATATCTTTGTCCAAAATCAACTCAACTTTAGGGACATATTATGGATTATATTTCTCTCAAGCATGTATTTTACAACAAGTTCAACTTTCTATTGAATCACTTTTCTTGGTTATCGGTACCGATCAACCGATGATTTTAAATCCTTAATGAAAAGGTACTATGGTACAATCCTTAAATATTTCATAGTTATTATAACCATTAAATCAATGATAAAATACTTTTACAACATTATTCAAGGATCCGAATACATTGGCACATTAATCATTCCACTTTAGTTGTGCTAATATTATATGCTTGACCGTTATCCCTTAGCTTTGTTAGAGGCATATTATATTGATGTTTAAAGAATTCATTTTCATAGTGACCCATATCCTTGCAGTTGTAATAATGAATATTATAATTTTCCTTCTGCGCTTTGAATTATTTTTCATGGGACCCTTTTTCCACACTTATAAAAAACTCCCAATCATTTATAGCATTTACCAGGTTGATTCCTTCCATAGTTATCACAAGTTGGAAAATCTTTCTTTTCTATTAATCTTCTTTGAATCAATTCCTTTTTAATGTTGTTGAGAAGACCTATTATTCTCTTTTTCCCTTCAATACATAGGATCCTGAGAATCCATTCTCTATTTTAATGGAACATAAAACTATATCTTCGTATGGTGAGAAATTATTAGAAACCAACTCCCTTAGAAGATTTAGGTTAAGAGATTCAAATAAGTAATATATCTTTCACTCCATGTTGTGTATATAATCCATATAATACATGGATAACCTTGTAAAGGTACCTTCATAATCCATGACACTCTCTTATTCATTTTAATTTATGATAGGAAACTTTATCTTCATCACAATTTTCTAATCAAGAGGGAAGTATTAATTTAAGAATGCATTCTAAAATAATCTCCGTACATGGAGTTCTATTTATTCCTCCTCCCTAGTATTCTAGATCAAGGACCACCATTGATCTACATCTCCTTGGAGATAATAGACCATAAGTTTAATCTTTTCCTTTTCATTCCATTCCAAGGATATAAATATATTCTCTAGAGACATAATCCATTACTCACCCGCAATTATATTATTAGTCATAATAAACGATGGGGGATTCTACTCCATAAAGTTATCCAGCAAAGGATATTATCTCCATGTAATAGGTTTCTCTATTTGGGAAAGGTTATTTTTAAAAACCTAACTAACATGCCCAAATATATCCATAAATTTCTTAGTTTTAATACTAGCTTCATAGAAATTATCAGTAGGAAAAACTCTACATTATCCATGAGTATTGATAACATTATTCTTTATAGGTGAAATTTATAAGCAATGAAATATATTGTATTATCTTATAAAGTCATAATGTATAATTATAAATATGGTATATTTCATATCATATATTTATGCATCATAAATCCTAAACTCACAAACACTGGTTACTTTGGGGAAATCTTTACTTTTAAACCCTTTATAATGGTAGGTATATAAAATTTAAACTATCATAAGAGTGTCCCCTAGGAGTGTCAAAATAGGTGCATGATAAGTACAATTTTTGTGTACTAGGTCACCCCAGGTCAGGACCAGAACACCTTCTCAAACTTATTACTTCTAGGTACATCTGTACTAGAACCACGTCCACTTGTAGTATTCAGATAGAGATGTATTTCTTGAAATACCCAAATAATCTCTATCTTACCAAAATTCTAGGAAATTCTTCTACAATTATCCTCAATGTCTATATTATGGTTGTGCTCCCTAATCTATGTTTTTTAAATCAATTTTCCATGTTTGTTGTTAATCTTCCTCTGAAACCAACTGTAACACCCTGACCCTAAAATCCCTGAGCTGGTGCTTTATCTTATTACATTAGCATTATTATAAGGAATCAAATAATGAAGGAGAGATTAGTTTAATATTATTGTAAATCTATATTATATAAATGAACCCCATAATTTATTGAGAAATAGAAATTACAAACATGATATATAATAAAATGAAATAAATTACATCCTTGAATGCGTATTCACAGATTTATTCATCATAACCCAGGTAAAGGAAAACCTAATAAGGGTGAGATAAAATGATCAATAAGGGTACGTAAAGTGGATGGAATAATGAATCAAGGGAAATAAATTAACATTTAAATATAAAAAATCTGATAACACATTCCATTCAAACAACTAGATAAGTCAATATCAGTAAGGAAAGGTAAGAAACTGAAAACACTTGCCATTAAATCAATGAACTGAAAGGAAATGATACCATAAATATGTAGATGAAAAATCTCATGGATAAATGAAAATTGAATTATATATAAATTCAATGATTAATTATTGGATGTCATGTTTCCTAGACACATTACATCATTACCTTCAAGAGATAGTTTGAACTATTTTTCCAACTAATTCACCTCATTAGACAACTGATACATCGAGGGGATTGTATTATCCAGTCCCCAACCCATAGGGATTACCTTAAATGGTCCTCAACCCATGTATTTCATGTCCAAATCATTCTGAATATATTTAATAAACAATTTTCCTTATCAAAATGTATCTATATTGAGTAGAAAATATATATTTATCAATAATTTCTAGTTAATCAAATAATTGTTAAAGTGAACATTGTATGTAAAATGATATACAATATAGGAAATAATAATATCAATTGTGTGAGATTATGAATATTCAAGGTAATTTCCAATTAAAAATGATTACTATAAACTAATTGTTTCAATATAAAGTTAACAATCATAAAAAAGTGAGATTTCATAGATATTCATAATGAACAGTTTTGAGGCGAATAATATTTAAACATTCCATTGTGTCCCATACCACTTTGAAACATTTTAATAATAATATTAAAAAAGGTATGGAATTAAATGAAACTTAGAATATCCTAATAATAATGGGATTAATGATATAACATGAAAAATCCAGTATATACACCAAATAAATGTGAATCAACACATATTAACAAGTAAGTCTCAATGGAATGTAAACTAAGATGAAATTATCTTACCTTAACCTTCATTTTGTTTTGTAGTATTTATACTAAAATATATTGGTTTAAAATATGTTACTAAAATATAACATAACTATACTCAAGTTAATAATATCATATATTAACTTCTTATAATATTTTATTACCTTTTTGTTAACAGTCTTTCATTATTTTAACTATTTCGGGTGTTAATTGCCTAGTTTTCTCAAATATGTTTTGACATCTGATTTGTTGTTACTATTAATTAGACCATGATTTGATCATCTCCATAATGTAAACCATATATTAATTTTCATATATATATATATATTCATTATATTTGTATTTATAGAAGTTCATTATATTTGAAGATTATAAATGAAGTGCACCTTTCATGGAAATGGTAGGCCATACGAATGCCTGAACACTACATTCATTTTTTGTTGTATTAAAAGAATAAAACCTAAATGATACATATGTATCTTATAATTAAAGTTTCATATATATGTTATATATGTTACATAGTTTTATTAAAACAATCCTTTGTACGTTTCATGTATGGCATGAACGAGTCATATGGGTTTGAGGGGGTAATAGTCCACACTTCCTCAGACATAATTATTATATTTAAAAAAGATAAAAAGAATAAAGGTATGTCATAAATATAAATTAAAGAATTATTAAGACACTATAAATATCTTATATATCATATATAAACAAATTTTCCATCATAATGGCCACCATGATAGGTTGTAAAGGAAAAATGAAAAATCATCATTTTGTGAGGTAGTAGTTCACCATTCACAGAAACAATATATTCATTACCCATTAGATGGATGGGTGTATAAGTGTAGTTAGTAAAATTTTAATAACAACATACTAGTATATTTATGATAATTGTTTTATTATATAATCATGGAATAAAGATATTTTAGGGGGTGTATGATGGAAATGAAACGATAGAGCTTAGGAGAATACATTACCTCTTAATCGGGAAACTTCATTTGGTTTGTACCAAAAGGCTTCCTTGGAAGGATTTAAACCCAAATGGTGGCTTAAACATTGAGGGGAGGTATTTATAGAAGCTATATGGACATATATTGGCCAAACCTATGTGGTTTTATAGGTGTGAGGAATGAGGAGTGGTGGTGGCCTTTTATAAGGGAGTAAAAAATATCACTTTGTATTTTTGAAAAGAAGTTAGGTGTACCGATTTTTTTACCTAAAAATAGTCTTAAAAAAACAAAAATTAATAATTTAAGGTTAATGGATGAATTATATCTATAAACTTCATGTTGTAAAACTGTTTAGGTCATTTTGTCACTTAAGTTAAAGGTTTAGTCTTTTATTAAGCATAATTTTACATTAATAATTCTAATTAATTTTATTTACTTTCACTACTATTTTTGGTCAAAAAATTTGGACTTATTAGGAATTATAAATTATTATGATTCCAAATATAGAATCTATTTTTACAAATTTATATCACATAAGTGGCATACATTAATTTACAATTCATACCATAGGTGAGATGACGATGAAATTTTTTAAAGTAAAAGAATCTGAAATTTCTCTTTGTTTTTATAATAAATTTTAAAATGAAATTGATTCAAATGACATAACACATATTAATTTATTAAAATATTATCTAATTAAACTTTAAAACTAGTTAAAAGTATAATTTAACCTTATAAATAAATAAGATGAAAAAGTAGTTTTAAACAAAAATCTATATTTTAACTATTCATTAAAAAGCAATTGTATATAAAAAAAACTCACCCTAAGCTAATTATTATGTTAATATTTAAAATATGAAGTTTATTTTGACATTTTAAATCAATTAAATTTTCAAAATTCATATTTAAAATGGGGTCACCATTAAAAGGCGTTAAAATTGCCTTTATAAAAATATATGTTTTTATGTGTAAAATAGAGTTTGTTCTTATCTTATGCATATCAAACCTAATGGATTAATATAAAAAATATATATTGAATATATAATATATATAATACATTAATATCAATCACTAATTTTAATTACTTTAATTTATTAGGGTAAAAAATATTTTTCAAGCTTAAAAAATAGTTTTCTATAAAAATATTCCCTTTATATTCAATCGGTTCTTATAATCATTTATAATTAATTTGTATCCAATGAATTAGTTGTGTAAACTATATATTTTAATTATTCAATTAATACTATTCATAATGGATAGTTTATATGTTATTATATTAAGTAAAAATATTTTAATAATATGTTATTATTCATTAAAATTAGGTCTTGCATGTAATGCAAGCCATCAAATAAGGTTTATCTTCCATCTAACGCAAGGTAACTCAATGTTGAATTAATTGAAAAATATAAAATATAATTAATCAATTTAAAATAGTAAATATATTTTAATGTATTAGGGTACTATATCCCCTTACATTCTTGGTGTCGCGTGTCATGTATGCTATCGAATATAAGGTTCTTACTTTAGAATTATGGGGTGTTACAGTATATAATCACCCATTTATCTACTTCACCAAAACATGTTGTGTCCTGTATAGATGAGAGATATCTAGATAGTGAATTTGGAAAAACTCATATAGTTGGATCATATTAGTACTCAATGTCGATGGTCATAGGGAGTGGTCGGTACTGGAGATCCTAAGAATGACCTTCCTACACATCATTTTTTGGGTTGTTCTCTTATTATTATTCTTTGTGTGTTTCTTTTGTCCCTTTGATAACTTTTTTGTATTTATATTATTTAAGTCTAGTTGTTTTAGTGGTTCTTTCATGAATCTATTTCCTCTAGGGTTAGTACAATATTTTATATTTCAGGAAAGTGATGTAATTGGATCTATTTACATGTACATGTTTATTAGGATAAGGCCTATCATTTTTAGATAAGTTAACATAGATCTTGTCACCTTATCCTAGCTTATTGGATGTGGGTTTTGGGTGTCACACTCGGGTTACTTCTGGTTGAGGGGGGTCCCACTGGGTTAATTAATTAAAATCCATAAACATGAAGTTATATAAGCATGGATATTTTTCAATGATTTATGTTTCACTATAATGACAAAAAATTGTTAAAACATTTACTATCATATTAGAATAATTTTACCATTATGATATTTTTTAAAATGTTGCTATTTTTTTTAGAAATTCAATTTCAATGAGAAACATGAAATGGATTGTTGAAGAGATATTTTATGTGTCTTAAACATCATGATTATAATATTAACTATGATCCATTCTTCTTTTAGAGTCGGAATATCCCAATGGCCTTCATTTTTTTATTATTTTGATAATCCACCTTTCAAGGGGTGAGGTGGAACCCTTACAAGGCCCAAAGTCTTAGAGATAGTTACATGACCCGTAGGTCTTAGAGATAATCACCCTGACAAGACAACTTAGAAGTGCTCCTCCCCATCCTATGTCATGATATCAGCACTCCACCTTTGTAGGGATGGTCGGCTAGCTGTCCTATGAAAATCTACACATACCCAGTATTGATGGAAATGCCATACCCTCTCATTATTCCAATTTCAGTTAGCTCTTCTCTAGTGAATGTGCCTGCCCTGAATCCTCATCTGGAGCCTTGTCCCTTGTAGTCTGACTGTTATATCTGCATAATCATGTGGAACGAAGGCCTTGGGGTGACCCTAAGGCCTTAAGGTGGCCCGAAGGCCTTGAGAAACAACTGACCCGAAGGCCTTGGGTGGCCCAAAAGCCTTACAGGACTCGAGGACCAAACCGATGGCCCAGAGGCCCAGATGGATGAATAGTTTTGGCTACTATAGTACCGAACATTACCAACTACAGTACTGCTAAAGTACCTAGAAATATGTCTCCACTTAGATTTGATCTCAGGTCTCTTGGATGCACTTTCCGAGTCCTCACCAACCAGACTGAGGATCATGTGCATTTTTTAGAGAAATAAAAAATTAGATCAAAATAAGAAGATCATGTAAATGAGTCACTTGAAAAAATAATTTTAAAATTCATTTTCCCCATAATAATACCATTGAAGATTAATCAATTCCCGAGTTATTCATCAGATTCTATACCGTTATAATCTAAAAAATCGAGAATATGATTTAGGGAGAATTATCATTAGATAATTTTTATTAAATTGAAATAAGAACATCCATATTTCAATGAATCTGGAAATTTATGAATAAATCTATTGATGTAGAGTGTTATTACCTAATATATTAAATGTAATAAAACCATTATAATTATATAATTTAAAATAAATGATTTTTTGTGTCTTTATCTTTATTCTACGGGTTATTATGGAGAATATATTGGTTTTCATATGAATGTATCATGAAATAATGATATACAACATCATGATAAAAGATGTTGTTTTGAATGGTCTTCATATAGCTGGGTAGATTGAAGAACAATTTTTGTGATGTATTTTGAGGAAGAAAAAGGCGTGTGACTATAGAGAGTACTATATGAAGTAATGTTCATCTTAGAGAGAAATATGAGTAAAAATGGGAGATAATAAGAGGGGTCATTTTTTTATACTACTATAAATGATTAATTGATGAAATTTGGAGACACTACCAAATGATTAATTTATCTAAAAGTGATATAGTGATCATGGGAGAAGTATAAAAAATTGATGTGGCTTGTGAAATATTTCTGTTGGCTTGAATAGATTACTAAATGTACTTACAATTATAGGAATTAGAGAAGACCACACTAAATGGAAAAAAGTCCCATATAGAGATATTGGGGGTAGTCTATGAGGGATAAAATCACAAGTTTCATTATATTGAAGATTATTCTAGAAGATAGAGATAATGGGAAATTATTAGAACTGGGAATACTAATATAATGCAAAATCTCAAAGAACAAGTAGAAGAATAATCCTTTACATAATGAAGTGATGAGAATAATAAGTTCTCGAAGGCAATGAGACATGAGTTGTATCATAATATTTATTACTAAGCATTCAATGTTTCGAATCTTTGAGTGAAAAATATCCCTTGAAGAAGAAAAGTGGATCTTATATGACTATGCATCATCAAGATTTTTTTTTTCTTTTGATGATAATAAATAGGATTACTTATTTAGTTCTTCAGATATTGTCAAGGAAGAAGAAGTGATGATGTTATGTCGTAGGATTAATTTTTATTTTCTATGGAAAATATTGCGTGCATGGGTTTTTACTATTGATAGGTTTGACTCTGAGATGGAAAGTAATCAGTCTCATGGGGTACTATGAGGATCAATTCATAAAAGTGAATGCTATGCTATATGATATATTCTTGAAGATTTAGGTCAATTTAATACATGATATATTGAAGAAATAGATCATCCTTTTGAGTGTAGTGAAATCTATGGATGGTATTTTTTTTACTTTGAACAAAGAAGACGGTCAGGTGAGATTTGTCATTGAAGAAGTATTAAGGGATTACACATTGGTATAACTATATAATATGGTAATATTATTATGTTTAGAACTAGTTTTAAGATAATATAAATAAAACCCACTTATATTTTATATCATGATTTATAGTGGTGAATCTGTTTCTATGTTAGAGTTGTACGAGATAAAGAGTTTGTCTCCCATTATGGTGTCAAAAATTATAAAAATAACACATGTTGATAAGTTATTTAAATTCATAATTACATGTGGTTTTTTCATGTTGGATAAAATAAAAAATAGTTTTTTATATTCTAAATGATTTCATTGGTAAAAATACCAAAAGGGTTTAAGTATAAAATTGAGAATGGGTTTTTAGTAAAATATTTTACAAAACCTAATTTAACCCACTCTCTGGTGTGTCTAAATTATCCATCTGAAATTATAAGTTATATATTCCCATTATTAATTTTTTTTTATGTCATCCAAGATGATAAATGTAAAAACTATATTTATGGACATGATAAACCAAAATTTATTCATTTTTTATTTAATACTAAATTTTTAATCAATGGTTTCCTAAAATATTAAAAATATTATGAGGATGTGGGAAGAAATATTTAATTTTTATGATACATTTAGAGTTGAAAAACTATATTAGAATATTTCCAAACACATTTTTTGTATTTAAGTGGTGATATGATTTTGGAATGTTATTTCTCACACTAGAATACAATGGATCTTGAAAATGTGCTATCTATGATTTCTTAGGAAATACAAAAGAATTATTTGAAATCATAATTTTCTTAGGGACTAATTTTTATGACCATATATTCATTTAATACATATCCAATCTAGTTGGTATAATCCTGAAATTCTTTAAGAAGGGGATTATTTTCTATTGGGATTATAAATTTGAGCCTTTATTTTGATAGTTGAATGAAAAATCATGCATAATTCTTATCTCATTTTATCAAATATATCAATGAATTATGAGATTTATTCTGATATTAAATTATGTTTTTATGGTCATAATGATATTGAAGTGACGTGTTATGGAATATAGTTTGTGGAAAAATATGCCACTTAGGATGAATTAACTTAATAATTATCTTGAGTTTTTAGTGGTAGTGTATGTGCTTAATTGGTTGTGAAATAATTTGATTAATGAAAATGGTAAAGAACCATAATTTCTGTATATATATATATATATCTAATTATTTGGGATTATTATGAGACTAAGAAATCTGATAGCACATGATTCTAAGGCCCGAAGTGTCCGGAATGATCCGTCGAAAAATGGTTAAGCTTAAAATATCGTACATGAGTAGTTTTTCTAAAAAAGTGGAATAAATATTAAATGGGTTCCCTGATAAAAAATTCAAGGGAACCATTGTGTTCAGGATGGAAGGTTTATCCTAGGTGTGACTTAAGTTTAGTCAGCACAAACCTCTAGTCAGAAAACCCAGAAATGGTGTAACTGTAAATAAAATAATTAAATAAAATTATTTTATTTTTCAAATGATTATAACTCAAGAATAGTGACTCCAATTAAAAGTCTGAGACCACTGCTGAACTTGTGAGGGTATTCTTTCCTTAGGAAGATCCTAACTTTGGATGGCGCGAGCCAATAATGGAAGTTGGTTTTTGGATGCAAATAAAATAATTAAGTAAAAATTATTTTATTATAAAATTCTATAACTCCTAAATGGTAACTCGGATTGAAAATCCAAGAGTACCGTTGAGCTCATGAGGGAATGTTTCCTTTAGGAAGATCCTAACCTCGACCGACGTGGGTTGAGGGTGATGGGTAATAATTTTTGAACTTTTTTTAAGGTATGTTCAGTAAACGTGTGGGAAAAAATTCCTATATTTTGAACTAGTGATCAGAATTAAAATCTGAGGCCACCGTTGAACTCACAACACTAGGATTTTCTTAAGGGAGGCTTCACTTCAACTGCAGTAGGTCGGGTAAAAAATATAATTTTTTTGAAACTTTTAAGAATTAATAAAATAACAAAATTTTTATTTTATTTTATCCTACCACCTCTTGAGTGGCGGTGGAAGGGACCACAGAGGTAGTCAGACATTTAATATGGGATATTAAATTCTCGGTTACACTTTTGTTTTGTAACCACACATCATGCAATTAATGTGGAACATTGATTAAATTAATTAATGAACATCATTAATTCCTTAGTGCATTTCTCACACTTTTACCGCTATATTTAAATGGGACTCGGGGTATAGTTTTTTGCATGACTTCATGAAGTGAGAAAACTATAGAGAAGTGATGCAATACCTTCCACCGACAGAGATGAAATCTCAGGCGGCAACGAACCGGGATCGATGAACTTTGGAGGCTTCATCGAACGTAGAATCTTCTTCCACCACCACTACGTCTCCAAAGAATCTCGATGTAGGGGTTGTCTTTTAATTCAAGAAATTTCCACAATTCATCTCCTCATTCTTGAATTTTCAGGTGGTCTTAATGGGGGATTTGAATGAGGTTTATCATTATTTTAATGTGATGTATAAATTACCCCCACTTGTTATAATTCTAACATAGAGGGCGCGAGACAAACAAATAAGGCTCAGACCCTCCACCACTTGTTTTTCATTGTGTTCTTCGAATGAGAGTTGTTACAACTTAATGAAACCATGAAACCAAGAGGTGTGCAATGATAACGTAATCTTGAGAGGACTGTAGGCGTATCCGGAAGGAAGAACGGACCACTAGGGCTCACCCGGTGGACCATATAAGAAGGGCCGGTGCTAATGACCGATGTCGACGGACAAGGGCGGTGACCGGATACCACCAACCCTGGTGGAAGAGCGGTGTTGCTTGACGCCATGGTGGTCAGACAGGCGACCATCAGTGGACGTCCATGGAGGTGGAGGTGGCGTGCTGTCACGTGCCATGTTGAAGGGAGACGTGACGATGTTGGGGACCTACTCCCTGCGGGTCTCGTGGGAGACGAGGCGGAACGAATCCTTTGAGCCGTTCAGGATCAGCGGACCATGCGACCCCACGTGGGTCACACTAGCCAGCGGATCGAGGCTAACCTGGATGGGCTGGGTCAGGTCGGGTCGGTCTGACTAGGTCAGACTGAACCCGGACCCCTCTCAGGCCCAGATACGCTTAAAAGGCCATATCTTGCAAATCATATGTCTGTTTGATGAGCCGTATATAGTGATAGGATCCTTGGAGAGAGAAGTTTCTTTTAAGATACTCCAAGTGACTTTCAGAGAAAGTTGGTGTTTGGCCGGGTTGATCGTACTCAAATCCAACTGGGCCCTTGACACTAAAATGCCTATAGCTTACAAAATGAGTGTCTGATTGTGAGGACGTCTATTGGGATGGAACCCTTGCGACATGGTGGATCATCATGTTACTTACTTGTGGATATTCGTGGTGGTTGAGTTATGGCCGATAACCAGAGGAGCAGAACCAGGTTGTTTCTTATAGTGAGAGTTAGGATGGATACTCCCTTGATAACTCAAGGCACGAGTATTCCTTACTCCTCTACTTCAGTAGAGATGGGACTCCCCACACCATGAGTTCGGGTTCGTTTCCCTCTGATTTGTTTTTCTATATTTGGAGTCGGTACTCCCCTGTTGGACTAGGGTACGGGTCCTCCATACATAACTGACATAAAGTCAGGTACTCCCCTACCAGGTAGGGTGTGGGTCCTCTATGTTAGGAGTATGTAGTCCCCTGTCAACCCAGGGTGCAGGTCCTCCTTATGTAGTGCTACAACAGAGTTTATACTCCCTTTCCATGCTAGGGTGTGGGTCCTCTAGCCTGGGGTCGGTACTCCCCTGATGTACAAGGGCGCATGTCCCCCAAAGCGAACAAATTACAAGAGTTGTATTTCCGTACTGGGTAGGGTACGAGTCTTCACATATAGAGTCGACACTCCCCTACCGTGCCAGGGTGTGGGTGCTCTAGCCTGGGGTCGGTACTCCCCTGACATACTAGGGTGCGGGTCCCGCACAACAAACAAACTACCAAAGTTGTACTCCCCTATCGGGTAAGATGTGGGTCCTCACATATGGAGTATTATTCCCCCGTCTCCGAGTAGTTATGGGGAGTAGGTCCTTCAGGGGAGTTGGAGCTCCATCGACTATATGAAACAGTGTCGAGGAGTGGTCCTATTCACTTAGTTTCCCTCAGTTTTGCCTCGGGCTCAAGATTGTGACTGTGAGACCTTTAGTGCCAGGCACTAGAGGCAGTTCTAGCAGAAATTTCCTAATGGAGCACATCCTTTTGGACGTTCCATTAGGAATGGTTGAGTTGTACCTGATGGAGTACATCTCTTAAATGGGTGCCATCAGGGATGTCCAGTTCATGGAGCATGTACTCCTGATCCTTGAGTTGTGCTTTGATCCTTCTTTGGAAATCCTGGAAATGTCTTGAGGTCAGGGACTTATGCTTCCTTGTGGATGAGATGAGTATATCTGATTTGAGCTGTGTATTTTACTTTGTGCTTTGTGATTGAGATCATGATTTTACGTTTTCTTTTGTGGCATTTTGAGAGACATTTGGGGGTCTCGGGGTCCCTACTAGGTACTTTTATACTCACCCCTACACAGTCTTCTTCTGCACCTCATTCTGTCTTGTTCAAATGAAGAGTAGATTGGATAAGACTTGAGGGATCTAGGACTAGGCAGTACATGGAGGAGACTGGATGACGTGGATAGATGTGGAGACGAGCTGTACCTACCCTTTAGGTAGGATCCTTGGCGGATGATCGCATGAGCTGTTTTTGTTTTTCAGTTGTAGTTATATTTTTCAGTTGGTCTTGTATTCCACCCCTTATTTTTAGTACACACTTTTATTACAGTAGTTTTACTTCATGGTTGCATCTTGTTACATTATAGTCTATGTGTTTTTATAGGTTTAAAGGCAATTCCTTCCTGTTTTAGGGATATTCCTTTCCGATGCTAGTCGCCAACCCCTAGCCTATGGGAGGCAGGCTTGGGGTAGTCACGACACGGGTCCTGAGGGACGTGTTGTGCCAATAATTTTATCATGTATATCTATCATAAAAGAACAAGTTATATATTTTATAGAATTTTTTTTAATTCTTTGTAAGAGAAAATGGGATAAATAACTTGAAATATTTTTTATAATTTATTAACTCTTGGGAATGATAATTTATGTATAAATGTATTGAGAAAGAAATATCATGTTGGTGTGGTCAATGAATATAATTTTTTTGGAGTATTAAATAATTTTTATCATGGATAGATCATTATGTATCATAAAATTAATGAAATATTATTGAAATAATTAACCAAGACATCATACTTAATGTTTAAGTAAGAAGATGACAATAGTTTATTTTTCCAGTTTTAGGTTCATCATGATATAATATGTGTTGGTGTGTAGATACCTTGATGATAATTTGATATTTATTCTCAACTATTTTTTTATATGTGGTTTCTATTTTTATTGATTTCTAAATTAAAATGATATAATCCTTGCATATTTCCCATTTGGAAGTTCATATTACTATATCACAGTGTTGGAAAACACTTTTTGTGGATAAGAATGAAGTGTTTCATGGAGATATTTATTTCAAGGTTCCTTAACTATTAGTATTTATGTGTTGAATTCAAATAAAAATAAAAATTATTTATTTTTTATATATTCTAGAGTTGAAAATCAATGATGTTATCATATAAGTTTTCCCTATTTTTCTAAGGTCATTGAATGGTAGAGATTAAGTTTGTATTAGTATTCATTAATTGAGTAAAGATTCAAATTTTATTATGATTTTTAAACTCAAACTATAGATAATATTAGGAAACATTAGGATTGGAATATTTTGAAAGTTTTTAGGATAGAAAATCAATTTTATTTAACCATGATGTAATGTTGTCATTTTCATTTTTTAGACATAAAAAAGTCTTCAGATGAAAAAGTGAAGTTAAGAATGGTGTACTATCCTTGAACCAATGGTAAGTATAATGACACTATATATATTCCTATAGATATGATTCATATATATATATATATTTTAATTTTATTAATGTAGGGGATGACCATTTATCTTTAGTAATGATTGTATACTTTAGTAGAAACTAAGATTATATTCATATGAATTTAGTTGATGAATTATATGAAAATTTATATCTATTACATTTGTAGGATAAATGATGGGGGTGAATCTCTCCTTGGGAATAACATTTTTTAACAAACATATAATTGAGTTTATTTGATTACAAAGATACTATCTAACACTCTGAGTAGGTTCAACATTTTGAATACATGACTTTATGTATCTAATGATTTATAAGTAAAATATCATTTTTTTAGTTAAGGTAAAATTAATAATAAATATTATTTATATTAATTATAATTCTGAAATGAGAACATTTTCGATATCAATCGTGAATATGATATTATAATAATAGCCACTATGGATTCTGAAGACAAAACTGCATAAAAAAATCAATTTTTTTTTGATTCTATATTTATGTTTTAATTAGTTATACCTATAATTTATGAAATATTTTGGGTTTTAATATATTTTATATACCTTTATAATTATTCATTATAGATTCTATATATGGTTTAGTGAGAGTGTTCAATGAAATCCCAATGGGATTCATTATGATTTAAAATCAAAGTAAAAGACAAGCAATAAATCTAATAGATAATGAATGATTCAGATTTTTATTGAAATGTAACTAGGAACCTTGTGAGTGGAACTATATAATATTTTTCTTGTATTAATTATTTTGTATGTTCACTAAGATACAATAAATAAATAAATGAATTATTATATTCAAACATTGACAGTGAACCAGATACCACTATACTAACAAGAAAACATTGAAAATTCATATGTATAAATGTATTATTTATTTTGTGAACTAGGAAACCATTAGTGAGAAAACACTTTTCAGTGAATAAAACATAAATTAAACAATGCCCAAATTATAGATTTATTTTTGTTAAAAGAGAGTATACTCTTAATGAGTAAATTTTTTTCATCATAAAACAATATTATGTATTCAACTTTTGAAAATAAAATAATTTTTTAAGATAAATCAAAAAAATTCAATAATAAAATGTCCTTTATATAGAAATAGCATGAAATTTAATGATATCATAAAGAATAAATTCTACATTTTCAGTAATTCATTAAATAATCAATTTAATGGTATTTATATAAAAGGAAAAAAATAAGCGAAATTAAGAAAATAATAGGTTTATTATATACTAAAATCACTTAAACCATTAAATAAATAAATTATTGAAGCAAGTTACTCTATTAGTGAAATAATTATTGTATTTTTCTTATGGTTTTGTAATAATATTAAAATTATTTCATTTTTATTTTCATTATGATATAAATTTTAATAATTTTTATGTCTTTGATTTATTAGATGATTGATTTATAACTTAGTTATTTTCTTAAGAATGGTGTAGTGTTTTTAGGTTCTAAAACCCTATAAAAATATGGATGATTTTGGTTATGCTTATGTTAAAAATAATTATTGGAAGTGTTATTACTCCACATTAAATGTCTCACATATCTTAGTTTCATTCACTCATATTAAGGATATATTAAGGATATAATGAGTGGAATTAGAATTCATTTCAAAATAATGATAAAAATTTATGTTTATTACATTACTATTTGAATACTTAAATTTTTGGAATAGTAAATTTTTCCAATCCACTACAAACATTTTGATCAATCATTAATATTATCTAAGAATAAAAAAGTCATATTATGATTAATGATACCAACTTATCATTTTTCTTATTAATTTACTTATATTTATATATTTCTTAGATCAATTGATACATTAATTCTTATATTTGAATGGAAAATTTGAGATACTTTTTGTTGGATAATTTTAGATATAGGAGTGAATTAGGGAGATTAATTTTTAATATGAGTTTCCTTCAACATATTATGGGATGCATTTTTTATTACATTAGCATTATTACAAGGAAATTAATCCTAAAGGAATGATTAGTTTAACAGTCTTGGAAATCCATGTTACACACATTATACCCATAATAAATTATGAAAACAAAATAAAACATGCTACATAATAAACTAGAATAAGCTATATTAGTGAACGCCTATTCAAAGATTTATTATTCATAACCTAGGGAAACAACATAACAGGGGTGAGCCAAAATTCACAGTAAGGGAAAGTAATGAGGAATAAATAATGAATAAATGGGAATAAATTAACATGGAAATAGAAATAACTGATAATATATTCCATTCAAATAACTATATAAGGAAAATTCAATATGGAATGGTAAGAAAATAAAACACATTCCATTTAATCAATGAATAGAAATGAAATGTATCTATAGATGTTTAGATGGTAATATCATAAATGAATAAAAATTGAATTATCTATAAAGTAATTGATTAACTATAATACATCATTTCTTAGGTATATGAGGACCTATATAGTCAAGATCCATCCTTCAGACAGTTTAAAACTACAGGTAGAAACCTATTTAATTTGGCTAGCTAAATTGTCTCAATGGAACCTATCGATGCTTCTAGGAGCTATATAAATTCCAGGATCCACCCTTAATTTTATGTCTAAATTATTCCTCATATATAATAATCAATTTTATCAATAGAAAATATGCCTAATCAAATATCTGTATTTAATAAAAGATATAGATTTATCATGAATTCCCCAGTTAATCAAATAACTGTCAAATTAAACACCATATGTAAAATGATATATGGTTAAGGAAAACATAATATAAATTGTATAAAAATATGGATATTCAAGTAAATTTATATTGAAAAATTATTACAAAATGAAGTGATATTGTAAACATTATCATTAAGAACATTCTTGATAAGAATAATATTTAAACATTCCAAAGTATCCCATACCACTTTGAAACATTTGAATCATAATATCTATAATGTATTACTTTAAATGAAAATTATAATATCATGAGAATAAAAGGATTCAATATATAATATGATAAAAGCTGTATATACACCAAAAAATTGAATTGGTGCATAATAACAAATAAATCTCAATGGAATGTAATTTGAGACAAAATTACTCTCCCTTATCCTTCCTTTTTATTTAGTGATCTTTAGCCTCATGTATTGTGGTTTAAAATATGTTACTAACTTATACCAGAACCATAATAATGTTTATAATAAAAGAACATAATTCCTTATAATATTTTATCACTTTTTTTAATACTATTTCATTAAATTCATTATTTCATGTGTTAATTACCTTGTTTTCTCGAGTAAGTTTTAACTTGTTATTTGTTGTTATGATTAATTTTATAATATTTAAATCACATAATAAATGTAAAAAATGTATTAATTATCATAAATAATCATTATATATGTATTTATAGTAGTCTATATATTTTGAGATTAGAAATGAAGTACACCGTTCATGAGGACAGTAGGTCGTACGTAAGAATGAATGCTACTTCCATTTATTTTTTGTATTAAAATAATGAAAACTAAATGATAAATATGTATATTATATTTATAGTATCATATATATGTTATATATGTTACATATTTTTATTAAAACAATTCTTTATATGTTCCATGTATGGCATGAATGAGTCATATCGCTTTGAGGGGGCGGTAGTCCACACTTTCTCAAATGAAATTATCATATTTAAATAATATGGAAATCATAAAGGTATGTTATAAGTAAAAATTAAAGAAGCATAAAGAAATTATAAATATCACATATAAAATATATAAATACAGTTTCCATCATAATTTCCACTATGATAGGTGGTAAAGGAAAAATGAACAATCATCGTTTCGTGAGGCAACAATTCTCCATACACAGAAATAATATATTCATTACCCATTAGATGGAGTTTTGTGTAATTTTAGGATGAAAAATTTACATAAAAAAATACTAGTATATTAAGGATTCTAGTTTTGTTATATATGAATGGAATAAATAGATTTTTGGGGGTGTATAATGGAAATTAATCTAGAGATCTTGAGAGAGGACTTTACCTCTTAATTGGGTAACTTATTTTGGTTTGTACCAAAAGTATTCCTTGGAATGGTTTCTGCCCAAAGGGAGGATTCAATGTAAAGGGGATGGTTTTGGTAAGATATATGGACTGATCTTGTCTGAACCTAAGTGTTTTGAGATATGTGAGGAATGGGGAGAGGTGGTGGACTTTTATAAGGGAGTAAAATGACTCAATTGGTATTTTTAATAAGAAGTTAGGTGTACCCACATTTTTACCTAAAAAAGTCTTAAAAAACAAAATAAACTCAATAATGAAATGTTAATAGAAGTATTATTTCCATACATTGGGTTTTGTATAAGTGTATAGGTATTTCTCCCTTAAGTTGACGGTTTACTCCTTTACTATGCTTAATTTTACCTTAATAATTGCAATTAATTTTAATTACTTTCACTAAAATTTTTGGTAACAAAAAAAAGTTGGAATTATTATAAATAGTTAATTATTTTGATTCAAAATATGGAATCCATATTTTCAAATTCCAATCACATGAGTCTAAAAAATTAATTTAAAATTCATCTCGCAGACGGGATGATAATGCAGGTTTTTAAAGTAAAAATGTATGAAAGTTTGCTATGTTTTTATAATCAATTTCAAAGTGAAATTTATACCAATAATGTAAATTATTCTAATTGATAAAAATATTATCTAATTAAACTTTAAAACTAGTTAGAATTATAATTTATCCTTAAAAATTAATTAGATGAAAAATTAGTTTTGAAATAAAATTCAACATTTTTAACTATTCATTAAAGAATGAAATGTTTCATTAAAATATTGAAAATTCACTATAAAATAATTATTATTTTAAATTTAAAATATGAATTTTATTTTGACATATTAAATCAATTAAATTTTCAAAATTCCAATTTAAAAAGAGTCTTCCATTAAAAGGTAGTAAAACGACCAGAATAAAAATATATTATTTTATAAATAAAATTGAGTTTGTTTTTATCATAATCCTATAAAATATATTGGATGAATATAAAAAATATTTGATTAAATATTATATATATGGCATTATTATTACTTACTAATTGTAATTAATTTAATTTATTTGGGTAAAAAAGCTTTGTGAGCATAAAAATAATAATATTTTCCTTTATATTCAATCAGTTTTCATATTCATTTCTAATTAATTCGTAATAAATGAATTCATTTTATATTTGTTTAAACTATATATTTTCATAGTATATTTTATTCTATTCATAACCAATAATTTAATTTCTAGGTTATATTAAATAATATTTTAATAATATATCATTATTTGGTAAAAACTCAGTCTTGCATGAATTGAAATCCATTTTAAGAAACTCATTGTTGTGTGTGACACATGTTAAATCCATATAAAGTTAATTGTAATATATATCATATATTTAATTTACATAAAATAGTAAATATATAGGAAAGTATGAGGGTGTTACATTCCCCTACGCGCTTGGTGTCATGTGTCATGCACACTATCGAATATAAGGTTCTTAATTTAGAATTTCTAGGTCTTACAATTATTATGTTTGATTAGTAATTTTTGTGTTACATAATTGGAGAGTTTAGAAAAGGTATAAAGTAATACAATGAAAAAATATGCATGGGTTAATCTAGGATTTCTATTATGCCTGGTAATATTTTTATATTCCATATATATAACAAGAAATTCATTTTTCATTTTTTGGAAAAGATACACTATATTCCATGTTCTTAAAAAATAAATTATATGTTCCATATGATTAGAAATTTAATTTTGTGGTTTTTGTTCAATGATTCCCCCAAAATTATAAAAAGTATCTATATAAGATTCTAGGGTGATATGACTATCATATTACACATTTATTGAATGTTTTTATTGATTTTATATATCGCATAATATCAATACACTTTTTTTTAAAGGTTGGGGCCGAAACCTCAATTTATTATTAAAGAAAAGACCTCTTTAGACTGGGTAGAGGGTGACCCATTACATAGCTTGAAGGCCCAAGGCTAAGTGGCCTGCATATAGGGCTAGAAAGCCAATTTTTTGGCCCAAAAGACCCCTCGGTGAACAGTACTGCTACAGTACCCACACAACTACAGTACCTACTATAGTACCGCTACCGCAACAGTACCCTGATATAGTCCCTCCACCACTACAATGTTGTAGCTGCTACTGTCCGCCACTTCTACAGTACTGCTATATTGACCTGCTACAGTACCCTACTACAGTACTAGAGAATTCTCCCCTACCCAGATTTGATCCTGGGTATTTTGGATGCCAAATAAGAGCTTGAACCACTAGGATACATGCACATTGGATATAATATCATTACACCACTATTATAGGAGTATGTTAAACTATGGTATATATATAGGTTTACAACGAATTCTGCTAACATTATTTCATATAAAATATTTTATAAAACATCATTTTCTTATATATTTTATTAAAAATACACTATTTAAACACTCATATAATATAAAATCATATCTATTATCCAATTTTAACCATTTTAATATTTTTGACTGTGTAAATAGAATCAGGTTTGATTCATGGTTTTTAAAGAGAAATATATAAATTTAAAATTTTAATTATTCAAAATTTTACTTTTATTATGAAATAATTATTTATTTATTTTATAAATTTATGGGTTTTCTCATCTTTGATAATTATAAATGATAATGATAATTCATCTTGGGTTTTCAATTGTAATAAATTTACATACATAATTTGAAAATTCATTTTCCAAAAATGTGTTTTGTGTTGTTGAACATAAAAATTGTTATTGATATTCTTGTTAGAAAATAATTTATATTTTCATTTCATGTTGGTATTGTCTTGATTTAATGTTTTATTTGAATTTTTTTGGTGTTCTATTTGATTATGATTGGAGAGATATGTTTGTAATGTTTTATAAATTTATTAACCCAATCAAACCAGATACAACACACCATAAACCAATTAAAATATCAAAAAGTGTGTTCCTCTACTAAATAAATCATTCAAATGTGCCTCAAATTCATGAATACATTGCTATAAATTTTTTCCTTTACATTATACTAAACTATTTTTTTAAAGAAGTATAAGTACTCTAATTTAGTTCATCTAATCTAAATTTCAATCGCATAAAAACCATTCAAAAAGCATTGAACTGATCCTATATAGCCATATATCCTCTTGTCCACCTCAAATCATTAAACATATAAACCTATTAATAAAATTGGACCATAATCACATGAAATCTAGTACTGTATAAATATACCTAACACTCTTGAAGACTAAATTCATCAATTTGTGTAACATACATCTATATACGACCTTATAATTGATTTCCCAAAACCTGGTAGTAGGTACACACTAAAGAAAATTGCATAAGGTTTTTATTTTAAATATCCACAAAAAATATTATATTTGATCTGAATTATATCAACCTAAGCTTACATGAGGTGATATGGGTATATATATTAAGGAATATCTCAAATGGGGAAGTCTTCTTGATTTATAATTACACAACAATAACGATTTCTTAAAACTATTCCACAATTCCATTCAGAACCCAATTGATACATGACACGAACCATACCCATTGGAGATGAGTGTGACCCTTGATTCTCATATCAAATAGGCCTTGATTTTGAAATTATCAATGAGGGTATTTTTTCTCAAATGGGAGACATTTCTATATAAACTCTAAGTTTAATAAAACAAAAAACACCAATAAAAATTTGAAATAAAATTTAAGACTTTACAATTTTATACAAAAACCATATGAACTTGATAGTGATTAAAATGAAACAACAATTAAATATTAACTCCTAGAATTCACTCCAACAACTTGAATAACACCATCCTCTAATATCATTTAATAAATCTTATTAATAAACCTAGAAAACTATGGAGGCTTGATCACATGGGAGTACATTATATGATTATCTTTCTATGTAGTTTAATATATGTGCAGTAAAAGTGTAAGGATATACATGCATAAATAATTTATAAATTAAAAGCATGTATTTAAATCTAGTGATAAATTAATAACACACATACCCATCACTAAAAACTAATTCATTATAAGTGACCATTTAAATAGACAATTTTCTAGCAAAATAAATGATAGTGATAACAAAGTTATAGGATTATATAATAATAATTTGGATAGAATAAATCACCTCTCAATAACCATATAAATAAATTCATCATATCAGGAATAAAATATTCCTTGTTATCAAATTCTTATAAAATTGAAATAATTAAATAAATAAATCCCCATCTAAACATATTCCAATATTACCCAAAACATTCACCTCATATAACCATATATTCACTAAAAAATAAAATATATATAGAAAAACAATCAACACTACTGACTCCCCATGCATATATGACTTCATCCTAACATTCACCTCATGAATCCATATCATTATTACGACCATCACTCCTTGAAATAATATCATCAACACAATCTGCACCACATGATTCTATATCACATCCATATCATCATCATATCCATAGAGTCCACACATATCCTCCATGATACTTGATATAACCTTGAGAAATTATATCCTAGAAATAACATATTCTTTAATCCATAACTATATAATAAAATATGCACATTTTAAGTACAAGCACTTTTATCTTAAAAATTGGTGTATAAGTCATAACCTTGTTCCATAAAAATCAATGGAAACTATAAATGTGATATCTTGATCCATTATATCCCATGAATAAGTGATCTTTAAATTATTTCATTACATCCCATATAGGTGTACACATAACTAAAAACCATTACTGCCTACATGTGTAGTGATGAGAAAACATAGAAACAAATGGATAAAATTTAAAATCACACAACAATTTCTTCCATTCATGAATAAATAATTACAATAATAATAATAGTTCTGTAAGATAACAATGAATTTTTAAAAGGGATACTATAATTTCATAACTAATAAATAATAATATCATTATATGATCCAATACTACAATGTCAAAGATACCAATTCCAACAATCATATAATCCCTAATTTATATTGTTTTCCCATCCACATTTTAAACATTACTCATTTCAATGTATTTACTTAGTATCCATTATTAAATATTACTATAAGGATTATATTATTAATTCCATTATCTATTTTAAAAAAATATCTAGCTAATTAATTTAGCCCAGTAATTTATAACACATGTTTTATAATATTAAATTACTTCACTTGAATCCTTATTTATGAATACCATGTTATCTTCTTATTATTACATAGCCTTATATTTATAATAGAATAATTATATTTTTTAAATGATTATTTACATTAGTTGATATTTAATCTATATTATTACCCAAGGTTCATTCACTATAGAGGTACTCCACTATATATTTGATAATATTTCCTGATTTATATGAACATTCCATCATCAATTAACTTCAATTTACCCATATTTTAGCTTAACAATATGAACAACATGAGTGAACAATGATATTTTATTTCAAAATAGTAATTTTATCACTATGTGGTAGTAACACATATATAATTTTAGTAGGATGATATTTTTAATTAATACAATAATATAATCATAGTTATGACACTATATATTTAAAACACCACATAACAACAAATATTCATTACATACCAAATATAATATTAGAAAGAATAACTTTCCCAATATTGAATGATAACGAAGCATGGAATTATATCCACCACTTAATATTTTTATGAAAAACACATATTTTTCACTCTTCTTAATTATCTCTAAAATGTATAAATTTTCCCATAGGATTTCATACAGAATTAGTGAATACATAAACAATGGAAAAGGAAAATCAAAAAAGAATACCTCATTCTTCCTTATTATAATTTGCATTAAAGATTTATTTTATTGTATTTATCACTAGAATAACTCACAATTCCCATTGGAAATCATATAAAATATAAAATTCTTTCCCATACTCTAATCACCATAAAAAAATAAAGAAATTATTATTCACTCTTTATTTCATCTTCCCTTCTAGTTTACCACATTTTTTATTTTTATTTAAATATTCCCCTTTCTCATGGAATAAAATAATACTACCACAAAATACATTTAAAATCAATTATAATTAAATCATAAATTAATAATAATGAAACATGTGAAATAAGAAATGAAATAGAAAAATAATATTCAACAAATCCTTCCTCCAGACCATAAATAGGCCTTAGAGAAGTGTGAGATGTAAAATAAAACTTGTAAAACAAAACTCCTCAACTAAAACATATCATATTCACCAATCCTGATGAGATTGTTAGATATACCCATCTCAATTTGGTTATGGGGAGATATATTAAATGTTTTAGAGACTTTCATGAAATCATTGATTATGTATATAAGTGGTGAGTTTCAATTATGTAAACCAGTATGTTTTCCTTCAATCATTCAAAATTTTATAGTATTTAAAAATTAATAATGATAGTTACCATCATTAAATTCTTGGACCTATTAATCGAAATTGATTTAAAGTTACCAAAACACTTATCTTACATTAATTCACAGTGTTCCATGATAAAAACAATGGTAGAAAAAAAATTAAAATTTCTTAATTCAATGAATCAAGTAGTTATATGTGGGAATAACTACCATTAAACACAACTTGATGCATCCACTAATATATTTTGATGCACTATATAGCCTCAAGAATAAAGAAATCATTAATGAAATATCCATGATAGATAATGTTGATGCCTAAATATCATAGTGAAACTAGATATAATATTTTGTTCATCTTTGTTTGTGTTTCACTCGAAAGAAATATAAGAGGAAAATATATGTATGATAGAGATTGAAAATGTTTTCATAAATAAACAAATAAATACAAAGTAGGTTTCATATATAATAAAATGCACACAAAAAACAATATGAAAAATCAATTGATGGTTGCTAAATTATAACCCATAAATTTATATTGAATATCGATAAAAACAACAGGAAGGTGAGGAATAATGAATTTAAAAATTCCAAATTCAATAAAATATTGCGAATCTCTCATAAACACATTCCCCTCTAGAAAAAATATGTCAATACTCTCTTAAATTTCATTTAAATTAGGTTTTGTTCTTATTATCTTATTCAAACATTTCATATTGCATTAAATTATACTAATTTCATGGAAAAATGAATAAATTATATTTACACTTAATAATAGAGATATATACATTTTAGTATTTCAGATCAGGAATTATATTGAATATTATAATTTAATTAATTCTGCCTTATATTATTTCATGTTAATTGATAATTAAAATCATAAAAATTTGATACCATGATTTTAAATAACAATTTTCTATGTTTTTTAATTAAAAATAATCACATTCCCCAAACAATTTAGCTACAAATTGATTCTAGGTTGAAATAATGAAAAAAGCATGATATTGGATTAAAAACACATATAAATGAGTTTACATGTAATAATGATGTTCATTTAACCCTTACACATTTTTGGGAGAGGTCTCACATAAGGATTCTTTTGAGTTTCCCTTATTGATAAGTGGAAATAAATGACTTGTATAAGGGAATTTGTTTTACACAAATACAACACTGAAAAAAATACCTATTTAAGGGTAGTCTAGTTTTACCAATATGCAGTGTATGAGATGAGAAGACCACATAAGGGTATGTTAGTTTTACCATTAAATAGTGTAGAGAAGTAATACCTATATTGGGATACAATCACATTACCCGTACACATTATATGAGGAATCACATTACTATTTTGAGGGGATTGAAGTACCGTTATGTAGTTTAATAAATTATCCTCATACCTTTAATTATCTTGAGAAATTATTTTTACCTAAGGGTATGAACCATGGATGTTATTTATTGCTTAAAAGAAAAATAAATTCCACATGAAAGGAAAATTAAAGGATCAAAATCAGTTTTAAGGGTCTCTTGTATGATTTAAAATATTCATTTAGAGCCCAAAAAATATATAAATAATTTAGTAATCCTCAAAATTAAATTCTAATATTCCTGAACCCCTAAAAATACAGAAATAATTATTGAAATAGAATATCACCCAATAAATGATAGTGGAATGGTGCATGGAAAATCTATTCCCTTATATTAAATAATTCTCAATCAAATATCATCCTTAATAATAAAAATTAAACCCAAATAAATTGAACCCTATTTAAATAACAATTGAATAGTTAAAATATGGATATAGAATGTCAAATTATCTATATATGAACCTTATAAAATAATAATTCTATATATAACCAAGAAATTCCTCAATGAAATGAGATTGAGATGAAATCCATTACCTTGAGTCTATCATGTCACATGTGTCTTCATACTCCCAAATACTAAAATTATGTTAAATATTTAATTTATTCAGAAACCTTTCATGGTTATCAATACATTTTTTTCAATTATTTCAAATTTTTAAAAAACAACATAAACAATTAAGTTTATGTTGGGTGTTTTGACCATATTCAGTTTACGTGTTAAATTTTTTTTGGTAGATCAACTATGGTCAAAGGGGTAATTATATAAGCATATAAAGAATAATAATCATGAAATAATTATTATATTTATACATAAATTATACTTGTAAAACTAATCATGAAATATATTTTTGAAAAATAAACCAACATTACAATCATAGAGACAATAGGCCATATGTATGCATGAGTAACATTCCCATTGTTAAATGATCATTATAGAAAGAAGGTAAGTAGAATTTATCTTTATGAAGTGATAATTATATCATAAATACCATTTTCTTAAATCTTATATACTTATATATACAATTATTATGATGTAAAATGAATCACATCATGTCGAAGAGGTGGTAGTCCACACGTCCATGAATGACGTTATCACTTTTTCAGTGTGTGAAAGGTTAATGCAGAAAATGATATATTATATTTATAGAAAGGAAATTATGTAATTAATATAATATATATGTTATTTATTTTAAAATTTTTTATTTAAAATAATCCTTATTACATTTCATATATTGTGTGAACGTATCACAATACTTTAAGGAGGTAGTAGTCCACACATCCACAAATGATGTTATCATATTTAAACGAAATAAAAATCATGAATGTATATGTTATATAAAAATTAAAAAATTCTGGATAAAAAATAAATATCATATATATAATATAATTTTTTTCCATCATAGTTCCCAACCATGAGGGGTGGTAACATAAAAAACGAACAACATTATTTTACAAGGCGGTAGTTCTCCGTACACAAATGGTAATTTCATTACCCATTTGATGGAAGTGTATATAGTGGTAGGTTCAACCCTTAAAATAAAATAATCTAAGTATATTTATGATATTGATGTTATTATTTAATCATGCAATATTAATAAATGAAGTGGTTGAGAATAAATATAACATAAATGAATATTGAATAATGTAACCTCTTTTTTGGGTAACTGAAACCAAAGAGATTCCTTGGTTGACTAGATTCCAAATGTGATTTATATAGGTTGAAGTTATGGATTTTATGATATTATTTGGGTAGGTATTTATTGATCCAAATGGACTTAAAATGATAGAATACGCAAGGAGGATATAAGGCCTTTTATTAGCAGGGAAAATGATACATTGGGTATTCTTGAAATGATTTTAGTGATCCCCAAGTTTTTCATGTCCCCCAAGGGTTATAAATCAACCATTATAAATCCCTAGAGTTTTAATGGTATAAATATGTCTAGAAAATAACAGTTAGAAAACTATAGGGTCATTTTACACCTTATTTTCCAATATTAGTCATTAATTAAGATCTTTTTTCCTTAATCACTATAATTAATTTTAATTACATACCCTAATATTGTTTTGTAAAAAAGTAAGTCAAAATTATTATAAATTATAATTTATTATGATTCAAATAGTAAATTGATTTTTTAAATTCCAATAACATATGTGGAAGATATTTTTTTAAAATTAATCCCACAGATGGGACGAAAAATATGGTATTTAATGTAAAAATGTTCAAAAGTTTGCTAAGTTTTTATATCTAAATTAAATGTGAAAATATTTCCAATGAACTAATTTGTTTTAAATGATATTTAATCAGACTGATTATAATTTAAACCAATTAAAAAAATTTATTTAAATATTTAAATAAATTGGATGAAACTGCAGTTTTTAATTAAAATTAAATATTATTAACTATTCATCAAATTATGAAAGTTCTTAGAAAAATTCAAAAAAATTACCAAATGTAAATTTTGATATTTCTATTTCAAAAATTTATTTTTTTGTCATATTAAAATTATAAAATTATAAAAATTTAGTTTTAATGTAAGTCTTTCATTAAAGGAGGACAAACGACTATAAATAATAATACTAACATTATATTATTTTTAGTATAACTCTGTCTTATGTGTAATGAAAGGTTTCAGAGAAAATCATTATTTTGTGTCAGGTATGTTATTATTTTTATAATACCTTTTATGTTAAAATTACTATGTATTTCATAAATATTAATAAATATGAAGAGGAATTATTCAATCATTACCTGATATTTTACATCCACCCCTTTAAAAAATTGTTTTCTTGTAGTTTTTTCACTTATAAAATAAGTGTGGATATTTTTAATTCATATAATATTTAGATTAAAATGTGTCTTCTTCAACCATATGGGTTTTCCATAAAACCTTGACCTAGAGAATTATCTTATTCAGCAACACCTACTCTCTATGGTCAAGAACCTAAACTGGTTATTTATCGTAAGAAAGTTTCTCTTCTAGCTGAACTACTTACCAACTCAAAACATGAGATGAATTTAACACATAGTTCTTTGAAATTAAAATATAAAATAATCTGTGTTCCTAATACAAACTCGAAGGTAATTCCACTTAGTAGGAAACTAATCCAACCTTTTATAGGATTTAATATTTTCTAATGAACCATTGACTCATATTCCCATTCTTACCAAAACTCATCACACTTTTCCTTTAAGAAACATATAAAAATACATGATCACCTACCTTAAAAGAAGTATATTCTCTATAGTCACTCTAATATATTTTATAGCTTCTCTAATAGGTTCCCATGTGTCACTGAATCAACTCAACTTTGTCAGCCATTTCCTCTACCAACACTAGTATCATAAAATTCCTTTCTCTTACATCGTCCCAAAAATCTAGGGTCCAAAATTGATTTCCATATAATTATTATAAAGTTTCCATCAATATAATGAAATGAGAACTGATATTATAATAAAACTCAAATAGAAAAATATGTTGATCCCAAATTCCCTAGTAATCCATTTAGTAAGAATGAAGCATATCTTCTAAGGTCTTAATCGTCTCCTCAATCTTTCCATCAGATTGAGAATGAAAAGATGTTCTGAAATTTAATTTATTACCCAAAACTTATGAATTATTTTAAAAAAATTCTATGTCAACCTAGGATCACAATCTGGTATAATGGAGATAAGCACTCCATTAACCTGAAAAATCTCCTTTAAATACATTCTATAAATATATTATAAGGACATCATATCTCAAAAGGGAAAAAAAGTCCATATTTAGTTAGTCAATAAAAAATAACCCAAATTTAATTTTTACCTTGAGATGTATTTGGAAATCTTACCATGAAATCCATTGATATATTCTCCCATTTCTACTCTAGTACTGGTAACGGTTGAATTATCCCCTTTAGAAACTATCAATTTACTTTAACCTACAGACTAGTCAAAAAATTCACGATGAATTAAAAAATATCCCTTTTCATTCCATACCACCATTAATACTATCGATGGTCTCTATACATCTTAGTACATCTTGTATACACAGAAAACAAATATCTATGAGCTTTAGTCAACAACTCTTTTCTATACTCAAAATAAAAAGGTACACATAATCTTTTTCCAAATTGTAAAACACCTTATTAATCAATATTAAAATTAGAAAACAATGATTTTATAACAAATTATACATTTTCATGAAAATATTTATCCACCTTATGATCCCTCTTGATTATTTATGAAAAATTCAACCACACTAAATCCTAAAACAAAATATAGGATGTTCCTATATCCACAAATTCTAGTCTAAAATTAATCAAATCATTAACTAAAGGGTCATGATGGAAATGTAAAATGGTTAACATAACATTACAGTTATAACTAAAATCATTGTCTACTATGTTTTATTTTCCATGATGATAATTAATTGTATAATCATAATCCTTGATTAGTTCTATCCATATTCTCTGTCTCATGTTCAATTCTTTCATAGTGAATATATTCTTCAATTTTTTTTGATCAGTATATATTTCAGAATTTACTAAATAATAATAATGCCTGAAATTTTTTAAAGAAAAAATAGTGGCAACTACTTCAAAATCATATGTAGTATAATTTAACTCAGGAGGTATCAACTTATATGAAGCATTATAAATTACCTGATCTTTTTTTTTTCATTATGAAACAACCAAGTAAATTCAAAAAAGCATCACTATAGATGTCAAAATCACCATTTCTAGATGGTAATGGAAAAAACATGAACAATCACCAATCATATTTTTAGTTTCAGAAAATAATCATCAGATTCTTATGTCCAAATGAATTGTAATCTTTTTCATGTTAACATTGTTAGTGGGCTAGACAACTGATAAATGTTTTCCAAAAACCGTTTATATTAACCCTCTAAGCTAATAAAACTATGAATCTTTGTGATATTTTTGGGTCTTTTACATTCTTAAACAACTTTTTTAGCCAGATTAATAGTTATATAATATTAAGAAACAATGTGACCAAGGAATGAAATTTTTTGCAACCAAAATTCACACTTGATAAATTTCCCATACAATTTCTATTATATCAAGGTTTTAAAAAAGATCCTTAATCTCCTTTCATGTTCCTAATGGATTTAATAATATACCAAAAAAATATCTATAAATAAAAACTTATCCTACAATTTTTTTCCATCCTATGATGAACAACCATAGGAATGTATTAATGATGGAAATTATTATTTAATTTATCTCATTCCAAGGAATTAATTTCTTAAATTTTTATGATATTCTTAACCATTGAACACCACTAATTATCATCACTAAAAAAATGATATATTGAAATAGGAAAATTTTGGTGATCCAAACTACCCATAACATTGAATATATATTCTAGGGATTTAATCCATCCTATATATAAAATAGGATTAGATTATTCTATGAATGATGGGGGATGTTGTTACAAAAAATTTTCCACTATCTTCATGCTCCTCTATAATATATCTGGTTTCATTATTTCATGGAAACCACCCCATTATAGATTATCTCAACTGATAAATTACTATAACAAACTTCTATATTTAAATTCTAACCATATCACATTGATGATTGAGAAGGATATTTTCCTCTCAGTGCCTTCTAATTAAAGTTTACTTTTTTACTATATGGAAAACCATTCTAAATAAACATTCTTTAGATGAAGAAACATTATAATATTCAAATTTTATATCATTCTAACTTAACCATAAACCAAATCCTTCTACAGTAATGCAATTAACATTATTGTAACCTCTAATTTTATCTAAACCATTCCTTGGGTACTAACTTTAAGGGCCTAGCCTTAAAAAATTACATTATCTTGAATTTTAGTCAAGAAATTACTTTCTTTCACATTGATGAAATTTTAGGTTTAGTGTTTTAGAGAATTTGGAAATAACTCATACATAACAAATCCATAAAATATAAAGTGGAAACTTTATATGAGTATCTATTTTCCACCATATATAAACTTTAAAAATAAATCATGATTTATTTTATAAAAAATCTTCATGAAACTCAAATTTACCTCATACATTACATTAATCATCATTAAATACACTATAAAACATCTAAAAAGTTGAGATTAGAATAAAAATATTAGTAAGTGATATAAAAATATGGAAACTGTTAGTCCATTGATAAAAATTTAAATCATGAAAACCCCATTTTGAAAACCTAACATTTTACAAAAACATGGAAATATAATTCTTTAATAAATATCATTTATTTTACCTTTTGAAACAAATAATTTCCATGAAAAAAATTGGAAATTCATTTAGGTACCTTGGGAAATTATCACATTGAACCATTATAGAACCTTGATAGAATCCATACATATTAGAATAACCACGTGTCCAACTTCTAATATAATTCTCTAGAGAATATAATCATTACACGTTGTATTGGAGAACTATCTGGGATCACCCATTGTTTAAGATATAATAGACTCACCAAACATTATATGGGTTCACCTATTATTTATAATTTCCAAGAACCACAACATGAAATAAAACATTTAACCATTTGAAGATCACTTTTAAACTCGTATGCAAATAAATTTTATATATTTAAATACCAATTTATTTCATAAAAACATTTTTAGTAAAAAATACACAATTCTTTTGAAAATACATTTTAAATAAAAAATACCCAAAAAGAAATTTTTTCATTTACATAAAAAATAATTATTTCAAAGGATTCCAAAAATAAAATAATGACCACTATGGTAGAAAATTCATTATTTCATTGTATATTCAGAATAGAACATTCATTTTTTTCGTTTTTCAAAACGTTTTATATGAAACATGTAAAAATATTTTTTTTTAAAAATAGTTGAATGAAATAAAAAATAGATAAAAATCAACTTTATAATCCCTTTATACAAATAAACATATAAAATAATATCTAGAATATTTACATAGAGAAGAATATTTAAAAATTAAATTTGTAAAATAATCAAAGTGTCACACACCACATTGAACATTTAAATCGAAAGAATCATGAAAGATTAAAATTTCAAAAAAATGATAATATATAAAATATGGATATAGACTATAAAAGTGTAACTGTATACACCTTATAAAAGAATAAAGGTGCATCTCATCACGAAACGCCTCAATCAAAGGAGATTGAGATGAAATCCCTTTCCTTGAATCTGCCATGTCACGTGTGTCTTTATCATCCTAAAAAATAAAAAAATCAATTATTTTCTTTATTCATAATAATTTTTAGATTTTATCATTACTTTTAATTTACTTATTAAATTTTTTTAACCAACTACTTAAAAAATTAAATTTATATTGGGTGTTTTGACAATATTCGGTTTATGTGTTAAAAATGACTTTTATAGGTTATCTATGCTCAAAGGGGACATTATATAAAAATCTCCAAAATAAAAATTATGAAATAATTATCATATTTATACATAAATTATACTTTAAAAAATCATAAATTATGTTTTTAAAAAAATGACCAATGTTACAATCACAGAGACTGTAGGCCATACGTACATATGTGTAACATTCTCATTTTTCAATGATCATTACTGAAAGAAGGTAAGTAAAATTTATCTGTCAAGAATGATAATTATATAATAAATAACATTTTATTAAATCATATATAATTATATATGTAATTATTGTGATGTAAAATGAATCACAACACGTTGAGGAGGTGGTAGTCCACATGTCTACAAACGACGTTATCACTTTTTTATTGTGTGAAAGGGTAACAAATAAAATGATATATTATATTTATAGAAAGTTAATTATTTCATAATTATAATATAGATGTTATTTATGTAATTTTTTTAATTAAACCCATATTTAATATATTCCATGTAATGTGTGAACGTATCACTTCACTTTGAGGTGGTGGTATTCCACAGGTCCAAAAAGAATGTTATCATATTTACTAGGAATGGAAAGCATGAAGGTATGTATTGTATAAAAATTATATATACATTAATACAGGATAAATATAATATGTATCATATAAAAATAGTGTTTCCATCATAATTCCCAACTATGAGATGTGGTAAAGGAAAACGAATGACATCGTTTTGCGTGGTGGTAGTTTGTCAAACATGAACGATCATTTTGTTATCCATTTGATGAGGTGTGTGTATGTGTAGGTACAACCCAATAAATAAAAATATATGAACATTTATTATACTAATTTAATTATATAATAATTTAATAATAATAAATTAAGGGTTTTTAAAATAAATAAATCATAAAATCACATTGAATAATTTTACCTCTTTTTCAGCTAACTCCTTTTGGGTTTCACCCGAGTGCTTCCTTAGTTGGGTTTCATCCAAAAGTTAGGACTCTATGATAAAGGGATGAATTTTGGGAGCTTATTGGGGAAGGTTTTGGATGATCCAAAGTGTCTTGAGAGGTGTGAATGAGTGAAGAGGAATGAGGCCTTTTATAAGTGTGGAAAAAGACAGATTGGGTATTCTTGAAATGATTTGAGTACTCCCCATGTTTTACTTATCCCGAAAGGGTTAAAAATTATTCATTATAGATACTTATAGTTTTCATGGTCTAAATATGTCAAAAAAATAATTTTTAGACATGTTTAGAGTCATTTTTACACCTTATTTTCCAATTTTAGTCATTAATTAAGCTCATTTTTTCTTAATCAATGTAGTTAAATTTAATTACTTTCATTAATATTTTTTTTGTCAAAAACTAATTTAACCTTATCAGATATTATAAATTATGATGATTGAAAATATGAAATCCATTTTTCCAAATTAAAATCTTAGAAGCATTAGATATTAATTTAAAATTAATCCCACAGACGGGGCGATAAGATCTGTTTTTAATATACAAAATGTTCAAAAGATTGCTAATTTTTTATAACTAAATTAAACATGAAATGGTTTAAAATTAACTTAATTGGTTTAATAGATATAAAATTTATCCAATTAAACTTTATAACTAGTTAAAAACATTATTTTATTATATAAATAAATTGGATGAAAATACAGTTTTAAACTAAAATCAAGTATTATTCAATATTCATCAAAATATGAAATTCTCATAAAAATAAAAAAATTTACCCAGAGTAAATATTGATAATTCCATTTCAAAAATGAAATTTATTTTTTCACATAATAATTATAAATGTGTAAAAATTCAGTTTTTGTGTAATTCTTCCATTAAAAAGCCGCAAAACGACAATATTAAACAACAATATTAAGAGTATATTCTTGTTCGGTATAAATTAGTCTTTCATGGAATGTGAGGTTTAGGATAAACAAATTATTAAGTGTTGGGTATTCTATTGGAATTAGCATCCCTTTTAAGGTAAACTTAGTATCTAATTCATAAATATTAATAAATATGAGAAAACTTATTCTATCATTACCTGGGATGTTACACATCTTGTGGACCACATTGGCCACTATGATAGTATAGTTAATTGTTGTTATAGTTCCATATCATAGTCACCAATTATTGGGATTATCATACAGGGGTATGCTCTCATAGTCTCACCATTGAACTGGGTATTGTTCTCAGGTTTTCCACCAAATTCAATCAGTAGTCTTAATAATACAATTCGGTCCATGGGCCTAGCCTTGCATCCTTACCCATAGTTCCAGGTGATCTGAAATAGCTAGACTTAAAGCTAAGTGGTTATATTGGGTATGTCTAACCCAACCGTGTCCTAAAACTATTGGTGTATGTATACATAAACAATGGAATGCATGAGAAAAACTCATGCATTCCCCACCATTGGTATGCCACATGGTATCCTCAAGGTGTTTCCATGTGTATTCGAATTCTTCTCTAAGACATCCTCATGTATTAATCACTATTATTCCATTTAGAGATAATAAATATGATAAAATTTGTATTTTTTAGTGTAGATCTCGTTTCTATATTCTATACAAATATCTAAGCTTGTTTATAAAATCATATAGGAAAATATTGATTTTAGATCTATATGATCGATGAATTGGTTCATACATCACAATTTATGCATTCATAAATCTAATAACTCTATATCATATATTTTGTGCCACTCTCACAATTTTTTTAATTCAACCAAATTTTGTGTTTCACTCATATCAACTATGTTTTATTTGATGATGTTTGGGTTCTAATTTGTAATTATAGAGAGGTAACAAGGATTATAGTTGGGCAGTTTAATTATGAAGGCTGTGTATTTATTTTCTAATATTTTGGTAGTTAGGAGGGAGAAAATTCCTTATATTATAGTCTCCCTCTCTAATTTAATTAAATACTTTTTGGTAATGAGAATAGGTCTTAGTAACCCTTTGAATGAGAAATATTCTTAGGTAAGGTATGTGTTCCCCTATGGGATTATTGAATGGAGGTGTTATATAATGATAAAAAAAGTGAAATAATATCACACATAAACCTCATACTCTCATAACATTTTATATAATTATCAGTCATTATATTTATATCCCTTGTTTCTTGGATTTTTTTTAGTTTATAATTTTTTATAGCGGAATTATATTTTATGACTGTAGGAAAATTTCACCAACACCAAAGTAGGTTTCTCCATTATTAAAAAACAATATTTTCATAAATATATATATTAAATCTTTTTAGATTAATATTTAACACATTACAGAAACACATGATTGTGGACCATCATAGTTTAGTGTCTTTATAGACTAAGTACAAAATCTTCTAATTTGTTGACATATCATTAATATCTCCTACAATGATCTTCAACTTTAGTACTCTTCACAAAAATACCCTACATAAAGGCATTATTCATAACCTAGGGAAAGTAAACATAAGAAAGGGAGACCTCAGGTTCTCATTAAGGGTAAAAAAGAGAGATATATAAGCATAATATTAACATAAGTGTATGGGAACTTTAGAATTAAATTTTAAAACCACACCCTACATATCAAAGATTATAATATTGAGACATGACATAAATATTTACAGTTATTAACAAATAAATAAAAATGGAATCAAAGAACATGATACATGAGAGAATAACATTGGAATAATACATAACATTATATCATAAACATCAGATTATAACATCGTGAATAGGTATAAATAGAAATATGTTCACTCATTAAGGTAAGGACATTAAGTCTAGTCCTCAAATAAAAACTTGTGGGCATGAAACCAGGTCCACACATAACATTATGAACATGAAAGATAGGTCCACACATAACAAAGTGAACATGTAATTAGGTTCACACATAACATTGTGAACTTTTAATCAGTTAAAAAAACATTCTGAACATGTAATCAGGTTCATGAATAACATTGTGAACATGCATTCAATTTCACACATAACATTTTTTACACATGAGTTATCTATATTTACCCAATGTATTGGATGAAGATACAGGTCCAACCCATCATATAATTAAAATCATACATATGTATTCCATAAGATTATATAAAAGTAATCATATCATAAACCATGAAATGAATTTTTTTAAATAAAAATTTCATCATTTATTAACATTATAAAATAGGCAGGTTTCATAATAATTTTTTCATAGAATATCCTATGAAACAAAAGTAGGCTTCATAAGAATTTTTTCATGATATAACCATTGAAATAAAAATGAGTTTCATAAAAAAATTCATGATAAAACATTCAAAAATAGAATAATAATTTTAATCTTGGTTCATATCCTCGGAAAATCATATGTAACATCAAATGATGTTATCTTTAATGGAGAATGAATTTGATAGATCACTTGGAACATTTATTGAGTTAAATAACTTTTCATTAAAAATAATTTTTTAACCAGACATTCACAAACCATTTTGATGATAATTTTCTTTTAAAATAACCTTATTTTTTTAAATAAATATGCAATGAAAATAATGGTAATGATGGTGAAAAACCTCATGCATATCATACATATTAAAACAAATATTCTATTCATATTTTCGTTAAAATCAAAATGGTCATTGTTTAGAAAACGACATGAATATTCCTTAAAAAAATTTAAAAATAAACATGGGTACATATTCCTTTAATAAATAAATTTAACAATGTTAATTTTTTTAGAATACATAGTTTTGAATGAAAAGGAGTTTTCAGCTGAAGCGAGAAATTATGTCAATTTTTCTTAGAAATTTTTTTCTCAATTATTACAATTACAAATGAGTGGTAAAATGGTACAGTTACTTAGAAATATCATGATTAAAAATAGTAGAATAAAACTCATGAGAATTATTGAGATTATGATAATAATATTTCAACATTGGAGACTTAATAAAAAATAATCCTAATAAATGATAAGATTGTAAAATAAAATCATTACAACTTTGGTAAAATGTGAAATATAATATCCATTTAAGTGAGATACTAAAGAGCATATGTAATCCCAATAATTTTCTAGAGAATAACAATAAAATACATTCATGGTAAGTATATACACCACATAAAATAAATATGTGGTGTTATATGGCTTTTGTCTCGTAGAAAAACAATTTGAGACATAAATACCTTAACACTTTAGTAATCTCTTGAATTGTAAGCCCCAAAAAATAATAACATAAAATTAATCATTGAATATCATTAATAGGAGGTGATTCATGATATAACATGTCAAAGTGGAAGTATACACACTACAACAAACAAACTATTGGTTAATGTGCATATATCTCCCATAAATAAAAAGAAAGAGTAAAAAGACCTTACAACTTTAGTAATATTTTGAATCATAATCCCCAAAAAATTATAAAACAAAAATAAATATTAAATATCCTTAAAATAATTGTATTTCAGATATGAAATTTAAATGGTAAATATATACTATCATGACCCATCCCCCGGGGCCTGTGCTGTGACTACCCCAAGCCCACCTTCCATAGGCCAGGGGCTGGAGACTAGTACCAAAGGCATAATTCCCTAAAACTGGGAAGACATTGCCTTTATAACCTATAAATACACACACAAGAAAGCACACAACTGGACGAAACACCAAGTAAACTGTATAACAAAAGAGTGTTTAAAGTAAAAGGGGCTAGAATACGAGCTCAACTAGAAAGTACAAGTACAACAGTGATACAATACAACTGAAAGATAAGGGAAGACAACTACTGGATCATCCTCCAGGGTTCCTACCTGAAGGGTAGGTACAAATGACCTCCTCAACACTCCACGTCTGACTATCTCCTCCGTGTACTGACTTTCTGTATGGTCTACCTCCAGGTACTGTCCAGTCTTGGTATTCTCGACCTCAGTCAGCATTGCCCGTCGTCTGTATCCAACACAACAAGGTGTGGGCATAGCCCGTGCAGGGGTGAGTATAACGATACTCAGTAGGGACCCCAAGACCCTCAAGGTCTCACAAAATCTACCAAGGATAAACCACAAAGAATAAAATCAATAGATAACCCTACTTAAGTATATTCCCATACATATACCTAATTTATCAAGTGATTCGTCTCAATCATGAGAAAAACATAGAAAAACTAACTCAGCCCAACTAGGATTTTATTCTAGGGGTAGTATCAAGTAACATCCCCAATCACATTGTCAAAACCTTGGCTGCTGAAAAACTCCACCTCTATCGAGTACAGTGGAACTGTGGCGACACCAAGCGTGCTTCCCACTAACCTTGGACTGCTGAGGTACTCCTCCCGTCGAGTATCGTGGATCTGCCACATCACCAAGTGTGCTCCCCACCGTGGGTCTGCCACATCACCAAACACACTCCCCCTCATAGGCTGCTGAGGTACTCCTCCTATAGAGTACTATGGCTCTGCCGTGACACAAAGGCGCTCCCCACTGTGGGTCTTCCGCGACACCAAGGCGCTCCCCACTGGGCTATTAGAGTCACTCCAAGTCAAAATGGTCAGCAGTCATCAGGTCTCAGCCAGGTACTAGGTCTCCGCACTATGCTCGCTTGTCTCTGGGAGGATATACTCCACAAGCTACTGGTCGATACTAAAATCTTAATTAATCCCCACTAATAAGTATCACAAAGGTCATCCACATCATAGGGGTCTTAATGTAACAGACAGCGCATCAATCAGACGCCCGATTTGTTAGTTATTAGCCTTTTAGTCCTGGGGGTCTGGTTGGATTCATGCTCAAACCAACCTGACCATACCCAATATCATTACAAAACTCAGTGGGGGTATCACTAAAAGGGACCATCTCTCTCAAAGGTTCCCAATGCCACTGACTGTTCTTCAAACAGATGTCTGGTGCCAAAGTCATGGCCAAAAGAAGTATACGGGTCATAGTGGGCCTAGGTCTGGTCCGACCTGGAAAGGGTCGACCCAGCCCGAATCGCATGGTCATGCCCGACCCATAATGTGGCCCGGACCACTGGAAGGCCTAGTAGGCCACGAGGTCCATAAGGGGTTACGGATCCTGCGGGTGCCACGGGGCAGCTCGGCCGTGGGGGTGCCCCGAGGGTGTGAGGCTGGTTCGGACGGGGTGCTGCAAGGGCGTGGGTCGTATCGTCTGGGGAACTACGAGGGGCATGGGCCTGTTCAGCCGGGGTTCCATGATGGACGTGTTCTGTTTCCAGAGGCCGATGGGTGGCATGAGCTGGGGCGGCTCGGCCGGCGGACGGTGTGGCCGGGGTGGCGCGACTGGCGGGTGGCTCGACCGGTGGGCGGTGTGGCCGGGGAGACACGACCAGCGGGTGGCGCAGCCGGCGGGTGGTGGGACTGGTGGGCGGCGCGACCGGGGTGGCTCGACCAGTGGGCGGTGTGGCTGGGGTGGACCGGCCGGCGGGTGGCATGGCCGGGGTGGGTCGGCCCACGGGTGCGAGGCCGGTTTGGCTGGGAGGTCAGAGTGTCGCGGGGGCGGCGCGGGTCACGGGGGCCGTGGGTGGAGGTACCATTGCCTTCGTCACCTTCGTCGCCTTCCTTCATTCCGAATAACACCACAAAGAAGAACAAAGGAGGGGGGTCGATCCATGTTAGTTTGGCCCGCACCCTCTGCATTTAGAGTTGTAGCATACAGTTCACAAGAACAAAGCAAAGAACATCAACCATGATCTTCCATAATTTAATCATTCCCAATCTCGCACAAGAGAAGAAGGGAGTACCAGAAAAGTGATAAAAAAATAGCATTAAACCCCTACCTCTGGTTGATACATTGAAAGAGTTGCAGGGAATAAGACAAATCATTTGGAAAAAGATGGACATCGTTGTCATCGGTGTTTTCCTTGATAGTCGGTTTGTGTGTCGTTTCATCGTAGTCGAATACATCCTACATCGGAGGAAGTCTCAAGGAAGAAGTTTGAAGTTGGGGTCGATGTTCTTTGTCAGAGTTCTTCATTGGAAGAACGCGTTCTTAATTCGAAGAAATAGTTCTTTGTTGGAGATCTTTTCTCCCAAGGCTTCACCAAAAAGATAATGGCCAATTGATGTGTTTCCCCTAACTTTAATTGTTGGAACAAATTCAAAATAGCCTAATTAAACACCAAGGTTGGAACATTTAATTAATGTGGGGTGGCATAATTAATGTGGAGGAAGCTCAAGAGGCCCCTCCACATTAAGGAGGGGGTTGAGTGGTTTCCTCTCCTCCCATTAATAGTGGTCGGGTGGTCCCCACCCCTAAATTCAGTTTAGGAGGTTATTGGAAACTCGGGTGATCCCCACCATAATTAAACACGAATAGGAGGTTTAGTTTCGGTGGAACCCACCCCTGAAAATCTACATGGAGGATGGTTAAAACAAAAATAAATTAATTCGTGTGTTTATTTTATTTATTATTTCCACAAAAAACCCAAAAAACAACTTTCACCCTCGACCATCGGCCATTGAGGTGAAAGTCTCCTTAAGCAAATACCAGCGCTGCGAGTTCAACGGTGCCCTCATATTTCAATTCTGAGCCCTTGTTCAAAATTTAGAAAAACCCGCTCGCACATTTACTGAACGTACCTGAAATAAAGTTTAGAAATTCATTCTGAGAACTCCGGGCCTCAGAATTACACACCATCAATTTTCATAGTCTCATAAAATTCCCCTATATTTAAAGAAAATTACATTGAAATTCTAGGTCTTTACATTCTCCCCACCTGAGGCTTTACGTCCCTATAAGACACAACTCAAACTAAGGGAGCAAGTGGGGGTAATGAGCATGCATTTGAGCCTCCTGATCCCATGTGCTCTCCTGGAGGTTCCCGTGCTGCCAGGGAATGCACACCATAGGTATCGACTTTCCATGAAGGACCCGCTCTTGTCAATCCTCAATCTCTACTGGAACCTCTGTAAAATTCTCCCCATCATCGATGCCCAGCTCTCCCTGGTCGATGATGTGAGAAGAGTCATGCACGTATCTCATCAGCTGGGATACGTGGAAGATGTAGTGAACTCGGTGAAACTGAGGTGGAAGATCTAAGCATTATGCCACCTCACCAACTCTGCTGAGGACCTGAAAAGGTCCGATGAATCTCAGAGATAACTTGCCGCCTCGGCCAAATCTCCACAAACCTCATCGAGGTGAGACCCATAAAAAGATGTGGACGCCATCCTCGAACTCCAGAGGTCTCTGTCTTCTGTCAGCATAAGACTTCTGCCTGCTCTGTGCAGTCTTCATCCACTCCTAGATGATCTCCACCTTCTCTGTGGTAGCACATACCATCTTTGGTCCCATGAGTACTGACTCCCCTGGGTCAGTCCAACATAACGGTGATCTGCAAGGTCACCCATATAACACCTCAAAAGGTGTCATCCCAATGGTGGAGTGATAGATGTTGTTGTACGAAAACTCCACCAAAGGCAAGTGATCCTCCCAACTGCGACCAAAGATGAGGATACAATCACGCAACATGTACTCGAGGGTCTGAATGGTCCGCTCAGTCTGACCATCCGTTTGAGTATGGAAGGCGGTGCTCAAATGAAGTTGTGTCCCGAAAGCCTCCTCAAACCCCTTCCTTAGCTGGGAAGTAAAACATGTGTCACGATCAGAGAAAATTGTCTAAGGTACTCTATTTAGCCTCACAATCTCCTACATATAGAGGCATCCCAGGCTCTCTACTGAACCCTGCCATATGATCGATTGGAAGTGGGCAGACTTGGTGAGTCGATCGACAATCACCCAAATCGAATCATGTCCCCTGGATGTACATGGAAGTCCTGTCGTGAAGTCCATGGATATCCCATCCCACTTCCACTCTGGTACCTCTAAAGTGTGAACTAAGCCTGCTAGTACCTGATGCTCCACCTTCACTTGCTAACAAGTGAGGCATCGAGAGATAAACTCTGCAACTGCTTTCAACATTCCTGGCCACCGGTGCAGTTTTCGGAGGTCCAGGTATATCTTCACCAATCCTAGATGTACTGCTAGAGGGGATGTGTGGAAATCCCTCAAAACTTCTTCCTTAAGTGACATTGGTACCATGATACATCCCCTAAAGAGAATGACGTGCTCCCCACCTTCATAAAATTCATCAGTTTCATGCCCTGTGGATATATGAGCACGTCGTGTCTCGCAGTTAGTGTCCCCACACTGCACCTCCCTGACATGCTGAATAAGTGGGGGAGTGACTGTAAGAGACTGAAGAAAAGATTCTCCATCCTGATCCACGAAATATATCTATAAAGCGGCCAGCTGCTCTATCGCCTCACCTAGCAGCTATATACCAGATCTCTTACTGAGTGCATCTGCAACAACTTTCTCCTTCCCAGGAGTATAGACTATCTTGAAGTCATAGTGCTAGAGGAACTAAAGACAATGTTTCTATCTCAGGTTCAAGTCCTTCTGAGAGAATATATACCAGAGACTCTTGTGATCAGAGTACACTGTAAAACATTTTCCCATCAGATAGTGTCGCCACATCTTCAAGGTGAAGACCACTGCTTCTAACTCAAGGTCATGGGTAGTATAGTTCTACTCATGTTGTCTCAGATGTCGAGAAACATATGAGATTACTGCTCTCTCCTGCATCAAGACACATCTGAGTCTAGTCCCTGATGCTTCACAGTAGACTAAGTACCCTATGCCTTCCTCTGGAAACCTCAGGATGGGGGTACTAGTTAGCCTCTACCTCAGCTCCTGAAAACTCCACTGGAATCTCTCCGACCACGCGAAGGGTTTCCCCTTCTTCTTCAAGGATGATAATGGTGCTACAACTCTGGAGAATTCTGGCACAAACCTTTGGTAGTATCCATCCAAACCCAGGAAACTCCGTACCTCTGTCACACTCTTTGGTGGCTCCCATGCAAGTACCACCTAAATCTTTGCTGGATCCACTGTAACTCCAGCCTCCGATATGACATGTCCTAGGAAGTGAACCTATCAGATCCAGAATTGGCACTTTAAGAGCTTACCATAAAGCTGGTGCTCTCGAAGCGTGTCCAGTACTACCTGTAAATGATAGGCATGCTCCTCCTTAGTAGTCATGTAGATCAGAATGTCTTCGATGTAGTCTATAACAAAGTGATCGAGGTATGGCTAAAAGATACTTTTCATGAACCCCATGAACATTGATGGAGTGTTGGTTACATCGAATGGCATAACCAGGAACTCATAATGGTTGTATCGACACTTGAAGGCTGTCTTCTGCACATCCTCATCTTGTACTTTGAGCTGGTGATAGCCTGATCTAAGGTCTATCTTCGAGAACCACCGTGCTCCCTTTAGCTGATCAAAGAAGTTGTCAATCCTTGGTAGTGGGTACTTGTTCTTCACGGTCACCTGGTTCAGGCGTTGATATTCAACACAAAGCCTCAATCTACCATCTACATTCTTGGTGAACAAAATTGGGGCTGCCCAGGGAGAAACACTGGATTGAATGAATCGCTTCCCCTGCAAGTCCTCCAGCTATACCCGTAGCTCACGAAGCTCCGAGAGAGCCATCCGATATGATGGTGTAGATATAGGTGCCGTAATGGGGTATAAGTCAATGTAAAAGTCTTCCTCTCTGTGAGGGGGTAGACCTGGGACATCATCAGGGAAAACATCCACGTACTTGTCCACCACTATAGGATTGCTCGGACTCTCCACATCAACAGCTCCAAGGGTAAGGCTATCCAACTGATGAGTGATCGGATACACTGTCCTCTGAGCAAGTCCATCCTATGATGCAAAGTCTCCCTTATCACCGGTGAAGGAAAACCTGGTCACATCCATACAGAAACACCACACTTTTCACCTAATACAGTCAATCTGAGCATGGACTATAGATAACCAGTCCATACCCAAGATGACGTCGTAAGGACTCAGTGCCGCTACTAGGAGATCCCAGCCTAAGATCTCGCCTCCTAGAGTAAGCTCACACTGCCAGCACCAGTGAGTAATCATTGAATCTTCTCCCGTAGGAGTCTCTATCCATAAGGATCGAGCCAATAGCTCCGTCAGAATCTCTGACCTCTGAAGGAGGGTAGTTGTAATTAAAGAATGACTAACAGCTGTGTCTATAAGTACTGCAGCTATGGTGGAGTAGACACAGATCGTACCTCAAATCATCTACAAAGTGCCATGGTCGTAAGCCTCAGCTACCTAGAGTTGAGCTCTCCCCTATCCATCTACTCCCTTCAGTCGGGGTGGACCTCCTAGTGGTGGTGGCTTTAATATCTCAAATCGTCTCCCACCAACAGCTGCACGACCAGCTCCTCTGCCACGTCCGCCTAATCCCTGAAGACCACCTTAATCGAATCTCTGTCTATGCCTGGGCGGTACTTTGATCATATACTGATCATTTTTACGGCAGGTCGGATAGTCATGAGCCATGTGACCCTACCCACCACATGTGAAACACTTCCCACTCCTGGCATGTCTGTCTCTTCTTCAGGCGCCCCGCACAACCGATCCTAAGTCATGCGGTTGTCCACCTGTTGGTTTGGTCCTCTTGGCCCTCTGTGACGTCTATCTTGTGATAGCTGTAGAATACACTACTGCATGACTACTGGCGGAGGATCTCACTACTGGAGACTGCTCATCAAGGAAACTCTCCACTAGGATGGCTCTCTCTAACACCCCCACCAATGTCGGGATGCTGAGTGGGATCATCGAAGCCCTGATCTCCTGCCCAAGTCCTTGATTGAAGGTTCGGGCCCTGAAGAATGGGTCCCGCACCATATCAGTGGAGTAGCATGAGAGGTCTGTGAACCTCGCTGAGTACTGAGCCACAGTCATGCTGCCCTGCTGCAGATGAAGTAGATCCTGAATGCGCACTGCGTGAAGAGTCGCTGGAACAAACTCTGCCCAGAATAGGATCCCGAAGTCTGCCCAAAGAAGCATCACCTCGTCATGGACCTGGATCATCAAGATCCACCATATTCGCACTATTTCCTATGAAAGTCTAGCAACAAGAATCACCACGAGGTCTGATGGTGTCCCTAAAAGTTGGAAAACTATCACCACAACCTCCAGCCAATCCTCAACTTCCTGTGGGTCCATATCTCCTCTGAACCTGGGTGGTATCTGGAATTGGAACTCGGGAAACGTGATAAAGCAGTGTGTACCATCTTCTGCTAGGGCTGGTGGCACTGGTGGCCCAATGGGGAGTGGTACCGCTGGTGCCTCCGCTGGAAAAGGGCCCAGTACTGAGGCCTCATCACTCGGTGGGCTATCATTGTGCAAAACTCTCGAAACTCTAGCTGGTTATCTGCATAGAGGCATCCTGAAATGAAATAGGTGCGCTACGGTTAAAAGGTTATACCTGGTGAGCTGACCAAGTGAGTTGAATTAAAGAAAACTTTTGAAAACACACACACAATCAGTGTTTTTGTGCACTGAGTTGGAAATTAGAAGTCAGGGTCCTGGTGTATGGATATATCAGCCATCACACCAAAACTGGACTCCCTGAACTGAAAACCACACTAAATACACTTAACAATATTTCTTCATAGAAAAGATCATAGTCCTATGTTCTATGGTAGAACTGACTCCTTTGATACCAATTTGTCATGACCCATCCCCTGGGGCCCGTGTCGTGACTACCCCAAGCCCACCTTCCATAGGCCAGGGGCTGACGACTAGCACCAAAGGCGTAATTCCCTAAAATGGGAAGGCATTACCTTTATAACCAATTAACACACACACAAGACAACACAAAGCTGGACAAAACACCAAGTAAACTGTATAAAAAAAGAGTGATGAAAGTAAAAGGGGCCAGAATACAACCCCAACTAGAAGGTACGAGTACAAAAGTGATAAAATACAACTAAAAGATAAGGGAAGACATCTATTGGATCATACTCCGGGGTTCCTACCTGAAGGGTAGGTACAGATCGCCTCCTCATCACTCTATGTCTGACCATCTCCTCCATGTACTGACTTGTCATATGGTCCACCTCTAGGTACCATCTAGTCCTGGTATTCTCAGCCTCAGTCATCCCTGTCCGTCGTCTGCATCCAACACAACAAGGTGCAGGCATAGCCCATGTAGGGGTGCGTATAACGATACTCAGTAGGTACCCTAAGACCCTCAAGGTCTCACAAAATCCACCAAGGATAAACCACAAAGAATAAAATCAACAGATAACCCTACTTAGTTGTATGCCCATACATATACCTAAGTTATCAAGTGATCCATCTCAATCACAAGAAAAACACAGAAACACTAACTCATATCAACCAGGATTTTATTTTAGGGGTAGTATCAAGTAACAACCCCAGTAACATTGTCGAATCCTCGGATGCTATAGAACTCCTCCTCTATCGAGTACAGTGGGACTACTGTGACACCAAGTGCGCTTCATAGAGAATATGGCCAACTGATGTGTTTCCCCCAACGTCAACCATGAACTACCGTAATTTAATCATTACCAATCCCACAAAACAGATGATGGGAGTACCTGGAAAGTGATAAAAAAATCATTAAACCCCTACCTCGTTTGTTGACGTTGGTGCGGGAAGAAGTATGATGGTCGATTAACCGTAGATGAGGATGTCCCACATCAGAAGAAGTCCTGAGGAAGAAGGTCGAAGGAGGTCAACATTATTCCTTGGAAGATTGTTCTTCGTTGGGGAGAGCATTATTTGTTGGAGAACATAATCCTCCAAGTGTTGGGCATCACGTAGTGCGAAGACCTAGTAGCTGGCTGAGACCTAACGACTGCTGACCGTTTTGAATCAGAGTGACTCTACTAGCCCAGTGGGGTGCACCTTGGTGTTGCAGAAGACCCACAATGGGGAGAACCTTGGTATCACAGCATACCCATGGTACTCGACAGTAGGAGTACCTCAAAAGGCAATGAGGGGGAGCACGTTTGGTGATGCGGCAGACCCACATTGGGGAGCGCACTCAGTGACGTGACAGATCCACGATACTCGACAGGAGGAGTACCTCAGCAGTCCAAGGTTAGTGGGAAGCACGCATGGTATCACGGCAGACCCACTGTACTCGATATAGGAGGAGTTCTCTAGTAGCCGAGGTTTCGAAAATGTGACTGGGGATGTTGCTTGATAATACCCCTAGAATAAAATCCTGGTGTGAGCTGAGTTAGTACATCTGTGTTTCTTCATGACTAAGATGGATTACTTGATATCTTAGGTATATGTATGAGAATATACCTAAGTAGGGTTATCTCTTGATTTCATATTTTTTGGTTTATCCTTCATGGATTTTTTGAGACATTGAGGGTCTCGAGATCCCTACTGAGTATCGTTATACTCACCCCATCATGGGCTATACCCGCACTTCATTGTGTTTGGTGCAAAAATCATACATCATTGACTGAGGACGAGAGTACGAGGACTGGAAAATACCCAGAGGTGGACCATACGACGTGTCGGTACACAGAGGAGACGGGTGGACAAGGAGTGATGAGGAGGCGATCTGTACCTACCCTCAGGTAGGAACCTCAGAGGATGATCCAGTAGCTATCTTTTTATTTCTTTAGTTGTATGGTATTTCAATTGTACTTGTACCTTTACTGTTGGGCTTGTATTCTAGCCCCTTTTACTTTCAACACTCTTTTGGTTATACAGTTTTCTTATGATCGTATCTTGATATGTGCTTGGTTACGTGATTTTACAGGTTATAAAGGCAATGCCTTCCCAGTTTTAGGGATTACTCCTTTTGGTGCCAGTCTCCAACCCCTGGCCTATGGAAGGCGGTCTGCGGTAGTCACAACACATGCCTCGGGGGACGGGTCGTGACAAATATAAATTACTGGATAAATTAGGTATATGTATGGGCATATACCTAAGTAGGGTTATCTGTTGATTTTATAATTTTTGGTTTATCCTTGGTGGATTTTGTGAGACCTTTAGGGTCTCTGGGTCCCTACTGAGTATTGTTATACTCACCCCTGCACAGGCTATGACCGCACTTCATTGTGTTTGGTGCAGACGACAGACAACGCTGACTGAGGATGAGAGTACTAGGACTGGACAATACCCGGAGGTGGACCATATGGCGTGTCGGCACACAGAGGAGACAGGTGGACGAGGAGTGCTGAGGAGACGATATGTACCTACCCTTTAGGTAGGAACCTTGTAGGATGACCCAGTAGCTATCTTTCTTTTTCTTTAGTTATATTGTATTTCAGTTGTACTTGTAACTTTACTATTGGGCTTGTATTCCATCACCTTTTACTTTCAGCACTCTTTTGGTTATATAGTTTTCTTGTGATAGTATCTTATTGTGTGTTTGGTTACATGAGTTTACAGGTTATAATGACCAATTAATGTGTTTCCCCCAACTTTAATCGTTGACACAAATTCAAAATAGCCTAATTAAACACCTAGGTTGACAAATTTAATTAAGGTGGGTTGGTGTAATTAATGTGGAGGAAGCTCAAGAGGCTCATCCATATTAAAGAGGGGGGTTGAGTGGTTTCTTCTCCCCCCATTAATATGGGTCGGGTGGTCCCCACCCCTAAATTCAATTTGGGAGGTTATTGGAATCTCAGGTGGTCCCCACCACAAATAAACATAAAGAGGAGGTTTTGTAACACCCTAGGTAAATAAAGAATATGACATTTTTATATTTATCCATATTTGTGAATAAAATGTTAATATTAATTTAAAGGGAATGCTATTCTCGATGGCGTACCCAATACGCAACAATGAGTTTCTTGGAAATCTTACGTTGCACTCTAATAATAAAATAATATTATTTTAAATGGTAGTTAACGCCTAGCCGTTGTAATGGCGGGAATGAAAAAAACTAACTAAAAAATGATTATATATGTTTGTCAAATATTTTTACTTTTATCCAATAAATGTTAGAGCCTTAAAATGCGAATGAATCCAATTTTTAAGCGTAAATATTCTAATATTCTTTAAAAGGCCGATTAACCACCTTTTGATGGAAAACCATTTTTAAATCCACATGTTGAAAATTTTATATGTTATATTGGACCAAATAAAATCCTTCTTTAGAATAGGGATATCAAAATTTACTTTGTGTAGGTTTTTGTTATTTTTTTTGATAAAGTCCATTTTTAATGAATAAGTGAAAAATGTTGTATTTTAATTCAAAAACTCTTTTTAATATAATTTATTTATATGATTAGATCATATTTTGAATTTGTTTTAAAGTGAAATTAGAATATATTTTTCCATTTAATCCAATGGTGGTCATTGGAATTAATTTCACTTTGAAATTGGACTTAAACTAGTGTCAATCTTTTAATAGATATTATTTCTTAAAAACACGCTATTTATTTTGACAGCGGAAATTAATTATTAAATTAATTAATGAAACTTATTTGTTTTGAATTTTGTAAAATAGAAATCATTTTTGAATTTGGAATATCAAATATATCTTAGGGTGAATTTTGGGTATTTTTCTGAAAAACATCAATTTTTGATGAATAGTGAAACCACTAAGTGCTAGTTAAAAAACTGATTTTTCATTTAAATGAAACTTTACCACTTATGTGATTTTAATTTCAAAAATCCGACATACATGGTTTTAATTATGATGTAAAATGTGGTTCAATGGGATTAAAATAATTTTTGGTGAATAGTAACTTTTAAGTTTTATTAATCGCGATTAAATGTAATTAGTGTAATTTAAGGTAAAGATAATGTTATAATAATATTAAATGGCCTCGACACATGTCCTACCATTATTGGATGAGTCATGGCCGACAAATACAATCCATGGGTCAACTTGGGGACCCCATGGAGCCAATTTGGTAGGAAAATGACATTAATAACTTTTTATTTAAAGTTAAAATAAAAATGTCACAAACATGTATTGTTTTACTAGATCAATTTTTACATGGGGTTATACAATTCATATTTTTTACTATAAATATTAATTATAAATCTAAAAATATTTCCTATATCATGATTTTTTTTATAAATTTTAGACATTAAATCAATTAATTTATTTATGACACCATGATGATGCAGCGATTACCTCTTTAATGAACGATTTAAATAAAATGAAAAGATAATGTAAAATATAAGACATAAACTTGTAAAAAACCTATTTGATGGTTGTATTTCAAACCCTTATCACCTTAGCCTCTAAATATATAATTATGGGACCTTTTATATGTAAAAATCATTTTATAATAAAGTATCTTTTCAAGACTTTCCAAGAGTGCCCCTCCTCCCTCCCTCTTATAAAAGGCCCCCACCTCTACCCTCCTTACCCACACCTCTCAAGCCATTGTCTCGGCAAAACTCTGATAATTTTATCTCTCCACATCCCTACCTTAATCATATAAGCCTTCCCTTAGGTAGAAATATCTTCAAGAAACCCTTTTGGTTCAAACTAAGTGGAGTTACCCGATTTAAAGGTAAAGTCCTCTCTAATGTTCTTTTGTTTTATTTTGCTTCTCCAACCCCCTAAACTATTTTTATTCCTTTATTTTGTAACAAAACCAGTATCTAAAATATACTAGGATTTTGTTATGAGAAGTATTCTAGCTACACTTACACACACCTCCGTCTAATGGTTAAAGAACATACTGTTTCTGTGGATGGCGAATTACTACCTCACGAAACGATGATTGTTCTATATCCTCCTACCACCTCTCATGTAGACATTATAATGGAAATATATTTATTTATGATTTATATTATATTTATCTCATTTATAGGCTTCTGTATTTTACATTTAAAATATACCTTTATGCTTTTCATGTTGTGTAAATGCGATAATTTCATTTGAGGAAGTGTGGACTACCGCCCCCTCAAGTGATGCGACTCGTTCATGCAATACATGGAATTTATAAATAATGAAATTAATGAACTAATGTGACATATATAACATATATATTATACTGTAATTATAATATATATATATATATATCTCATTTAGTTTTAATTCCATTAATGGGACAAAGAAATGAAAGTAGCGTTCATGCATACATACGACCTACCGTCTCCATGAACGGTGCATTTCATTTTTTATCTCCAAATGTTATGGAATAGTATAAAATGAATATATAATGGATATATATGATATTTAAATCATTAATACTATTCTGGATATGGTGTAATTATAACTACATGGACAATTCTTTTCAAACAAATTCATTTTGACTCATGTACCGAACATCGACAAAAAACGCCTGATATGAACTCACATAATTAAATAATTATTATAACATTATAATATGTGATATTAATTGAATAATAAACTTTAAAGGAGGTACTTAAGCAATTAGTAATTGACCAAAGTTTATTATTTAGGAATATAAATAAACGAACAGAAAAAGTCGAACTTGAGGTAAGAGATCCAACCTCTCTCTTTCTTTTTAAGAACTCTCTTTTATGTCACTTCTTCTAAGCTCATATTTATTATGTTGGGGGATGTTATTTTATATTCCTCTTTCTGTAAATTTTATGTTCATATGATGAGAGACCCTATTTTATTTCATCAATCCATTTTTTTGAAGTTGTAAGTGGTGTCGTTAGGCTGCCGAGTTTTCGTAAGGGATTTTTCATCTCACTTTTATTCCCATGAGGTTTATGCTACATTTTCCACTATTTCCTTTGAGTGGTGTATGTACTTCCCATTATTATACTCTTTGTGTAATATGATTTCGTTTATGGGTATTTATATCAACATTGTATAGTCCTTCTTTCATGGGGTGTACGTTTCGAAAGTTACCCAAATCGGTAAGGGAACCTTTCACCCTCCTCTTTTTAAAATACTTCTTTTGTTATGTATTTTAATTTACATATTATTATGTTGGGATATGTTATTATATATCCTTATTGATGTAAATTTTATATCCAAGTGACGAGATACCATTTTCTCTCTCATCAACTCATTTTCTGAATTTTAAAGTGACGTCGTTAGGCTGTCAAATTTTTGTAAGGGAACTTCTTAACCCAATTTCAATTCTTTGGGTTAAACCTCTAATTCTTGATTATGTCATAATATGAATATGTGTGGATGACCTCTGATTTTTTTACACTTAATATCCTCTTATATTTGGTGTATTTATATTTTTCACATATAATTATGTAATTGATTTATCCTTAATCTAAGGATACAGACTTTGTATGGGACTTCGTCTCAATCTCCTTTCATTGAGACATATTTTGTTCAAATACAAGACTTTCTTTTATAAAGTGTATATACAGCCCCTTTGACATTCCATATCCATATTATGTCTTTACTAAATTCGTTTAAATGTTTTGAAAATGGTCTACTTTCTTGTGGCTTGTAATTTAAATGTTCAAAATGGAAAAGGACTCTTTTATTAAAACATTGTTTTAAATGGTTTTAAAGATTTATTCTTCTAAACATTTATCATCCATGTCCATGTTTTAAAAAAGGTTTTTTTATAGGGACATGAATTTTTTAAAACCCTTTCAAAATTTTTGAAGTGGTATGGGACACTTTGATTCTAAAATCTCTTTTAAATGTATTCTTTTAATATTTTCAAAGTATAAAGGGATTTTTCTATCATAGAGTTTTAATGATTTTATTAGATATTTTTATAATATCATGGTGTGATCTCTTGTGATTGAAATGTGGAAATTTTATGTTTCTTTTATGCATGTTTTAAGTGTAATGATTATGTTATGGTTCTTGGGAAATGTTTATGAAATCGGGTGGTTTCGTGATAAACTAAGGGCGGGTGAGCCCAATATAGCTCTTAAATGCATTGGGTAACGCAAAGGAGTTAAATGCTAAGGTTTTTCAGAAGAGATTTAGGGAATATAATGTGATGGGTATTCCAAATGTAACCATGAGGGTTACTCTCTACGTAAGAATTTTATGAATGCCTCAAGTTACCTTTACGTCTTATGATTTCTATAAGTTATTCATAAATATTATGATTTCATGAGGTATGTTAAAGTGCTTATGTTATAAGAGTAAAGTATGATTTCATTGATTCTTATGTATACATGGACTAGTGTTTTCTTTCCATATTTTATATCCCTTACCGTGCCTTTTATACTCATCCCAAGTTTTTGAAATGTTTTCCACAGGACTTAAAGGTGAATAGGGTCAAGGATGGCATCAAGGAAAGACATGATATCTAAAACATGGAACTACAAAATGTTTATTTTTAAGATTTTTTTATTTTATGGAAACTGAGTAGAAGTGTGTACTTTGTAATTTTGTGAGATGTAATAGTTATGTCCTAATTCTCTAAAACTCTAAACCTGAAAAGATCCTCAATGTAAATTATTCATTTAATTAAATATTATGTAATGTTTTAAGGCTGGTTCCATATAGGTTTAGTTCCAGTGGACCCCACCCCTGAACATCCACATGGAGGGTGGTTATAACAAAAATAAAATAAATTGTGTGTTTATTTTATTTATTATTTCCACAAAAAACCCAAAAACTAACTTTTACCTTCGACCATCTATCATCGAGGTGAAAGTATCCTTAAGCGAATAATAGTGCTGCGAGTTCAACCGTGCCCTTAGATTTCAATTCCAAGAACCAGTTTAAAAGTTAGAAAAACCCACTCGCACGTTTACTGAACATACCCGAAATAAAGTTCATAAATTCATTCCAGGCACTCCGAGCCTCAGATTCATGTGCTTTCAATTTTCATAGACTCATAAAATTCCAATATATTTAAAAAAATTACATGAAAATTCTGGGTCTTTACATATACACCACAATAAGTCCCAGAAATAAGAGATATACTAGAAATACCTTACAACTTGAATATCGACTTCCTTTGTAATGTTTGAACCTCATGTATAATAAATATTGGTTCGTTATACATATATTATAGAATCATACACATAATTATAATATCATATATAATCCCATTATAATATTTTTACACCCATGTTTCTATAATTATTTTATAAAATTTATATTCCTTGCTGTTAACTATTTCATTTTTTCATGAGATTTTAGGTTTAGTAATTCTGGGTCTTGCACTTTCATCATCATTAAATCATATAAATGAAATTAAAATTAAAATTAATATTATAAATGATAATTATATAAATATTTATATTAATTAAAAAATTATAGAGATAGAAAGAGTAAATCAACCATTCATTGATACAGTAGGCGTTCACACACATTAATGTTATTTCTATATTTCAATGAATATATTGAAAGAAGAGTAACTAATTATTAGTATTTATAGAAAGTTTTTTTATTTCATATATATCACTTATTTTAAATAAACTATTCATTATTATATTCCATTTAAATATTTAGTGAGATCAAATCACATTGTTTCGTGAGGCGATAGTTCATTGTACACACGATCAACAATTTCATTTTCCATTTGATAGAATTGATGATAGATATAGGTTTTTAAATTAACAAAATAAAATAAAATTATATATTATAAAATGGTGTTGTTAAATTATATTTTTTTAAAAATAATTAATTTAGGAAAAATAATAAATAAAAATTAGGATCTTATTGATGATAATTATCTTTTCTTTGAAGTGCCTCCCTTGGATCTCTTATTAAGGACCATAGTGTTGGTCTATTGGGAGGACCAAAAGCTATAAAAAATATATAAGGATTTTAGGAATGTATATTTTTAGCATTCTTCCATATTATATTTATTTATAGGTTTGAAGAAGTGGAGTTTGGTGGTAGCCTTTTGTAATTGGGGGAAAGGAACCCATATGGAAACTACATGGAAATTTCCTAAAAGAACATAAAATAAAAAGGTTATTACCAAGAAAAAAGCTTCCTAATGACTATATATACGAACATAGGAAGGATAATATTGAAATTGTTCCATCCAATATTAATTTTAAAATTTTATAGTCATTTTAACCCTTATCTTCTTAGTTTAACCCCCAAGTAAAACCATTTTTACCTTATCCTCTGTAATTAATTATTACCATTTTCACTTCTCATTTTGGTAAAAAATTAATTTGACCTTATTATATAATTTATAATATTTTTATTACAAATATGGAATCCATTTTTACAAATTAAATTCACATAAGTGGGAAAAATTAATTTAAAATTAACCCCGCAGACGCGACAAGAAATATTGTTTTCAATGATAAAATGTACAAAATTTTATAATGTTTTTACATCCAAATTCATTATGAAATATATTTAAATTAAATAAATCAGATATATATATATATATATGTAATTTAAATATTTTTACTATAAAAACTAATTAAAATATTGTTTAAATTTACAAATAATTTAAACTAAATGACAGTTTTCAATTATAATTTAGTATTTTTTATTATTCATCAAAACATTTAAATTATAAGAAAAATATAAAATTCACCCTAAGATAATCTTGAAATATTGATTTTAAAAATTAAATATAAATCTTCAAATAAAATTTCTAAATGTTTTAATTTTTTTTATGATAAGTGTAAAAAAAATCAAAACTGCTTTTTAGAAAAATACAGTTTTTAAAAATAAAATTGGATATATTCTTATCTCTTTTCTAGAAAACAGATAAAATGAATTTAAAATTTTTTATTAAATATATAACATATTAAATTTATTAAAACCATTAACTAAATGCTGTATTTTAATTTATTTAGTTAAAACGTGTTTGTTTTCTTGAAAATAATTTTTCTGGAAAAATATTTACTTTATTTTAAAATGGTTTTAATTTTCATGTTAATTAATTTTTCACCAAATAATTCATTTAATATTCATGTGTAAACCATATATTTTGAAATGTTGGTTAATCCGATTCATACACATTATCCTAACAACTAGGTGATAACTATACTTTTGAATAATAATATTTTAATAGAATATGTAGTTTTGTTTAAAATCAATGCTGCGTATAACTCAAAATAATCTCGGTGTTGAAAATAAGGCAAGAAAAATCAGTGTTACAGGTCATGAAAAATGTAAAAATGATTATATTTTTTTAATAAATATATTTTAGAAAATATTAGGTTGTTACATTCTACCCAACTTAAATTAAATTTCTTCCTCAAAATCCCCCTATTTAGTACCAACAACTGAGGATACTTCTACCTCATTACATTCTCAGGTTACCATGTAGCATCCTTAAGCTGGTGTTTTTTTCAAAAATCTTTAACCAGATGAGTGGTATTATTTCATAGAACTTTATCTATATGATCAATAATACCGACCAATTATTCTATATAGGAAAGATTATTCCCCAATATTATGACCTATGAGTTCATTATATGATAAGGATCAGTTGTGTACTTCCTTAGGATAGGTACATTGAACACTTTATGAAACTGAGATATGTTTGGTGGAAGCATCAAATGAAAATCAATTGTCTTGATATGATCAATTATTTCATAGGGATTGATATACATGGGGCTTAATTTTATTTAAAAACAATCTCAATTATTTTATGTACCCAAGTGTATAAAAATAGTAATATTACTTTCAAATATCATAAATAACTATAGAATATGAAATTTCATTATAATTACAGATATTTATATCATAATATTTCAATATTTAAGACTTCATCATAAATAATTTGGATAAAGGATGATATTGTAATATAAAAATATTACCACATTCATAACATTTAAACCATAATACCCTTGAATATAGATCCTAATGTGGATATTTAATCATTTAAAATTTCATGAGAATCATTGTAAAATGAATTCATGGGTAGTATATACATCACATCAATGGAAAATGTGGGGAATATGACTTGTGTCTCACAAAAAATAAATGTGAGATGGGAATCCTTTACCACTTTAGTAATATTTTGATTCATAAGCCCCAATAAATAATATTACCAAATGAAACAATGGACATAATTAAAACTATTAGATTCATGATATAACATGTAAAAGTAGAAGTATATATACCACATCAAATAAACAAGTTGTGAATTTTAATGTCCTTGAGAAATAAAAGAGAGAACAAAAATCTATTATCACTTTAGTAATCATTTGAATCCTAACACCCAATAAAACGCATTTACAAATGAAATGTTTTTTATCATTAAAAGGATGAGATTCATGATATTACATGTCAAAGTGTCATCATATAAACCATAAAAATGAAATGAGTAGTGAATTTTCATATGTCTCCCAAAAATAAAATAGAGACTAGAAATCCATTACCACTTGAATATATAGTTCCTTTATACACATTAAAATATCAGGAATAATAAATATAGGTATATTTTTAATATACTAACTAATCATAAAAATACTTAAAATATCACATATGATCCCTTATAACATTTTAACTCCCATTTATTAATAATTTCTTTATAAATAGCTATTTTTTTGTGTTAACTGTTTCATTTTTTTCAGGAGATTTTTGGTTTAGTAGTTCCAGTTCTTGTAATTTGATTATAATTACATAATATATTGAATATTAAATGTGAAATTAATATCATATATTTTAATTATAATAATACTTAAATTCATTCACAAAATTTTGAGTTATAAAGATGAAATTCACCATTCATGAAGACGGTATGTCGTATATACAAATTAACATTATTTCCATATTTCAACAAATGGAATGAAATGACAGTAACTAATTATTAACCTTTAAAGAACCATTACTATTTAATATATATCAAATATAAAAATTTAAATAATATTAATTACCTTACATGTAAATCATCAGTGAGAATGAATCACATCATTTTTCGAGGCAATAGACCGCCTTACACAAGATCAATGGCTTCGTTTCCAATTTGATAGAAGTAGAGATGGATAAAGGTCATTACATTAACCCAATAACATATTATTATATGGTAGATAATATTAATTGTTTATAATTTTTATTTCATGATTAAATGTAGAAAAATATTAATGAAAAAGAGTGATCTTAGTGAAGACAATGAACTTCTCTTAGAAGCACCCCCTTTGGATCTCTTATTTAAGATCCTAATGTTAGACTTTTGTGAGGACCAGCAGCTCTAGATCATAGATAATGATTTTTGGGAGGTATTTTTGATGGGTTTATTCAAACTATATGTCTTGATAGGTGTGATTTAGTGGATGGTGTTGGTGACCTTTTATAAATGGGGGAAAAGAACCCACTTGGAAACTACTTGGATTTTTTCCTAAAGAATCCAAAATAAGAAGGTTATTCCCTATATAATAGCTTCAAAATGACCATATATTAGATATTGGGAAGTATTATATTGAAATATTTCAATACAATATTAATTTGACAAGTTTTATGGTCATTTTATCCTTTATATATTTTAGTTTAACCCTTGGTAAACTAATTTTTACCTTAACTGTGGTAATTAATTTGTACTAATTTCACTATTAATTTTGGACAAAAATTATGTCAAACTTATTATATAATATAAATTATTATGATTCCAAAAATAAAACTCATTTTTCATAATTAAATTCACATAATTTTAAGAAATATAATTTAAAATTAGTCCCACAGACATGATGAGAAATTTGGTTTTCACCTCGATACAAAGCTTCACACCTCAACCATGTGGGATCTAAGACCTTTAATGTTGTGATTAAAATTTACATATATCTATAGGAAATAGGATGAATAATTATTTTCTAAAATTTCATATTTTCCCTACTTTCACTTTAATCAATTTTGGGGTCTTTTCCCCCTTCTCTCAATCTTTTAATTCAAGCCGTATGCACTAATGATTCTCCCTTATTCTATGTCACTTATACATGGATCTAATCACATTCTTATGAAAATTTCATCATGAATTATTATCTTGAATATCATCACTACTAATTACCTCCCAAATCCACCAAGTTGTTTCCATAATCTAGTTTGAGAAAACTAGTGTATTGTTTTTTTTGTAATTTTAACAAGGAGTTTTTGATTTTATGGGTTACAAAGGTTTTCTTTTAGCGAAATATATACCAGTTTTTTTTCTTGACAATGTAGATGAACACCATTGATATTTAGAGAGGAAGGTTTGGTGGTATTTTGATATGTGTATAAGCAATTAAAATTGAAAATATCATTTCTTATGGTATTTAACAAATGAACTAAGTGATTTAATTAACTCATTATAAACATATATTAGTGTATATCTAAGGTGGTCAGTTTTATTTGAATTTAGTGAAAATATTTTTTTTTTATCTTTAATATATTATGCTAAATTTTTCTTTAATAATAATTTCTCAATAATTTCTAGTTTATGTGGATAAACACCATTTATATTGATAGAGGTGGGGTTGATGGTATACTGATCCATGCATAAGAAATTTCAATTGAAACTATGATTTATTATGGTATTTAACAAAATAGCTAAGTTATTTGATATGCTCATTATACGAAATTATTAGTGTTTTTCTGAGGTGATTAGTGTCATTTGAATTTAGTGATTTTTTTGAACATTTAAATACTATGTTAAATTTTTATTTCAAATTCCACGCTCAACAATTTCTAGTTGACACACAAAATTTCTAGTTTAAATTGTTTTCAAAAAACGTTAAACTATATTTGAGTTTTCAAATAAGTAAGAGAGGGTTTACTTCTAGAAATTTTCTATGTTTTCTTCTTTTTATGAATTACCTTATATTTTTTGATTTTTTTTGAAATCATTAATAATGGTTATTTTATTTTTTTAAAAAAATTTATAACTTGGTTTAAAAAGAGTATTTCATAAGACCATAATTAATATTTCTAAATAAAATTTTAAGATATTATTACCCTAAAAACATGCCCTTTTATGAATGAAAAATTACATATATGTAAAAATATTTAAATAATGGGTAATTAATACCCCCATAATTGGAGGTTATATATATTATTTTACCATTAATAATGAAATGGGTTGTTTCTATGAAGGGAGTTAGTGTGTGGAGGAAATATATCTATTGTTTATTTTTACTCTATAATTATTAGATTTTTTATAGACTCTCCTTAGTTTTTAATTATTTTGAAACCAAATATGGCTAGATATGAATTATAGGGACACATGAGAAACTATTTTATGATTATACTCTAACTAGTGGCCCTAATATTGATATTTTTACACTTATGGTATCTTTCCAATAGTTAATAATTTGAGGGAAATATCATGTTTTCGGGAATGTTGTTTGTTATCTGATTATAGTCTTCCATATTGTTATTATATTATTATTTTCCTAAGTTTTACATAGGGATCATAGGATCCCCTTATGTTGTGGGTGTAAAATATTTATACCACATTTAATTTTCAACTACCTTTATTTCTATGGGTTTTAAAATTAACAGTCTTGTTTTTCACCAATTTTCTTCATTATATGGAAAAAATGAAAATTTTCCTTACATAAATATTTAAAAGAATATTTTCTAAAAAGTTATCTTAATATTTTTTCATTTGAATTTAAAAACATGTTTACTATATTTATTTTAATCTAGCATGAAGTGTTTTTATTCTTAAAACCATATACATGGGGGTGTGTAGATTTCTACTCGGGTTCATTTCTCACCCCTATCACATTTTAGGAAATCCATATTCTACTTAGAAGTGATGGATTATTTATATATATTTGTTTCATGTTTGTTATATGTGGAAACTAGAGTTTTTTATCTTTTTAATAGTTATATGTATTATTATTAGTTTTGATCCGTTTATTTATTTTATTTAGTTGATATATTATCTGTTTTATCTTTCTTTTTTCCACCATATATTATTCCTATGATATATTAATAATATATACCTTGGTTTGGAAATGTTCTGTATGAGATGATTATAATTTGAAACCATATTTTGTTTGGAATTCACAGTGTAACTATTTATTTCATTGTTATGTCCATTCGATATATAGATGGGTCAATTCGAATTTATGGTTAAAACTTTTATATTTAATTAGAGTACTTTTGTATAAAATTCATTTTCATTATCATATATTTAATGACTTTACACCTTTTTCAAGCCCATTGGGATCATGAATACCAATTGATAATTTTCATAGGCTGACCAGGGTTCCTATATTAAGAGTGTAATGGGTTGATTCAGGAATAAAATATAATCATACACAAATTATTTTTTTATTAATTCTATATAAGAGTTAGGACTGTGATAAATAAATTGCTAAATGAGATTGAGTGTCTAGGTAAAAAATTTTATATTAAACTCATGGATTTATAGAGATTTAGGATTTATATGAAATTTATAAAAAAAATTTCTTGGTCATTATCGACTCATCATATAAAAACCCAAAACCTACACACCTGGTTCCGGTGCTAAAATCATAAAATTTACATTTTTAGCATTGATACCAATAATTTTGACCCATTTTTTTCATCATACCCTTACAACATAAAAAGGAAAAACTAGGCCACTTATATCCTCAAGGAACATTTAGGTATAAAGTTTTATATAATTAGTATAAAATAAAATATAAATAATACCCATGGCATTAAATAATATTTTCTACCACTTAACACACATTTTCTTATTTCTCATTAAGTCATCAAAATTATCCATATAAAACCCCTTATAAACATAATTTGTTAAACCTCATCATTTATAAAATGGTGAAGAGGAAACATTGGAATGATGACCTCAAATTCTTAGTAAGGTTAAACATAAGAATTAATAATTGAAAGTCATTAATGATTATAAGAAGTTCATAATAGTTTGAAAACATAATTAGAGTGTATAAGAAAAACATAAAACAACTCATACCCATCAATGCCTAAATATTTAATCCTGAAACATGGGGTAATGGTTTAAAAAATTAAATATTTATAAAAATAAATAATCATAGGCCATTAGATAACAATCTTGATCAAAGGAAACATTATAAACCCATGGAATGCATAGATAAAACATGTTGGAATCTCGGAACATCATCATCATAGAACACTTAAAGACCCCTTACAAATAGAATAACCAAATAGTTTACTTCTAATATAATTATTATAGAGAAAATAATCATTACCCAATTTTTTATATCACTATCTAGTTGCACCCATTGTATAAGCTACATCAGTCTCACACTACACCATCTAGGAGCACTGATCATATAAGCTATATCGGGCTCACTCAATGCTATCTAGGCTTACCCATAGTATAATATATATATTGATCTCACATAAGGTGCACCCAACATATAAACTATATCGGGCTCACTGGGGGAAATTTGGTTGCACCCATTGTATAATCTATATCGGGCTCACTCGTGAGCTATAATGGGGATCAACCCTTTATATAAGTTATGTCAGGATCACCCATAATATCTAAGTACCATTAATGAATAAAAACTTATAAAAATAATAATATTTTTTCATTTATCTACAAGAAAAGAAATAGTTTCTAGAAAAATATCTTTGAAACATGATTAGTCCATAGAAAAGAAATGGGTTCAATGAAAATATCTTTGACATGTGATTTACCCTTGGAAAAGAAATGGGTTCCATAAAAATATCATTGAAATATACTTAATCCATCTAGATAAATAATGAGGATGGTATCATTAAAAAATAAAACCATTGTAGAATAATTATGAATAAAGGACGTCATATTATATTGAGAATTATTTTGAAATGTTCACTTGGAACATTTCATAAGGAAAATAATCGTTCATTGAAAAATAAAATTTTAAAATTAATAATTCATAATATATTTTGGAATTTATTTTCATTAAAAATAACGTTAAAAACATATAATAAGAGGTTCAAATAAAATAATGGTCATGTTAGTTGAATATTTCATCTATTATTTACATGTTAAAATAAAGATTCCTATCACATTTTTTGCTAAGGTAAAATAGGTGTTGTTTGGAAAATGACGTGAAGATTCATTTAAAAAAATCATAAATATTAAACTCATGGGTTTATAGAGTTTTAGGATTTATATGAAATTTATAAAAAAAATTTCTTGGTCATTATCGACTCATCATATAAAACCCCAAAATCTACACACCTGGTTCCAATGCTAAAATCATAAAATTTACATTTTTAGCATTGATACCAATAATTTTGACCCATTTTTTCATCATACCCTTACAACATAAAAAGGAAAAACTAGGCCACTTATATCCTCAAGGAACATTTAGGTATAAATTTTTATATAATTAGTACAAACTACAATATAAATAATACCCATGGCATTAAATAGTATTTTATACCACTTAACACACCTTTTCTTATTTCTCATTAAGTTATCAAAATTATCCATATAAAACCCCTTATAGACATAATTTGTTAAACCTCATCATTTATAAAATGGTGAAGAGGAAACATTATAATGGTGACCTCAAATTCTTAGTAAGGTTAAACATAAGAATTAATAATTGAAAGTCATTAATGATTATAAGAAGTTCATAATGGTTTGAAAACATAATTAGAGTGCATGAGAAAAACATAAAACAAATCATACCCATTAATGCCTAAATATTTAATCCTGAAACATGGGGTAATTGTTTAAAAAATTAAATAGTTATAAAAATCAATAATCATAGGCCATTAGATAGCAATCTTGATCAAGGTAAACATTATAAACCCATGTAATGCATAGATAAAACGTGTTGGAATCTCGAAACATCATCATCATAGAACATTTAATGACCCCTTACAAATAGAATAACCAAATAGTTGACTTCTAATATAATTATTATAGAGAAAATAATCATTACCCAATTTTTTATACCACTATCTAGTTGCACCCATTGTATAAGCTATATCAGTCTCACCCTACACCATCTAGGAGCACTAATCATATAAGATATATCAGGCTCACTCAATGCTATCTAGGCTTACCCATAGTATAATATATATTGATCTCACCTAACACTATTTTGGTGCACCCAACATATAAACTATATCGGGCTCACTGGGGGCAATTTGGCTGCACCCATTATATAATCTATATCGGGCTCACTCGTGAGCTATAATGGGGATCAACACTTTATATAAGTTATACCAGGATCAACCATAATATCTAAGTACCATTAATGAATAAAAACTTATAAAAATAATAATATTTTTTCATTTATCTATAAGAAAATAAATAGTTTCCAGAAAAATATCTTTGAAACATGATTAGTCCATAGAAAAGAAATGAGTTCAATGAAAATCTTTTTGACATGTGATTTACCCTTGGAAAAGAAATGGGTTCCATAAAAATATCATTGAAAAAAACCTAATCCATCTAGATAAATAATGAGGATGGTATCATTATTAAATAAGACCACTAGAGAGTAATTATGAATAAAGGATGTCATATTATATTGAGAATTATTTTGAAAGATCACTTGGAACATTTCATAAGGAAAATAACCGTTCATTGAAAAATAAAATTTTAAAATTAATAATTCATAATATATTTTGAAATTTATTTTCATTCAAAATAACCTTAAAAACATATAATAAGAGTTTCAAATAAAATAATGGTCATGTTAGTTGAATATTTTATCTATTATTTACATGTTAAAATAAAAATTACTATCACATTTTTTGTTAAGGTAAAATAGGTGTTGTTTAGAAAATGAAATGAAGATTCATTTAAAAAAATCATAAATATTAAAACATGGGTAAAAATATATTTAATAAATAATTATATTAAGTTTAAATAATTTCTGAAAACACTTTTAAGGAATATTATTTTGTAATATAAAGGGTTTTAAATTGAAGATAGAAAAAGATGATTTTTCTTATAAGTATTTTCCCAATTATTTTTTGTACCAAAGAGTGAAAAAATGGAACTATTAATTGAAAATATAATGAATAAAACATGGAGAAGAAAATTCATGAGAATTATTGAGATTTAGATCATAAAATTTCAATATTTGAGACTTAATCATAAATAATCCTGATAAATGATGAGATTATAACATATAACCCTTACAAGTTTTTTTACTCCAAATCGTAAGCCTCGTGAAATGATAACATTAAATAAAACACAAAATATCACAATAATAAAGAAAATCATGAAATTAAATTTCATGGTGGCTCTATACACACCACATAAAAAAATATAGGTTCATAACATGACATAAATCTCATGGAATTAAAATTGAGATAAAAATCCTTTATAGATTTAGTAATATTTTGATTAATAGTACTAAAAAAATAACACTAAATGAAATTTCAAATATAATGAAAATAATGGGATTCATTATATGAAATTTAAAATGGGTAGTATATACACCACAAAAAAGAAATAATTCATGAATTTGCATATATATCCCAGAAATAAAAGAGAGACCTGAAATCAATTACCTTATTTTTTTAAGATTGAAAATTAAATTTTTATTTCAAAATCACTTATGAGAAAAAACTGGGAAACCCAAAGTAAAATCATATGAGAAGAAATCCAGATCAAGACTATAGGAAAATCCCCTCCCCAGTGACTAATTAATTATGTCATGCATCCACATCACCTGACCTCTTGAAAAGCTATACCGCATAGGGTTGCACAGGTTTGGTACCGATGGCGAAGCCATACCCTCTCATTCTTTCAAGTCTAAGTGGCCATGCTCGATGAATGATTCCTGCTTTGTATCCTTATATAGAGATGATCCTTGTAGATTAATGGATTATTTCACCATCAAAATAAAAAATAAATCTAAAATCTAAATACTTTATCAAAACTCGCCCAATATATATATCAAAATACCACTATTGATAATTTTATAAATTTTAAATCCAAAAGGTCACCAAAAGCCATCAAATTGAAAATCGCCATCAATTTTCATGAACTATCCACTCGAAGTCATGTCCCAAAGGACCAAGAAGACCAAATAACTACTACAGCTTAGAGAGAATAGAGGAATCATGGAACAAGAGTAGAGAACCAAGAATATATAGGAAGGATTAATCACTGATGATATCATGCCACCATCATTTTCATCACATCAAATCAAGCATCACTATCTTGAGAAATCATTATCAAAACCAGCACATGAAAAAACTATCAGATAATCCTAAAGAGAATCATAGAGGAAACTAGAGAAACTAAAATGTTCATCGTAGAAGTGACTATATAAGTTTAAAAGTGCATCACAGAGGAAACTAGAGCAACTAGAGACGCACATCATAGAGGCCTTCGGAGCAACGTAAGAGTGAATTACAAGGATGAGGACCACAACTATGGGGTTAAGAAACCCACTGAACAAGGAAGTCGAACACCAAAAAATCAATTAATAAGGGTGAACCAAAATCAATGAAAATCCAAAACAAAACACATTCCACTGAGAGAAAGAGTAAAATGGGACCAGAGCATCCCTAAGCACATCATAGAGAAAACTGGATCAACTGAAATGTGCATCGTAGAAGCAAATGGATTAGCTAAAAATCACATCACAAAAGAAACTAGAGAAACCAGAGATGCACATCACAGAGGCCTCTAGAGAATCATAAGAGAATATCACCGGGCTGAGAACCTCTACCCCCAGCTATATTCCTGAAATCACCATTCTTGTACATTATCTCAAGGAACTCTTGCAGTAGCCGCAAAAATATGATGAGGAAAAAACACTAGCAATAAACCATCCATGTTTTACACTTAAATGAAAAATAAATAAAAAGGTTCACGGGTGAAATCAGAGGAATAAGACCACCAAAAAACTAAACCATCACCATAACTATCACAAAACAATGCTTCATCCATGAATTTTTCATTATAATGTGCACCTGGATGGCCACCATGAAAAAAATCTTTTCCACTGGGCTCAATCCAAGTCCATATCCTCCACGGACTCTGTCTTCCACACTGAAATATTGAACATATGGGAAACCAAATCCAAATAAATCCAGAAAAAAGGATTAGCACCTCCACGATGAGATCTTACCCCTCATAAAATATGAATCTACAATTCGGCACATCATTAATTGCCTTATTTTCTCATTCATTCTTTATAATAAACTTCCAGTTTCTATTCATATTATATATTTTCATCATCATAATTATAATAATAATCAAGAAATAATATTCATAATTATGCATAAATTATAATTTTAAGACCAATATTGATATATGGTTTTGAAAAATAAATTATGTTAGGATCATGGAGACAGTATGTCATATGTACGAATGAGTAATGTTTCCATTTTAAATGATCATTATGGAAAGAAGGCCGGTATTATTTTATATTTCCATAATGTTCCTAATATCATATATATACCATATTATTTCTTTAAATATACTTATATATAGAATCCATGTGGTGTAATGATGAAAAAAGTGTCTCATCACTTTGTGAAGGTGGGAGCCCACATGTACACAAACGATGCTATCATCTTTTTAGTGTAAAAAATAAAAATGATATATTATATTTCAAAAATTATAAATATTCCTTTAATATTATAATTATTTCATTTATATCACATATATTCATTAAATTCATCAATATAACTTTCCATGTAAAGCGTTAGTGAAAAAAGGAATCACATCGCTTCGCGAGGCGATAGTCCTTCGTACACATGAGCGACGTTATCATATCCCATAAAAAATAAAAAAGAAATAATTTATATATGATATAATGACTCAAAAGTTATATTTATTTTAAAAATATTATATTTATACTCTATATCTTTATTAATACCCAATCATGATAGGTGGTAAAGGAAAAAACAAATGACATCTGTTCGCGAGGTGGTAGTCTACCATACACTCGATGGATCATTTCATAGTGCATTTTATGGAAGTAGAGATGGTTGTAGGTCATATACTCAATATAAAAAAATCTTGTTATATGGAAGATAATAATTCTTTATATCATAATGTTTTAATAACATTTGAATGAGGTTGTGGAAGAATAAAAATAAAAATTCACATTGAAGAACGTTACCTCTTCTTCAGGTAACCTCCTTATGTTTTCTCTAAAATCCTTTTTACATAAGATTTTTACTGAAAAGAAGTCTTATTAATTGATATAATGCAATTTTTTAAGTTATTTGTGCATATATTGGCTAAACCAAAATGTTTTAAACATGTGAAGAGGAGAGGGGGGGGGGATGAACTTTTATAAGGGAGGTGAGTGGAAGAATTGTAATTTTTCAAAACCACGAATTTTAACAATGTATTATTCCATGAAAAGGGAACTAAATAATACAAATTTAACTATAATAGAAGTTATAAAATTGAAATATAGACATAAAATAGATTTTATACAAGTTTTTAGGTTATTTTAACACTTATCTTTTTATTTTAATCCCACCATAAAAAAATTATTTTCTTAACCATGGTAATTAATTTTTACCATTTTCACTATTAATTTTAGAAGAAAACATAGATGAAATTATTAGATAATATAATATATTTTAATAAAAATAAGTAATCCATTTTTCCTAATTCAATTCACATAAGTGTAAAATGTTAATTTAATATTATTCTCGCACATGTGATGAGAAAGTGGGTTTTCAAGGAGAAAAGGTTTAAAAGTATACAAAGTTTTTATATCCAATTTATATATAAAATAGATCCCAATTAACTATTTTGGATATATATATATATATAATTAAACTAATTTTACTTTCAAAACATTTTGAATTATATTTTAACTTTATAAATAATTTTAACAAAAAGTAGTTTTCAATTAAAATTAAGTATTTTTCACTATTGGAGAAAAAAAATATTTTCTACAACTTCTAAAACAATTCACCCTAATATAATTTATAAATAATGAATTAAAAAATTAATTTTCTTTTTTAAAATATATTTTAAATGTGGTGAACAATTAAATTTAGAGCAAAACCTACAGACGTGATGAAAAAGTGGGTTTTAGAGAAGTGTTTTTTCAAGCATAAGATGATTTTATATTAACTATATATCTAATAATAATATTATTATAAATTTAAATAAATTTTTTGATATATAATATATATATTTAAATTATAAAATTTCTCATTATTTCTTATTTTAATTAATTAAAAGGGAGAAATATTATGTGCTTTTAAACTGCTTAAAACCCCATTTAAAACCCAAAAATTAACTTATACTAAAATCCAATATAAATTTTATTCAAAAGAAATTATTTGCAATATATATAACTAAAACATAATTATTTTAATTTAAAACATAATGGATCATTTAAATTAAATAATTTATTGAACATAAATTATAGTTTTATAAAATTCAATATTTTTTACTATTAATTTAATTTTCAATATTTTTTGGAAAATTCTAAAATTTCATCCAAGTAAATTTTGATATTCTGATTCCAAAAATGAATAAAATTTTAAAAAATATATATTATAAAAGTTCCAAAAATTAATTATAGTATTTTTTATAATTAAAATGAATACAAATAATTTTTGAATAAGAACTATTTTTGAAGAATAAAATTACTTTTCGAAAAAATTGATTGATTATTTATAAAACATTTATCAGAAATTTATATTGAGTATGAAAATTATATATATATATATATTTATATTTCATAATATTGTTAATAATATTTATACCATTCAATTAAATTATTATGTTATAACAATTATATATATCGTGGGTCCATTAAGATCCATGTTGTGTGTTGAATACGTCATTAAACATAAAAGTATCAGGGTTGCGTGTACCACAAGATATCAAAGAGATTAAATTTGTTTAAAAATAAATATATCATAAAGTATTAGGGTGTTAAATTCTCATATAATATCATTTTTCATATCATTTATACTATCTAACGAAAATTTATTCTTTTAAAATCTTTAGGTGTTACATTCTCCCCACTTTAATAAATTGTATCCCCACAGTTTGAAATTTATCTCAGTAATAAAAGGGTGGACATTTGAAAATAATTTTTTTTGTAAAGACACATAGTTAAAATGGTTAATATGACATTATATTAATAAAATAGAAAGGGAAGTATAAAGGTCATATGGAATAACACATAACTAGGTTTCCAAATAATAGAACATAGGTAGAATGTGGTGATTGGAAAATAGAAGAAAATCATAAATAATTTTAGGGAGTGATTTTTTTCATTTATCACAATAATGTTAATGACAAATTTAAAGAAAAGGGCCTCAAAACTATAAACCCATGATGATATATAAGACTAAATAATTCATCAGATATGAATGTAATAGGATAACATTATTGTTTTAATATAATTTTCCAAGTGATGAGGAATTCATTAACCATATGGACTAAAAAAAGAGTGAAATATAGTTACTTGACATGTATAATTTCATATTTTACCCAATTTATTCTATAATCTCATAGTTTTCTTTAAACAATGTGTATTCAAGGTGATTTTTTCATCCTTGAAGCATTAAAAATAATCTTTTAAATGATCAAATAACCATAAAAGGTAAAATAATATATTCCACTTGTCTTTTGACATTATCCAAAATCAAAATGGTTAGCACATGGTAATATAATTCAAAAAAATGTGTAAACTATCATATGATACATTAATCATAAAAATTCAACAATAATACCAAATGTTCAAAAAATAAAACATTCTTAAATAATCTCAAAATGAAATGTTGTTTTAAACTCAAATGTTATCTCATAACTTTCATCTTTAAAGGCAAAAAATTTCACAATATATAATTTTTTAAATGACATAGTCACAAAATCACTTTTCAATCACATAGTTATCTATAAGACAAAACTAGTGTTCCCATAATTATAACATTATACAATATCATATAAACCCTAAATGTTTTAATTACCTTAGATATTATTTACACCAAATATAAATTCATACTTCTCATTAATCTAATGATTTATATATACATCAACCTAATGAATCATCTCTTAAACTATAATTAATCACTTTAATATCTGATCACTTAAAACCACAAAGGGGTGTCTAGGAATTTAAACATATGATCATCCTTACTCTTATAGACCTATTATTGTATCCATGAATCAAAAAATATCCTCACATCCTAACATCCTAATATAAAATGTTAGCAAAACCTTTACTCTAATACCAACTATAATAGCCCAAAACTCGCACTCCTGGATTAGGTGTTGAAATCATAAAAATTACATTTTAGTTTTTGATATAGATAATTGTGACCCAATCTTTTCAATACAAACCTAAAAACATCCAAATGAAAAACATGATCACCTATATTCAAAATGGCCTTTTAGATTTAGACTGTTATATAGTTAGGAAAAACTCTAATATAAAAAATACCCATGATGTTAAATAATCATTTATCCCACTTATCCTCAATTTTCTTATTTCACATTAATCCATCATCGCAATCCTTATTACATCCATTTTAGAGATAATTTGTTTAACCTCTCCCTTTATAACCTAGGAAAGTGGAAAAATAAGAAGTGTGAGATCCAATGCTCTATAAGGGTAAAATTAAGTATTAATAATTGAAAGTCATTAGTGATTATAATAATTTAATAAGGGTATAAATAAATTATCAATGATCTTTAGAGAATCATAAAATAACTCATACCCATCAATTCCAGAATCTCCAATCATGAAACATGGCATAAGGCTTTAAAAAAGAAAATATTCATACAAATAAATAATCATAGGAAATTTGATACCAATATTGATAAAAAAATTATAAAAACTTGAAAAAAATAGATAAAACCTGTTGGTATATTTGAAAATCATCATCATAGAACACTTATATAACCCTCATAGATCCATTAGAAATGGAATAACTATATAGTTAAATTACACAAAAAATTTCCAGATAACATAATCATTACCTAATGCATTGGAGAACTATATGGGAACACCCATCATATAAGATATATCAGGCTCACCCAGTACTATCTAGGAGTACCCTTAATATAATTCATATTGGGATCACTTAGAGATATCTAGGTGAACACATCGTATAACTATATTTGGATCACCTAGTTCTATCTGGGTGCACCCATCATATAAGCTATATTGGCCTCACCCATGAGATTAAATGGGGATCAACCCTTCATATAGGCTATATTGGTCTTGGTTGAAATGTCTAAATATAATTAAATATTAAATCATTTTGAATAAAAATAATAATTTCTTGATGCACATATTTAAAAGAAATGGGTTCTATAACAATCTCTGTGAAACATGATTATCCATTGGAAAAGAAACGGTCTCTATGACAATATCTTTGAAACCTAATTACCCCTTGTAAATGAATCTTGTTTAAAAAAATATCATTTTAACAATATTAATCCATATAAATAAAGAGTTATTATGTTATTATTAAAAAATATCCCCATTGATCATATGTAAGAACAAAGGATTTCATCTTAGATGGAGAATAATTTTTAAATATCACTTATAACATACATTAAGGGAAAAATTCATTAAAAACACTTTTTAAAAATTAAAAATTAAAAATATAATTTGGAAGTAATTTTCATAAAAAATAACATTGAAAACTTATAGAGGAATATTAAGAGAAAATAATGGTTATAAAGACAGAACAATCATTTCATGTCATACATGTCAAAATAATGACTCCTTTAATATTTTCAGTAAAATATAAATGAGGATAGTTTGGAAAATGACATGAATATTTATTTAATTTTTTTTTGAAAATTCAAAAGTGGGTAAACATGAATTTAATAAATAATTTTAATAATGATAAAAATATTTTTGAATTTTTTTTAGAAAACAGGGTTTTAAAAGTGGAAGGGTTTTTGATAAAAGAGATAAATAATGATGATTATTATTAAAATAATTTTATAAATACTTTTAAATACCAAAAAGTGGAAAAATGGTACTATTAATTTAAAATATCATGAATAAACAGATAAGAAAAAAATTCATGATAATTATAGATAGGTATATCATAATATTTCAAACTTGGATGCTTAATCACAAATTGTGATATTGTAACATAAAAACACATATCACTTTGGTAACTCCGGATTGTAGGCCCCATGAAAAAATAAAATTAAATGAAACTTAAAATATCATGAGAATAAATAAATTCATTATATTACATGTCAAAGGGGATTAATTACTTCTCATAAAAGAATATATGTGCATATCAGGACATAAGTCTCAGAGAAGTCAAATTGAGACAAATATCCATTACCACTTTATTAATTTTTGAATCATAAGTCCTAATAAAAAATAACATAAAATAAAATTATAAATATTATTAAAATATTGGGAATCATGAAAAAACATGAAAATGGGGTAGTATATACACCACACAAAAGAAATAAGGGGTGAATTTTCATACGTCTCCCAGAAATAAAAGAGGGACTGGAAATCCTTTACCTCATGCTTCCTTTTGGTTGAACATGATTTAACCTAATGTATATTGTATTTAAAGAAATTATTAAATTTTTACTGAACCACATTATTATTTATAATAAAAAATATGATCCTTTTATTATATCTTATTACTCATTCTTTAATAATTTATAATTATTTTCATTATTTCATTTGTTAATTTCTTTGTTTTTTCATTCATTATTTGTCATGAAAGTTGTGTCTCTATTGAATATAATATGGTTTCATCATATCAAAATAAAAATAATTATATAATTATCATATTTATAAATAAATTATTCTTTTATTACCAATCATTAAAGATTATTTTTAGAAATGAAGTATGTTAAGATCATGGAGACAGTAGGTCGTATATATGCATGAGTAACATTTCCATTTTTCAATAATGATTATGGAAATAAGTTAAGTAATATTATGTATTTAAATAATTATAATAATATCATATATAATATATGATTTATTTAAATATACTTATATATATCATCCATGTGGTTTGGGGAAGAAAAGGGATCTGAATCATTTTGTGAAGGCGGTAGTCCACACGTACATGAACGACAATATCATTAATTTATTATAAAAAATGAAATAATATATTATATTATAATGATGATAAACATGTCATGATTATCATTATTATTTCACTCATATCTCTTATAGTCATTAAATTTACCATTATTACCTTCCATGTAAATAGTTAGTGAAAAAATGAATCATATCGCTTTCCGAGGCGGTAATCCACTGTACACAGGGGCGATATTATTGTATCCCCCACACAATGGAATGAAACAAGGTATATATAGTATAATTACTCATAGTGTGAAATTATGTTATAAATTTCATGTATTTATTTTATATCCTTTATCATACCCATCCCTAATAGGTGGTAATGAAAAAATGAATAACATCGGTTCACATGGTGATAGCCCATCGTACACACGAATGATGATTTTGTAACCTATTTGATGGAAGTGGAGATGGTTTTAGGTCATTTTATTAACATAAAAACATATAATTATAATTAAGGTACTTATTTTATTATATCATCATGTTTTAATAATAATTGAATGAGGATAATGAAGAAATAAAACAAAAACACTCATTGAAGAACATCACCCCATCTTTAGGTAATATCCTTAGTTTTTCTTCAAAACCCTTTTTAGGTTTTATTTCGGCCCAAAATAAGTATTTTAGTATTTTATTTTGGGGTATAATGTCACCATATGGTGATCCAAAATATTTTAAACACGCTTTTAGGTCATTTTAACCATTATATTTTTAGTTTAACCCCTAATAAACCCATTTTACCTTGACTACGGTAATTAATTTTTACTATTTTCACAATTCATTTTTCCGAAAAATTAATTTGTACTTTTTATAAAATTTAAAATATTATTATTAAAAATATTTATTACATTTATTAAAATTTAATTTCTATAAGTTGTAAGATTTAGTATAAAATTAATTCTACGGATGCAATGAGAAATCTGGTTTTCAAAGTTAAATTGTTCACATGTCTACCCAATTTTTATATCCAATTAAATATGAAGTTGATTAAAAGTGAATAGATAATATAAATATATATATAATTCAACTAATTTTACATTAAATTTAATATATTTATTATTTATTTTTATAAAAAATTTAAATAAAAATGCAGTTTTCAATTAAAATTCATTATTTTTCTTTATTCATCAAAAAAATAATATGTTCAGAAAATTATAAAAAATAAACCATAATATAATTTTTATTTTATGATTAAAAAATTTATTTTATATTTTAAATTATATTTTATAAACGGTAAAAAATTAATTTTAAAATAAAACCCATAAATGTGATGAAAGGTGGGTTTTTGAGAAGTGTATTTTTTAAACACGAACTGATTTTATATTGACTGTAAGTGTAATAATAATAATTATATGAATATTTATTAAAATCTAAGGATATATAATATATAAATTTTATTTAAAACATTCCTCATTATTTATTATTTTTATTGAGTAAAATGGATAAAAATTATGCTATTTAAAACAACTATCAGAAAAACCCCTTTTAAAAAAAAATATAATCTTATGCTAAACTCCGATATAAAGTTGTTTCAAAATTAATTTTGTGGGTTAAATACAAATAAATAATAATTTTTTTACTCAAATACATAATAGGTCATTTAAATTACTAAATTCATTGAAAAATATGATTGTTTTTCAAATGTTAGTATTTTTCACTATTAAAAAATATCAATATTTAAAAAAAAAATCAAAAAATTTAACACAAAGTAAATTTCAATATTATGATTCCTAAAATGAAGATAATTTTATCAATTAAATGTTATATAATTTCTAAAACATGATTAAAATATTTTTAATGAAAATCAATAAAAACCATTTCTGAATAAGACATGTTTTTAAAGAATAAAATTACGTTACTAAAAATTGATTGATATTATTGTAAACAATTATCAATATTTTACAATGAGTATGAAATTAATATATAAATAATTATAATAAATTAGTTAATACTATTCATACCCTCCAATTTAACATTTATGTTGTAATAGTTCTATATGTTATGGGTCATTGAAGTTTGGTGTTGCATGTCAAATACTCTATATAATATAAGAACTATAAGTTTCATATAAAAAAAGCTACCGAATAGATTATATTTATTTAAAATTAAATATATCCTAAAGTATTGGTTTGTTACATTCTAATATAATCTTAGAGTTTTGTGTTGTTTATTCTATAAAACATAATTTTATTCTTTTAAAATCTCAAGGTGTTACACATTGAGTCATTATTTGACTATATATGATTTCACTTATGGGTTTATCTTTTAAATTTTGAGTAATTTATGATATTGAGGTGAAATTATAAATAGGTCTTGGTTTAAAATTATTATTAAGAATGGTCTGGAAAATAAATCATAGATACTGAAAACTAGTCTATATAGCCTGCAGAGGGAATTATACGGTTAGAAAATGATTATCTATATTGTGCTATTAAACTATGTGATTTGTAAAATTTTTTATTTAATAAAAATTATTAATTAAAGTTTTAATATTTATTAATTATTTATTCTGATTAAATTGGGATAGATTGAGATGTTTTATACAAATTATTTATATAATTATAATTTAATTGGTTTGTAAATTTTAATCAAGTAATGATTTGTGTTTCTAAACAAAGAGGAATTTTACAAATTGATGGTAAAATTTTCAACCATTTTAGATATAAAATGATAATATATTTCTGGTAAATATCATTTATGACTAATTTTTTTTAAACTCTAATTTTCTATGGTGATATATTTTTATAAACTTTTATAAGATGTTTTTAAATTTATCTGATTGTTTATTATTAAGTATTTTAAATTATATATATATATACATTAATGTGGAATTCTAAAACTTTAATAAATTATTCCTCCAAGAATTCTATAAGTTTTATTGGGAAATAGTTTGATCTAAAATCAAGGTCTTATTATGGAAAATTTATTTATGAAGGATTTATTATTAATGGTTCAATTTTTTCTTGTGATTTAAATAATTTTTTAGGTTAATTAATGTTTTAAAATTTAGAAATAATTTTCAAATGAATGTTGTTGATTTAATAAAAAATCATGGATTTGTTTTTTTATAGAATATACATCTTTAAAAATTAATTTATTTCTTATTGTTGGGATGTGAGGAAGAATTCATTTTAGTATGAGAAATGATTTATTTTCATTTTTCGAAATAAAAAACATTCAAAGATAGATTATTATTACAATGGGGGAAGAATCATCATATTCTTATTATTTTATAATTTTTTAAAAATAATTTTTATATACAAAAATATTTAAAAGTGGAATGATGTATTGAAAATATATTTTGAACTTGATGTTTTTTATTTCTCCTTTTGTTTCATTATTCAGTTTGTAATTATTTAATTATAAATTTTGGATATGAATTGTCTAAATTTATATTTCATGTTGTTTTTATTTTACATCCAAGAATCTTCCTGGTGGAAGGGTAAATGTATTTCATTTTGTTCGTTCCTCCTTTTTTATTTAGGTTTAATTATGTTATAAATATATCGATGTTTTTATTATTTTATGACTTTTACTATTTATCTTATAATAGATGGAGTTTTAAGGTGGTTTTTGATTGATGAGACTATTTTCATTTTTTATTGATGCTATCATAATAGAACATTTATTATTTTATTTATTCTATCACCTTTATTATCAGTTGTGTCTTTTTTATCATGGAAATTCCATCCTTACGGTAAGGTATTTGTTTATAGGGTTATTAATTGGAAGTATTAGGAATTTTCTTTAATAATAAGTAAAAGTGTTACCCTGTCATTGGATGTGCCATAGTTGGTGTCTTATTTATTCAATTGGCCTCTTCGGGATCTGGTGTTCTGAGGGTGACATCATAGGTTTCATTATAATTTATTATTTCCCAAGGAATGTATTGATTTTTTTTATTCAAAATTATTTCATTTAAGATATATATAACAATTTTATATCAACTTCTAACCAACTTATGTTGAATGTCCTTTCTTTAAGAGATATTTGTTCATATTTATCTTTTTTAATGGTGTGTCTTTAAATCTGTTGCAAATTAAATCCTAATTTGGTATTTTAGAATTTTAGTGTTTTATACCTTATTTACATTTTCTATTCTTAATGGGTTACATTATCCATTGATAATATTTATCATTCTATTTTAAGGATATAAGAGATTGTTTTAGAGATTTTATGTATTAGTGGTATTCCTAATATAGCAGGGTGACCATCATAGGTTAACCATTATATGGAATTATATTTCTACTTAATCCTTTTGTATAGTTCTTCTTCTCAAGAGAAAGTGCTATGATATGGTTGTGGACAAGATGTGTGATACCTTTTCAGACCCTCATACCGAAATAAATATCACGACTCATCAGTCATTTCCTATAATGAAAAGTTTTTTAGCAATCATTAAATTGGTTTCACTAATTTCTCCCATTACATTCCATTTTAGTATGGGTGGTACACTATTTATTAGGTTATTTTATATTAAATGAAAATTTTATGGCTTTAAGTTCTTTATAACTACATTAATGTTTTGAGTGAATAATTATTCAGTTTTAATAATTATTTTTTATGGAAGGAATTGATCATTTGTGGTGTTCTGCATTTAAATATTAATGATAGAATATCTGGGTTGTGGTGGTGATCATGGATAATATATATATGGATTTTATTTTGAATCATGTACATGATGAGGAGATTAAACCACATCCAATCTCTTATAATCTTATTCTTCAAAGACTATTTCAGGGAAGATTTTGTTTTTTGTGGGGAGTATTTTTGACACCCCAACCACACGTTCTAATATAATTATATATGATTATCAATAATAATTTTTTATTCCCCACATTTCCTAAAATTTTTGGAGTTCAGATTATTTTAGGGTGAATGTATATTTATTGTATTCATAATGGTCCCACTAAAACCAATAAATTCCACGTCATAATCAAGTACTTCCTTGGTTCAATGTTTATGATTTTAAAAAATTCATGTTCCTAACCAAATTTATCTCATCATGACCAGGCTTCTTTATATGTTTAAATTTATATACTATAGAATTTCACATAATGATATAATTATTTATGCTAGTACATTGTGTGATACAAAACCTTTTCCACTGTGATTAAATATTTCTCTCTATAATAGGCCCTAATAAGACACTTAATTTTTTAAATTATATTTTTACCCTATGGAAATTTAACCCATTTAAGTGTCTCTTTCCCCCTCAGTCAGCCTCAATTATCCTAAAATATTACCACATGATTTTCCATCCTTCTATTAACTTCATCCACATATCTCATATTTTATGAGGCCTATTTCATCAGGTAAACTTATATAGACTCTCTTCAGTACTCAATACCTCCGTTAATCTCCTAGTTTATTCCCTAGTATTGTCATGAAAACCATAGGTTTTAGTTTCCTTGAATTTTACATAGGTTTACACTATTCTAGGGTTCACAAGGGTTAATTTTTTCATAATTAGAACTTTATGAGTATTGTTGATGATAATGACCACCAATATTGGAAAAAGAATCATGGTTGAAGTAGGTGATCCATAAATATGATTCTAAAATTGAAACTATGATTACTTATTTTTTTTAAATTATAAACATAGTTATATGAGAAATTTGTTAAGTTAAAGTGTTTTTTTATCTAAGGGAGTATGTTTGTTTTTTATTTAGTGAACTTTTTATTTATTTCCTCTTTAAAATATAAATTCAAGTATTATATTAATGTTTACATACACTAGTTGGCCTTTTATATTTTCATTTTTTTTTATAAAATTTTCATAAAGTTTTAATTTTTTTGGGTTTTCAAATTAAAAATAGCGAGTTCACTCCTAAACATTGGACTTGTTCAATTCATTTCATGAGTTTAAATATGCATTTTGTGTTTATTGAAATGTTTATAAAAGGTTATGTTATTTTTATATAAAATAATTTTCTATAACTTTGGTTTAAAAAAAGATATTTAAGGGTTGAGTACAACTATCAAAATGTGTTTATTTAGAGTTTATGAATATTAAAACATCCCAATTTTTATAGGAAAATATGGATATATTACATTTTTTTTTATAATTGGGGCATAATAACTCATGAATGGGATGCTATATTGATTTTTTCATTCTTGAAGAAATTGGATGTTTTGTGAAAAGTTTTCAAAGGTGTGGGGGAGCTATTTATTATTTTTCATTATTTAATATTTATATAATATTTGATAGACTCACCATAATTTATTTTTCATGGGAAAACATGAGAGATGAGGTCATAATCTTATTAACATTTGTTGTATTATTTTAGTATAACACTATTACTAGTGACCATATGATAGATTTAATTCTTATTATGGTATTTTTCTCTAGGTTATTCTAGGGATTAAAATTCCAAGTTTTATGATTTATTTAATCTAGTATTATTACTTTATAGTGAGATGGAAATAACTATGTTTGGTTTATCCATATAGCTCTATGGTTCAATTGATGATGTGTCCGTAATATATTTATACTTTATTAATTTTTTTAATCATGTGGATGGATATGGTTTTTAAAATGAAATTAAAAGGTTTTAACCTATTTTCTACATTATATGGGAAGAAATCACATTTTCACCAATTCTATTTTTGAAGTAATAGTTTCAAAAAAAGTAACACAGTATTATATTCATCTAAAATGAAGATCTTATTATTTATATATCTTTTAAATTAACATGATGTGGTTTTATTATTAAATCTGTATATAGTGGTTTTGGAATGATTCCTACTGGTATTTATTTTTCATGATTATAAAATTTTTAGTTATCAATGTTCCACATGAAATTTTGGGTTTATTATTAAATATGTGGTTCATGTTTGTTAGAAGTAGTATGCAATGTTTTTTATTCTTAAATGTGATGGTTCTATTATAGTGATTTTGATCCTCTTAAATATTTTAGCATCATTGATTTATTAACCAACTCATCCATGTTATTTTATTTTAGTTTTTATATTGTTCATATAGTGTTATTTTATTCTATTCCATGGTTTTTATTATATTATGGGAGATGTTTTTCATATTTTTATTATTTTTTTAGAATTTCATAGTGTAAATATTTATTTCATTTGTTTGAACATACAATATACAGATGGATCATGTTGAAATTATATATAGAGTTTCCTATTTAATTACTATTATTTTCAGGTGATATATTTTTTATGAATGTACCTTTTATGTTATAAAACGTTTCCCCAGTGTATAAAGGTTTAGAACACCACTCAATCCTTTTCATAGAACATCCAAGGTGCCTTGATCATGGGTGGACCATATTTATTAATGATAAATACTACCTATGATAACAAAAAAATTGATGAGGAGTCTACTATAATCGGTGGATTATTATGGATGTATGGTAGAATAGAAGAGTATATCAGATTCATTAACATTTGTGACACATTAGGCTTCTCGGGGATACCTTCTTAGTGTGTCATTCAACTTGGATATCTACATCAGGATTCAAGGAAGTTTATATTCTCTAGGGATACTTCATCACAATCCATTATATGATAGATCTATTATCCCCATGACTTCTCTATAATCCTATGAATTTTATTTATAAATAATATTTAGATTGTCATTAACTATATTCCTCATGGTTATTTTTCCAGGAACATGTTTTGACCTGACTTGTTGAATTTCATTTTCTTTTTTAGGGGAATCATATAGAGTATGTTTACTTAAACCCCTACAAGGCCCTTGTTCAAACATGTGTTCTGTCTATGAAGTGGAACCATATATCATGGATTTTCTCAAATGATATAGGGTAGGGGTTTATTGTCTGGAGCAAATTCTTATTAAAGTTTGAGGAACATGGTAGATCTTGGTGATCATTAATAGTGGTTGTGACCATTTCCAATAGAGATAATTATAGGGATACAAAAAGTGATGATAGGATTCATTGTGTATTGTATCTATTATATTTTAAGGATGCTTAGATTCACAATTCCTTTGAATTTTCCTTTTATGTTAAAGTATTTGTACCAGATGTCTAAAAAATGTTTTATATACTATTATTTTAATATATATATAAGCATCATGTTTACGTTACTACCATTTCATGCATTATATATATAAATATATTATAAGAAAATATAGTCTAAGGCCTCTTATACTCTGACTTATTCTAGCTTGGGGTTATTTAAAATCCCTGACTAATTTTATGAAATCTTGGTGCATCATTTTCAACTTACCATTATCCCTTGCAAGGTTTTGGTGTGTTAGTTCATGAAAAAATGGCACCAAAGGGGGTTCATAATTGTTATGGATATTTATTTCAATAGTTATTTGATAAATAGTTAGGAATCTTTAGGAAATTATGTTAATGGGGTTTTTTGTTTAGTTGTAAGATAATTGAGAATACCATAGGTGTGGTGGAAAACATATATCTTTTCTAAGACTCTAATAACCGATTATTTTACCCCTACCTTTAATATATCATTTAATAGAAAAAATATTTTTTTTACTTTCATAATATAGTGGTTATTAATTATTTTAAATACATTCTCATTTATGAAAATTTAGATATGCACCAATCTTGATGGTTTAATCCTATCAAATTAAGGGTGCTACCTGTTGATAGACATCATGTGTGAAAAGGAAGAGGCCCAACGAACCAATGGTTATTATTTCTCCCCTACCCACTAAATAATATAATATGAGGTAATTTTTTCAAATATTTAATTTTTAAATATCATTTCTCAATTATATAAATTAGTTACTCTCCACTTCGTGCTTACATAAAATCTTTTTTGTAGAGTGATTGGTAGTTTCTGATGATATTGGATGATAATACTCATATGATTGAGATGTTTTTAAGGTTTTGATAAGAGATCCATTTTGGTTTTATGAGTATATAGTGTTCCTTCTATGTCATAGTCTTGTCTGGATACTGAGACTCACATTTTTATGTGGTTCAAAAATTTATAGGCTAAATGATGATCCTTGAATTGAGCTATCAGTATGGAATGATAAACCATTAGTGATTATTTTACTCTTGAATATTCTTTGAGATAGTTATATAATAGTTTAAATTTGATCCATTTTTTCGTATGAAGTTTTATCAATGAATATTAAATCATTATTATGGTAGTACAACCATGTCTGAGAATGTATCTAAGCCCGCTGAACTCACAATGTCATCCAAGGATATGCTTTGTGATGGGATTTCATGATACCAATGATTTAGGTGGAGACTCTAAAGGATTTTCTTTGATTTTTGATTTTTTATTGTTACACCACCAATTATTAATCAACCTTGTGGGTATTTCCAAATTGAAACTTCTAGGGATAGATTCACTATATCTATGGAAGATAGTTAGATTTAAAATTTATGATTACTTGCACATTGCTATGGATTGGCCTCCAAATTGGTAATGATTCTGATTTCAGGAACCTATTTGTTTATTTCTATACTAACTACCATTTTGGATTATAGTTCGAGTGGTGTTAGAGAATTTAGAAATGGAAAATTCATCCATCCTCTCTCATTATAACAACATTTGGTGAGATCTTATCTAGTATTGAGTACTACTATTCATTATGTAGGATGATAGGTGTAGGTGATGCTTATGGTTAAGTGATAGTAGGTGAAACTCGTAGTATTATTCATGTCTTATTTTTACATACTCACTTACTAGATAGTGTATACATGAGTTACTCCTTCTACATTATATGTTTTAGTGTTGGAGGTTCCAATAAAACCTATGACATGACGTTAATAAACTGGTTAATAACAACTAATAGAGTCTATCTATAACTTTTCCCTTTTAAATATGCGAATTCATCATATTAATGTATGGGGTTATAAATTCATATTTCAATCATGTTTTGAAATGTCAAACATGAATATATCATAAATGTTTATATATTTTATAATGATATTTTTCTAACATTTTTGGTGAAAATTCAATCATTTCATGTGTGTTGAGTAGAGAAAACCTTCTAGAAGGTGAATTCAGATACCGATTGGATTATCTATATATATAAATATATGTTATATATATGGTGATGAAAAATTCACATATAGTGAATGTGAAATAATGTATGGAATCTTATGAATGTTTATCCAGGTTTTACTTGTATAAGGTGATCAATGTATGTATCAATATGCACTTTACATATGGAATTCAGGTCTCACTAAGTGAATTAATTAGAACCCATGTGATTTTATTGGGAATTTGGTATGAAACACTCATTAAATCATTTTATACAAGATAATTTTGTGTTTTCAATGAATTTTTCCCTTATCTTATCATGAGGGTACCATTTTTACAGAAACTCTCATAGTGTGGGAATGAAATTAATTGTAAGAATCCATCTTCATGAATATGTGGCCATTATAGTTAATGATATATTTATAACAAACCAGAAGTATATTATTTTAGGATTTTATAAAAGGAATCTATGTTAATATAATGGAGGAGGATCTCAAATAGATATTTTTTGGGAAATTATTCTTGCATTGATAGAGAGATACATGTTCAAATTTGAATTAATGTGGTGAATGGTGGTGACTAAAACTCAACTCTTATATGAGGTAGGCCCATGGGGGTTATTTTTATTTAGTGGTCTTGTGATATTTTATTTTATCAATTGATATACCTAAATAATTTTATTGTTGTTGGGGATTATTTCCTCCATATTCCATGGGAATAATGGTACTATATTAGTGCTCATATTAAATATCCTAATGGGAATAATATATGGACACCTACCTAGTGGATCATAACTATTAGCCTATAATTCCCCATGGGTATTTTTAGGGATACACATTATAGAGAAACTCTTTCTATGTATTGGATCAAAAAGATTTCTTAGGATGTTATGGGTTTTTCTTACTTGAGCATGAGTCTTCTTGTGGTATGGGGATGACATAACAATATCATATAAATATTCAAGACTGTCCTCTTTGTATTTTGATATATGGGAAATTAATGAGAATATATTTGATGATTGAGGATTGTTTTTTTATAATGTTATAATAATTATGTTTCATGGGATATAGATGAAAACACAAGCAACATATCTTAGTTCTTCCCATGAAACTTGATGAAGATTGGGGTGCAAATGAATGATTCCCACATATGGTTGTGAGGAAATTTAGGAAAAGGACCATTAATCTATAATATTATAAGCTAGTAACAATAGTACATATTCCTTTCCATTATTTAATGATAGAGATATTGATGTCAATATAGATGATATCACTTCTATTGAAAACTAATTGTGTCATTGTGAAATATTTGTGAAGAACTCAATATTGGAGTGTAGTCTTGATGATTTATTATAATATAAAAACCAAATAGAGAACATGTATTTAGAGGATCAAAACTAAAAAATTATTAGAATATATCTATTCCCTGATATAAATTTTTCCACTTTGATCATTCTAAATTATTACTAAGGTCAATATCATTGTAGATAAAAGTGGTTATTTCCATTATATATGGTTGTGTATTGAGTTTTTTAGATCATAAAACTCAAAATGTTATAGATGTTAGTGTGAATATGAGTTGTTATTCACAATATTTTTCTAAGTTTCATGTTATTGTAGCTCTACTTGATTCAATTTCATTTATATAATGGATTTATATTGGAAGGATGTAGTGACCTTTAGTTTTTTTTCTTGAGAAAAAGATTAGTTTTGAGATTTACAATATTTAGACCTCATAAGGCATATAATGGAAAATTTACCCTAAAAAAAAACCACATAATAATAAATTGATGGTTCGTTATTCCAATATATATTGTATATCCTTGGGCTGAAATTCTATATAACTCTAAGCATGGAAGGGTCTTAATAAAAAAATATTATGTATAAAATATTTTTTTTAGTTCATGAATTCCAATTCATAAAAAAATTATTTTCCACTCTAATAGAGTGTTAAACATAAATTATGACACCATGGTTATGTCTAGAACATGGGATTTATAGTAGGAATTGTATACTATCTTCTTTCATTAGGGATCCAGAGGGTTTTCTATAATGACCCAAACTTCACATACATAAATAAAACATCTTCTTAGTGGGACATTGAATACATATCTATATGAATCTTATGAAAAAATAAAGGTTTAGTGTATATGGAATTTCTGATTCATAAAAAATAGATACATAAATGTATCCACATTATATCATAGTTGTTTCTTAATAATAAGTACCCTTTATTGGTGTAGCATTCATAAATCATTTTTTATTACCATGGTAAGGAAACATCAGAATTGGTGAGCTCAAATGATTAGTAATGATAAACACAAGATATATGAATAAATAATCATTGATGAGCATAATTAATACATAATAATATAATTATATGATCATAAAATAAAAATTCATAACCAAATATTTAAGAATATTTAATCATTAATCATGGAATAAGAAGTTTTTGAAGCAAAAGACATAAGTCATACATGTGGAGAGTCATAAATAATCAATGAGGTATTATGAGAAAATAACATAAGAATATGGAATATGTTTTCAGTAAACACATAATAATATAAAATCACCTCCCCGGTCAATGATAACTACAAATAATATCATTGTGGATTATGTTTATAGTCCATTCCACCATTTCGTTAGCTAGGGTTTTCTCTGAAGAATATATTTTCAGAAAATTCCCCTTACCAAATAAGGTTGACTCCCCAATCTAGTAATTTTTATCTTTTTATATTTTCATCTTTACTAAATGCATTATATGTACATTTATTTCTCATACCATATGTCACATAATGAAACCCACACATTTTTGCACCAAAATATCATAAAAATTTCTTAATATTATCATATCAAACCTTATGTAGATGATCCGAGATTTATAAAAAATCATCATAATATTAAAAAACCATTAATATAAATAATTAACATTATTAAATTTAATTATTTCCTCAGTATATCCTAAAAAACATAAAATATGTTGTTATAGTTGAAAATACATTTTAAATATATGTAGAGAATTTATTGATAAAAACACCCCTTTCATTTTAAAATCACATATTTAATATCTAAAATCAACCAAAATAGTAAGGAAAAAATTCAATTTAAAATATACAAGGAAAAATATATTGGGACATTAAACGAAAAGTGTTTTCTTGATAGTGGGGAAAGTTGTTTAGATAGTTTATGTTAAAATAAAAAATCAATTCACACTATTATTAAAAACTCAAAAGTAATTCATTAAAAAAATAAGAATATTAATTTCAAATATATTTATAAAAATGATAACATGTGAAAAATGAAAATAATTAATCATTGGTGAATTATACAAATATTCATTAGTTTTTATATAATATGGACATAGAAGAAAATACTCACGATTGAAGAGAGAAATGAAGTAAATTTTACTTAAAAACATTATTTCAAATTATTGAGTACATAAAGAGATGAAAATTTAAGGGAAATTTATAATATCCAAAAATAAATATAGTATAATAAATGAAATAATATTTGGTTGATATGGATCATATAATTTCATCATCGTCAATTTAAATATAAACAACCCTAGTAAAAATGATATTGTAACATAAAAATCGTACCTCAAGTTGTTCTTTCTTTATCAGAACTCTTACCTCATATATACTAAATTTTAATTTATTATTCTTATATACTGAAACCATATTAATAAATATAATACTATACATGGTTTACTTATATCATCTTATCTCTTATTATTAGATAATCTTTCATTATCATAATCATTCCATTTGTTAACTGCTTTGTTTTCATGTATGTTTTTGGTTGGAAATTATGGTACATGAATATTTATGATGTTCCATTCATCTAAAAAATGATAAAAATAATATAAAAATAATATATATTAATTATATAATTTTTTATTCATTCAAATAGATCAGTTATGAAAACTGAAGTACATATCTACATAGAGATACTAGACAGTGTGTATACACGAGTGATGTTTCGATTTTCAAATGGATGGGAAAAAAGAAAAAAACTAATTGATCTTTAAAGAATAAATATTATAGTATACATATAATTAATATAAATAAATAAATAAATTCTCTCATAATTACTATCCTTGAATGCTGGTGGTGGAAAATGAATTTTGTTTATAAGTGGATATGACAATCCACATTTATACAATAATGATACATTCATCTCTCAAATGACATAATATTAGTTTGAAATTGTTTTGAAATAATCATAATTATATAATAGAATATTTATTTTACTATATTAATCATGTTTTAATGTATAAAAAAATATTTCAGGATGTATATGTATGCATAAAATTAAAAGAGCTTGTTTAAGATTTATACCTCTTCTTGATGAGTCTTCCGTTGGATAACACCTAAAGCCATAAATAATTAGTACCAGGATAATAAAATATGGCCTAGAATGAATAAAATGAATCTAGGATTGGTTTTTAGTAGGTATTGGCCGATATAGAAGGCTCACATGATGTGAAAAATGGTGGATAATAGGTGCCTATTTATAATTGAGGGGAATGACACACATCGAATTTCTTAAAATATTTCTATGATATAAGGTCACATTCTTAGGAATTTTGATCCAAATGATCAAGGATTACATTTTTTGGATAATATAATGATTAAATATCTTCAAAAAATAATAATTATAAAATTTTGGAATATATTCACCCTTATCTCTTGGTTTAACCCCAAGTAAATATGGTTTAACCATAACCATTGTGAAAACAATTCACTATTTTTTCTATTCATTATAAAAAATATTATGTTGAATATGTTAAATTATATTAATTATGATGATTAAAAATATTAAATATTTTTAAAATTAACAAATTTCTATAATTTGGAAGAATTTAATTTTAAAAAATCATGCAAACTGCAAAAAAACATGTTTTAGAAAAATGAACTTTTAAGCATATAACTGAATTTACATAAATTAATTTACTTATAAAAATCATAAAATAAATTTGTATATATATGATTTAATATCTAATATATAAATTTCATTAAAAACATTAATAAATATACATTATTTTATTAATTAATATAAATACACATACCACACATAAAAACAATTTTTAAAAATAATTACTTTTAAGCCCAAAATTGATCTTATACCAAAGTCAGTTATAATGATGATTCCTTTTAATTTGATAAATTATTTTCAAATAAAGTTTATTTATATTACTTTATTATATAAAAAATATATAATCGATATTTTTCTTTAAATTGAATGATAATTTTTACAAAAATTGTTATATTTCACTATTCATTGAAAAATATATGTGTTTAGAATGATCCTGAAATTATCCATAAACTAATATTCATAGGACAAGTTTATTTATGATATTAATTTCCTAAAATAAAATTTGAAAATATTCTAGTAAATAACAATAATTATCCTGTACAAAATTAAAATAACCATTTTTTATGAAAACATATTTTTCAATTATAAAATGGTTGTACTGAAAATTGAGTAATTATTTATTATATATTAAAAAATACATCTGAATTATTTAATACCTATATAAATATTTTAAAAATTTATATATTATTATATATAAATTCCAATTTAATTCTTTGGTTATAAAGTATTACATTATTACAATTCATTTAGACTCACAATTATGTATAAAGAAAGATATTGAACACTTCATGTATATTTCAATAGAAATGAAAAAAATATTGAGGTGTCACATTCTAATCATTAAAAAGTATTTTATCAATAAAAATAATTTTAATTTGATACAAAAAATGAGGATATAATTATTTCATCACATCCTTAGGATGCCATATTGCTTCCCCAAATTACTGATTACTTCAAATAACTTTATATAGGTTAGTAGCATTGTCCAATAGGACTTAATCTCTATGACACAAGATTTATTATATTTTTTCATTTTATAAGATATCATGATTTATCAAGATAACCTTTTAGTTTATTTTATGTGATGGATCAGCTATGTACTCTCTCAAGAGATATATACAGAACACATCCTAAACCTAGGAGAGGTTTGTTGGGAGTATAAAGTAATAAGAAACTCTCCCAATCCAATCAAGAATATCAAGAGGACCAATATACTATAGGATTATATATCACTTTATTACAAATATCATATCATTTATCCATGGATAAATTCATAGAAATACATCCCAATAACTTATAATTCTATATCTTACCAATGCTTATAAGCATAAATCTTCTGTCGACTCTGATATTCCTCAATGCATTATAGAATTGATCTAACATTATCTATAATTTTCTTAGCTATATAAGGAGACAATATTTTTCATTCTTTAACTTTAAACTAACATGTTGTAGTTCTTCACTTATTTCCATAGAGGACATCATAATGAGAAATTTGTATAATCATTTGAATGATATTGTTGTAAGGTAATTAAAATAGAGGAAGGTATTAATCAAAAAAAAAACTTTAAAATCATGAGAAAAAGATCTCAATATATCTTTTGTGGTTTTAATTCTTCTATCATACTAATGATCTTTTTTAGGATTTTATGTAGTATTAAAACACAACCCTCTATCCAGATATTTCAGAAGGCTTAACCCAAAGTTCAAGGTAAACCTTAGATCTCAATCAGATATAGTATAATGTGGTACTCCATTTAAACTCACCATTGAATTATTATATATCCTAATATTTTGATCAAGATATAAATATTCTCTGATAGTAATGAAGTGTTCTGAATTTTTATAGTGATTAAATAAAAAAAATATCATTATGAACATTAGATATTTTGGGGTGTCCAACTACAAAATTTTTGGTGGTGTTTTACTATTTCTATTTTGGTATGTGACATGGATATAACATTATATTAGAATTTTTTCTTGTATTCATAACATTATTTAATAGAATTAACTGAGATACATACTATACAATATCACTCATAATTTTGTTCCACTAGAAATACTCTTCTATATCTTTATACATTTTCATAATTTTATAATGAATATATAATAGCGACCTATGGATTTTTTCCAATAGTTATTTCATAATGTTTGGTGTTTATGAGACATATACATGATTCCTAAACATTATTATTCCATCACAATAAAGGTTGAACTCTTGAACATTTCTTACATTCTTTTATAGATATATATCCTCCATTATAATCTCTTTAATACTCATTTTTATATATTGTTAACCACTCATTTTAGAAATGGTAATATTTATTCCCTTAGATAATTCAATGTCCACGATTTACAAACCCATAAATATTGGGTCTTTTGTGATCCTCATCATAGAAAAACTATAATTATCCATTCAAATCAATTACTTGGACACCATCTTTTCTTTCCCAGTGTGGTATTGTATTAAGCAGTCAAAATATTTAAACAACTTGAACTATCTTTCCTATTAATATTAAACTATTTCTAGGTGAATATATTCATTAAAAAACAGATTAGTATATATGACATAACATTGTCCTTAATGATAATGCCTCCATGTTTATAATTCAATGATTACTATTGGTAACTCTAAATCATTAGTAAAGTAATTTATCTAAAGTGCCTTCATTCGTCATGAGGAATAGTCCATCATCATATCATTTGTCATAAGAACACATCACATACCATTATTTTATGAATAACTATAAATCAAAAACCCTACTTCATGATAGTGTAGTGTGAACACAACTGCATAGACCAAACATCTCATCACATCACTGAAATTTTATTCATATTCATCATTATAATGTAACTTAACTCCCTTATAAGATAACTTGTTTAGTAGATTAGATAGACATCAGAAATCATTCACATAACAATGAAAATATCCAACCAATATAATGAAACAATGGATGTTAGTCATAGTTTTTGGTATGGTCCAATTTGTAATAACATTAGTCTTTGATGGATCCATGAATATATCCCTACTTGAGATTATATGACCCAATAATGAAAGATGTTATATCCAAAACTAAATATTGTCAAAATTTTCATACATATTATATTTTTTTGGTCATCAGTATTTTCCTAAATAAATATTCTGTCTCTTCGTTTTTATTCTAATATATATCAATTTAATATATAAATACTACCAAAAATTGATAAATGATATATCTAAATACTCTATTCATTAAATCCCTAAAGATATCAGGGCTATTAGTAAGACAAAAAATAATCACTATAAATTCATAGATTCAATACCTTGAATGTAATGTTATATTTGGTATAGCATTGTTATATAGCCTCAACATGTAGTATCTATAATGAAGATAAATTTTAAAAAAATATCAAGCTCATCATAATTAGACCAACATATCATAAATACATGGAAGATTAAACTTATTATTTATTTTATTAATGTTATGTTCATGATAATCATTGAAGAGTCATATTGATCCATATTTCTTCTTAAAAAATAATAGGTGCACCCCAATGTGGCAGACAAGGATGAATTAATACCTTATCAAGATTCTCTTGGAGATGCTTCTCTATTTCCTACAACTCATTAAGGGAATTTCTTTATAATGCCTTTGAGACTATTGTAGAACTATACATGATCTATATTGAAAATTATACATCATTTTTTGGATTAAGACTACCAAAATATTATGGGAAGACATCAAAATACAATAATATAATGGGAATATCATAAATATTGATTTTATCCCGAAATATATTTTATAAACACCCCATTTCAGTAGAAATAAATCCCAATGCATTGAATTAAATATCCCTAGGATGTTTATATTTATCCTCACACCAATAGACAATCAAAGGTTAGTTCAGAATATCAAATGTGACATCCCTTATTCAGAAATAGATATGACCATTATATAAAGAAATCTAATTCATTCCCAATATCACATAAAATTAAACTATAAAGAGAATAAAAATATTTAAAGGGAGTTAATTCCTATAAAAATAAATCAAAAATGAATCATAGACTTGATATGTTTTCATCATACCATATGGTATTCTTATTAGTAACTAAATATTTAATCATTAAGGGTTTAATGTGATGCCCATAAAAAATCTTCAGAAAAAATAGTAGGTATAACCAAAATCAAATAATAAATTAATAGTTCTAGAGTTCATGATAAGCGCAACTTTCAACACTTCATTATCATACACCACATCAATAATACTGATCACATCATATTTCCATTTGCCTCACAAATTAAGAGGTTTTTAGAGTTAATCATTATCATTAAACATCATTTTTTATCACTGGTTTGTATAATGTTAACACTACTTGAAATTATAGCATTGAAGTGTGGGTGTTTCATTATGTTGATATTTATCTTTATTTTTATTATTTTATAAATTAATACTATTTATTTTGAATTTTATTTCCCAATGGCCTTCTATTCCATAGTGAAAACATTTAGAAACCGACTTAAGACAATTTTCTCAATGCTTCCTTACACACATATTTCATAAAGGAAAACTCATTTTCCCTCTATAGTTATTGTTATTATAATTTCATTTGAATTCAATATTTTTTCCTTATCAAATACATGAAATTTAATGGTGAATACACACTCCATTTCCATATTTATAGAATATAAAATGATTCCTTCATATATACAGAGGTATCTTATAGTCAATTACCATTAGAAAATTAATTTTATAGGACTAGATAATTTATCAATAATACAATATAGTTTAATGAAAACAGTAGAATAATACCTATAATTACTTGTAAAATTTTCATAGTTGGTATTACTAGAATCATTTTCCTATTTTATAAGCTCATTAAATTCATTTTTCACCATTATGTAGTGAATACATGGAAAGTACTTGATGAAAATTAATCTCCAAAACACTTCCCACTACATTAATTCATTTTCTTCCTATTTCATAAGATTATTGATATGACTCTACATTTTATCTACATGAACTACAAAATGATAAAAAAATTAAGATAACCATTTAAAGTGCTTAGTACTCCAGAATGTAAAATAAATTTTCAGTGGTATTGATCTATTTCAAAAATATTAGTTGATTAATAGACCCACTAAAAGAAGGTGGGGTTTTCACCATGAAGGAATCAACAGTACATTGTTCCCTCTATTTTTTATTTTTAAGTTTAATATGATTCATGTATTGAGAAAGTTATGTATGAATAAAAACAAGATTTTACATTCCATATCCTATAACATCTAGTTTTCCATGAGTAAAATCATTAAATTTTCCAACACATTCAATATTAACATGGGTTTTTTATAGTTTTATCCAATGAATGAAATAAGAAAAACATAGTATGTGATCATTATAAGAATCCATAAAATTATGAATATCATTTAAAATATTTCTAAATCATCACACTTTCTTTTCAATCTATGACACCTTAGGTTTAACTTATATCATTCATGGTCAAAATCTAATCAAACCATTCTAAATAGATAGTGATTAAAATTTGAATTAACCTCATAATATCCCCTATGGGTTTAAAATTAGATGTTAAGTAAGGCCTTATACACCATGAATCAGAATAATGGTCGGGATATACTCAATAAACTCTTTTAGGGTCACTACCACTTGGTGCATCTATACCAAAACCATGTTAACTTATAGTATCTAGAAATATATGTATTACTAGAAAACCTAATAATATTTAACATACCAAACCATTAAGATGTTATTATATACACGGGATTATCCAAAAATCTCTCACTAAAGTTTCCATATCATATTTTCCAAAAATTTGTAAACCTATATATGATATAGATTATAGAGACCCAAACATTTCATACATAAATATTATATATTATTAGCATAATATTCATTAAATATCAATATGATCAATTATAAAAAGGTAAATTTTTATGGAATTTTGAAACAAGAAATATAAATATCATGTGCATAAAATGATCTATAAAGTCTCCTAGTTAGTTCTTCACAAAAAGAACTATTCTTAGACATATACTATATAAAATTTAGTTTATAAACATAGGATGGAAATATTATAATGGGTGAGAAATATGGACAGATATCAATCAATGAACAAAAATTATCCTATGATTCACATAAGTGTTTAATAACATGATCATAATATATAATAGTTATAAAAAAATATTCATGTATCATTAACCATGAATCATGTAATACCTCTTTCACGTAACCAAAGAAAAAAGTCATATGAGTGTGGAATCCTAAGAAATCAATCATGCATCATAATAAAAAAACATAAGAATAAAGAATAAGTTTTGGAAAGCATATAGTAATATAAAATTATTTCCTTTATCAAGGATAACTACCAAGACTGTCATAGTGGATTTTGTTCTCTCCATATTCTCTCATTTCCTTAGTCAACGATCTCTCTTAAGAAATTTTTATTAGAAAATGTCCCTTACTAAAATAGTTTCACTTCCCATTTCATTCATTATTATCTCATGATATATCTATCATTAATTAATGAATTTTGGTGACATATAATTTTAGGCCTACCTATCAAAAAATGAAAACCATGTATATATGTTCCATAATATCATAAAACATTCAACATATCATCATATCATAACCTATGGAATTGATTATGGTTTCATAAACATTTCATATTCATATTCATAAATAATCTATGAAAAGAATAAAGATTCTAACATTGTAACACATACAATGTAAATCATAAAAAAATCATATAATGATGTTGTTCGAGTTGAAAATACCTCAAAAATATCACTAGAACCTTGCTTGAGGAAAATACCCCCTTCATCTTGAAATCACATATTTAAAATATTGAAACATAAAAATTATTAAAGATAAAATTTTATTTAAAAGAAACTAAAATATAATGGAATATAAAATTAAAAAATAATTCTCGATGGTGTGGAAATTTTTTCATGAAATGTTTATGAAAACAAAAACACCTTTCACATTTTTGGTAAAAACTCAAAAGTATCTCATTTAGAAAATAAAAAGAAATTCAGATAAAATTTATTTAAAGTAAAAATTGGTGTAAATTAAATTTATAAGTAATTATATGATGGTTAAAAATTATTGAAAATAATTTAATTAAATTATGGACAAGGAAGAATATATTCCCAACTGAAGAGGTAAATGAATTTGGTTTTCCTAAGAAAAATAATTTCAATCTATTGAGTAAAAAAAGAGAGGAAAAGGAAAGGAAAATATGTAATATGAAGAAATAACTAGATGAGATAATAACAAATAATATTTTTGAGGTATATAATGTACAATTCATCATCATAATATTAGTCATAAATATTCTCGATAAAATTGAGATTGTAACATAATACCATTACCTCAATTTTTTCTAACTTTGTAAGTTCTCTAACCTCCTATAGAATAAATTTAAATATATTATACATATAAAATAAAAACATATTAATTTATGTAATACCAATCATGGTTTACTTAAAAAATCTAATCTTCCATTCTCTAACAATATTTATTTATCATATTCATTTTGTGTGTTAACTACTTCATTTTTCATATATTTTTTTGTTCAAAAGTTTTGGTCATTGTACATTTTCCATGGTCAATTCATATTTAAAATTTTTATAATGATATATATATCATATGTATTTATTATATACATATTTATAATAATTTATATAATTTGAGGATGAAAAATGAATTACATCACTATATGGAGACACAAGTTCCTACATACACATAAGTGATATTTTCATTTTTTGATGGATGAAATGAAAGAAAGGTAATAAATAAATATTCATTAAATAATAATTATAACTTAATAAATATAATATATATACGTTAGATATATCAAAATTAAAAACAACAATGATTCTGGTGGAAAATGAATCTTATTGGTGCATGGAGACGGTCATCCACATGTACACATAAGCGATAATTTCATATCATATTTTTTGAAATAGAGGTGGAAAATGGTTGTCCCGTCATCATATCGATATCTCATTATATTTAAGATATTATATTAATCATGTTTTTATGGATATGACTAGTATAGAGGATGTAGAATAAGGTATAAATTTAAAATAGATCTTTTAATATTTATACATCTTTATTGAGATACCTCCTTTGGAATACACCTTAAGACTTAAAGGATTAGTCATAGGAGTGTAAAATAATCTATAGGATGAAGTTAAGGAATATAAAATAGTTTTTATATAGGCATTTAATGAATTATAAGAATAAAATTTTGTGAATAAAGGAATAGAATAGGTGTAATGTATAGCATCCCGCCTTTTTATTACATAACATTTCATTACATTTTACAAACAGAGGATCTTTAAAGTCTAGTGTCTTGGAAATCAGGAACATAAAACAAGAGAACAACATAAAACATTATTTTAAACCACTTGTAAGGCTTCTTTATTATTCATACTAAGTTCATTACATCATCTCATAACCTGGGAGCATACATAAAAGAAAAGGGTGAGCAGAAGGCCCAGTAAGGGAAATAAGAGAAACATTTTACATGTAAACTTGAGATACATCAATAAAGTCATGATAAATAACTTTAAGGCATGAGAAAGAGATCATGAGGAATATCATAATAAAAATAACGTGTTTCATAACTTGAAGATGTGGATACAACATTTAACATATAAAATCATTTCCATATCACCAAGGTCCATCCCCAAGGTGTCATTAAAAAATTACCATGGTTATTCACTAAGGTATTGTTAAAATGGCCATCTCTAGAGATTAAGTCTTTACCCAATGCATTAGAGAGATATCAGGGTGCACCCTTAATTTTTCTTTATTATCATGTGAGCCACATATATCATCATAAAAATTTCATAAATAACCCAAATAGTATAAAATAAATGGGATTCATTTCATAATCATAACGTTTTAAAAACTGCTTTAAAGACATGATCTTTATGTCACTTTAAACCCACAGAAAAGCAAAGTGGGTTTCATGTATGTAAATCCCAGAATTAAAATAGAAAATTTTGATATATATGTGAATAACCCTATAGAAGAAAGATCTTTGAGTATTCACTAAATAAAATAAAAGAATTTGAGAAAAAGAGAAAGACATTTTTAGACGAAAATTCTGTACTATAATGACTATGTAATAGGGTTTTAGAAAACATTGAAAAGAGAGGGTACATAAGTCACCCACTCATAAATGATACATAAAATAGAAGGGGGAAAAATATAAAGGACTTAATAACATGTTAATGAAATTTGAAAGATATACCATATGAAATGAATAACTTTAAAGGAAAACAAAAATAAGATTTCTCTTATGAAAATTCGACAGCCTAACGGTGTTACTTAAAACTTCAAAAAAAAATGAATTGATGAGATCAAATAGGGTATCTAATCATATGAAAATGAAAATGGAAGTATTATAGATATATAATATCATACCCCAACATAATAAAAGGAACTTTAAAGAAATGCCATGAAAATAGAACTTGAAAAATGAAAAGGGTGGAATAATCCTTTACAAAAATTCGGCAGCCTACCGACACCACTTAAACATTCATAAAATGAAATGATGAGAGTAAGATGTGATCTCTCATAATATTAACATAAAAAGGGAATTGAGAGGAATATAAAAGAACATCCCCCAACATAAGAATATGGGGCTTAAATGAAATGACATATAAAAGAGTACTTGAAAAGAAAGAGAGAGGTAGGATCCCTTACCTTGAAGAGTAACTTAAAAATCATGAAGGTCGGGACCTTGGGAGGCTTGAGGGAACCTTGGGAGGACTACATGGGAGGAAAATAGACCATAACATTAGTGGGGAGGATTTTTAAATGAAATGAATGAGGGAAATGCTTGGTATTTATAGGAGAAGTGAGGGGACAAAACATTAATTACCAAGGGACACCTCATCGATGGTATTGCCAAAACCATGGGCTTTCACATGGTATTTTCCCATGGTATTGGCCACTTGGAACCCTAATACCTTATATTACTATTCATAAGTTGACCAGAATTATTGCATAATTATTACATCCTTAATGATGTCATTAAACACCCAAAACTCAAAAACTATATTTTCACTATTCACCAAAAACTCAACTTTCCCAAAAAAATCCCAAAATTTCACCTTAACCAAATATCGATGCTCTGATTTCAAAAATGAAATCCATTTTATGAAAATAATTTTTTAAATATTTTTAATTTAATTTTTAAATAAAAACACTATTCACTGAAAATTCAACTGTTTCAGAAAAATCCCAAAAATTCACGCTAACCAAATATCAATGATTTGATTTCAAAAATAAACTCCATTTTATGAAAATAATTTTATAAATATTTTTAATTTAATTTTTTAAATAAAAAACACTATTCACCTGAAAAATAATAATACTTAACCAATAATTTCTGAAACAGTTATTTACCTATTTTATTGAATAACATTACTTAATCAAGGTGCCTAAATTGTGTTAATACTTTCTTAAGTGAAGTTACATAATCCATTTGGTCACATTAATAATCATAAGCATAAAATCACTATTCATAATTTAATATTCATAAAAAATTAATTTGATCTTATTAGACTATAAATGTATTAATGAACATAACTGTAGAAGACCATTTTTTGAAAATCATTATAAATTATTAATTATTTAAGGTTTATATAAATATTTTTAAAATATTATTTTTCTAAAATTCATCAATAATATGTATACTATATTTATCCAGACATTTAAAAATTCACAAACTTCATCATAAGAAGAAATCACAATTTTTATTTAAATCAAAGGATTACACAAGGCAGTTACGGTCTCGTTACATAGCCCCTTATAACACCAGCATAAGACCTAAAATTAAGGTTTTCTAGGGTGATAGAATCTTGGGGCGGCTCGGCCAACATTTACCGAGTAGTGATTTCTATCAGCTTGAACTTCTCGTGAAGGAAATTACGTTCCAGCTTTACACGATGAAGTTCGGCTTGGGTTTGGTCCAAAGCAAAGCCCAAATGTGCTACCTCCTTCCCGATTTCTGTCAGATGGGCTTTGATCGGCCCAAGACTACTGGATGGGGCCATCAAATCTTCTTTGTATATTAATTAATCAAAATCACTTGTATTTATAGACAATAATCACAACATTTAGTTTCTAATGGTTTTATTGACCAATGGTCATATAACAATCGAAACCCAACGGTATTATTTTAATTATACTCATTTTATTAAATGAAATAGTTTTGTTGAGTATAAAATAAAATAATACACAAAGTTAGGAAAAAAAATTATTCAAAATTTCAGGTCATTACAATCTCCCCCCCTTAAGAAATCATGTCCTTGCAATTTTAAAATTGGGATTGGAAATTTTGTTGAAATTCCCACATCGGAAAATAGTCAGTAAAACTATTACTTTAAAAGAAATAAAGGGAAGTATGAAGGTCACCCAAGTTAACCCATACTAGGATTCCATGTAGGAAAACATGGATATGGAAGAGAAAACAAAGGGTCAAGTTCTAATGGAGATTGATAGAAAACATGATTAGGAGAAAATTAACCACAAGAAGATCACAAACTTAAGATTTGTTAAACAGTCTTTGATTACTTAGTAGGAAATGTAAACCAACAACATTTTTGTTTTACATTCCTTTTTATAAATTTGAGGAATTCATTTACTATATAGAATAAAAACATGAGGAAATATATTTACCTTCAATTAGAGTTTCATCCCATAATAAGTTTCCACCAAGACTAATCTTTTCTCCAAATAATGAGCATTAAAAAAGACTTGGTCACATCAAAATCACAAGAATCATCTTCTAGAGAATCACAAAGTCCACAAAAGAATAACTATATTTTTCCCTTGTCTTTCATCATCAACTAAAACTAAAAAGGTTAGTACGAGATCATATAATCCCTAAAAAGGATAATCCTATACAAAAACAAATATGACTATTAATCTCCAAAATTCAACAAAAGTACCCAAAGTTCAAGAAAGATCATTAAATACACAACCGTCCTTAAAATTGTTCAGAATAATCCAAACTAATATTGGAACCCAAAACTCAGAAGCATTTAATCACATAGTCTTCCCCAATAAATCTTAACATTTATCTCCAAATAGCATCGACTATTATTAAAGTCTCCTACTAAAGTGTAATTAACCTATTCACATATTATCTATGCTAGGTTCATCATTTTCCAGAAATAACCGAAATCACCATATGTCCACAATAAATACATAAATTCCTATAAAACAATTCAACCATTCCTCCTCAAATTAAATCCTGTAGTATTTTATTTCCCTTAAGAATATAGTACTCCAAAAGAGAAAACATCGTCCAAAACAACCTTTATCATTTAATCACCAAATAATTTTCTTATACAAAGGATATCCATTTGATAAAACATAAGTTTCCAAAATCAACTTATTCTTGATCCATAAAAATAGCAGGTGCATTAGTTAGTCCGAAGGGCATAACAACAAACTCATAATGCCCATATCGTGATTGGAAGGATGTTTTTGGAATATCATCATTATTCACCCTCAATTGATGATAACCATAATGAAGATCAATCTTAAAGAATAATTGAGTCCCATGATGTTGGTCAAATAAGTCATCAATTATTGGAAGAGGGTATTTTTTCTTCACTGTGATCCCATTCAGTTATCTATAATCAATGTATAGCTGCATCGATCAATCCTTCTTCTTCACAAAGAGAACTGGTGCTCCCCAAGGAGACACACTTGGTCGGATAAAACCATTCTCCAAAAGATCTCGGAGTTGTTTCTTTAATTCCTCTAGCTCCACATTTTCCATCCTATAGGGGGTCTTTTACATCGGATGAAATCTAGGTATGAGTTCAATAGAGAACTATACCTCTATTTCTGGGGGAGGTCCGGGTAACTCCTCAGTAAATACGTCAACGTATTCCTAGATGATGAGGAAACTTTCTAAAAGAATAAATCCTTCATGAGAAACTTATTTCATTTATAAATATTTTAACTAAAAAGGATTTTATGTTTTAAAACTTCATGCTTAGACAAATAACATTTTTCTATTATTCCTTCATAATTATTCATAAAAAGATTGCGATTAACCAAACCTATCCCTGAGGAGTGTTGTAACCAAGAGTGCAGCAAGGCCCGTTATTGTGTACCAGTTCTTATTCAAGTCTAGCTCAAAGTGGTGTTTTTGGGTTTTACCCCTATATACATATGTGCCAGATCCACCTCTACCTGCTCGTATCCAGATAGGGATATATTTTCTTGATAAACCACTTACTCAATACTCACTAAAATATGAGGAAGATTTCCTATATTTAAACTTTTCTATAGGGTTATTCCTAAAGTTTTCATATCCTAATTTCCATAAATAACTAAACTATCCTTTGATACCAACTATAGTATATCTCCTTTTTATTATATAACATTGCATTACATTTTACAAATAGAGGATCTTTAAAGTCTAGTGTCTTGTAAATCAGAAACATAAAACATGAGAACAACATAAAACATTCTTCTAAACCACTTGTAAGGCTTCTTAATTTTTCATCCTAAGTTCATTACAACATCTCATAACTTGGGAGCATACATCAAAGGAAAGGTTGAGCAGAATGCCCCGTAAGGGAAACGAGAGAAACATTTTACATGTGAACTTGAGATACATCAATAAAGTCACGATAAATAACTTTAAGGCATGAGAAATTGATCATGAGGCATATCATAATAAAAATAACATGTTTCATAAATTTAATATGTGGCTACAACATTTAACATATACAATCATTTCTGTATCACCAAGGTCCATCCCCAAGGTGTCATTAAAAAATTACCAAGGTTATTCACCAAGGTATCGTTAAAATGGTCATCTCTAGAGATTAAGTCTTTACCCAATGAATTGGAGCGCTATCAGGGAAAACCCTTAATTTTTCTTTATTATCATGTGAGACACATATATCATCATCAAAATTTCATAAATAACCCAAATAGCATAAAATAAATGGGTTTCATTTCATAATCATAACATTTTAAAAACTGCTTTAAAGACATGATCTTTATGTCACTTTAAACCCATGGAAAAGGAAAGTGGGTTTCATGTATGTAAATCCAAGAATTAAAATATAAAATTTTGATATATATGTGAATACCCCTTTATAAGAAATATCTTCGAGTATTCACTTAATAAAATAAAATAATTTGAGAAAAAGAGAAAGACATTTTGAGATGAAAATTCTGCAGCATAACAGCTATGTTATAGGGTTTTAGAAAACATTGAAAAGAGAGGGGACATGGGTCACCAACTCATAAATGATCCATAAAATAGTAGGGGAACAGAATATAAAGTATTTAAGAAATTTTTAATTAAATTTTAAAGATATAGCATATGAAATGAATAACTTGAAAGGAAAACAAAAATAAGATTTCTCTTATGAAAATTCGGCAGCCTAACGACGTTTCTTAAAACTTAAAAAAAATGAATTGATGAGATAAAATATGGCCTCTCATCATATGAACATGAAAAAGAAATTATGATAGATATATAATATCATACCCCAACATAAGAAAAGGAACTTGAAAGAAATGACATGAAAATAGAACTTGAAAAATGAGAAGGGTGGAAGAATCCCTTACAAATATTCGACAGCCTAACATCGCCACTTAAACATTCATAAAACGAAATTATGAGAGTAATAGGGGATATGTCATCATATGAACATGAAAAGGTAAGTGATAGGAATATAAAATCACATCCCCCAACATAATAACATGGTGCTTAAATGAAATGATATACAAAAGAGTAATTGAAAAGAAAGAGAGAGGTATAATCCCTTACCTTGAAGAGTACCTTCCAAAGATTGATGGTTGGGACCTTGGAAGGATTGAGGGAACATTGGGAGGACTCCTTGGGAGGTAAAGAGACCATAAATGAATTAGGGAGGATTTCTAAATGAAATGAATGAGGGAAAGGCTTGGTATTTATAAGATAAGTGAGGGGACAAAACATTAATTGCAAAGGGACACCTCATCGATGGTATTGGAAAAACCATGGGATTGCCCATGGTATTTTCCCATGATATTGGCCACTTGGGACACCTCATACTTTATATTACTATTCATAAGTCTACCAGAATTATTGCATAATTAATACATCCTTAATGATGTCATTAAACACCGGAAACTCAAAAACTGTATATTCACTATTCACCGAAAATTCAACTTTCTCAGAAAAATCCCAAATTTTCACCTTAACCAAATATCAATGCTCTAATTTCAAAAAAGAACTCCATTTTATGAAAATAATTTTCTAAATATTTTTAATTTAATTTTTAAATAAAAACACTATTCACTGAAAATTCAACTGTTTCTAAAAAATCCCAAAAATTAACCTTAACCAAATATAGATGCTCTGATTTCAAAAATGAATTCCATTTTATGAAAGTAATTTTATAAATATTTTTAATTTAATTTTTGAAATAAAAAACACTATTCACCTGAAAAAACTAATACTTAACCAATAATTTCTGAAACAATTATTTACCTATTTTATTGAATCACATTACTTAATTTTTTTTAACATTTAAATAGCAAACAACATAAGATGAAACAGAATCAAACTACACAGTAGCCCAAACAGCCTGGGATTATTCAATAACATCCATAGTTTCAGTGATAGAAGAAAATTGCTACCTTAGTCATCCTTTTTTATCCCATGAGCCAGATTATACATCCCCTTCCCAATCGAGAAGACTGCAGTTGCAGCAAGAGCAATGGGGATGGTGACCGAGAAGATGAGGTCATAGCGGCCTTTGAGGAAAGTGTAGTGGGGGCAGTTCTGAAGATACCTTTTCTGTTCATGGATCCTCTCATAGGACCTGATCAATGGCGGATCGTGATGCATCCTGTAAGAATATGGATTTGTAAAACGATCGCAATGTGACTACGCACGGATAAGACTGACGCTCGGGGTGGAGATTCAGTGTGTTGGTGATAGGGCGGTCGGAGCGGATGCAGGCAACTAGGGCGATGACATTCTGGATCACTGCGGAAAAAAGAAACGGTTGCCTAGTCACCATCTCACATTAATTAATCAAGGTGCCTAAATTGTATTAATATTTTCTTAAGTGATGTTACTTAATCCATTTGGTCACATTAATAATCATAAGCATAAAATCAATATTCATAATTTACTATTCATAAAAAATTAAGTTAATCTTATTAGACTCTAAATTGCTTACTCAACATAACTGTAGAAGACCATTTTTGAAAATCATCACAAATTATTAATTATTTAAGGATTACATAAATATTTTTTAAATATCCTTTTTCTAAAATTCATCAATAATATGCATACTATATTTATCCAGACATTTGAAAATTCATAAACTTCATCATAAGAAGAAATCAAAAAATTTATTTAAATCCATGGATTACACAAGGCAGTTATGGTCTCGTTACATAACCCCTTATAACACCAGCATAGGACCTAAGAGTAAGGTGTGCTAGGGTGATAGAATATTGGGGCGGCTCAACCAACATTTCCCGAGTAGTGATTTCTATCAGCTTGAACTTCTGATGAAGACTATTCCATTCCAGCTTCACACAATGAAGTTCATCTTGGGTTTGGTCTAGAAAAAATCCCAAAGGTGATACCTCATTCCCAATTTCTGTCAGATGGGCTTTGATCGGCCCGATACTACTGGATAGTGCCATAAAATCTTCTTTCTATATTAATTAATCAAGATCAATTGTATTTATAGAAAATAATCGCAACATTTAGTTTCCAATGGTCTTATTGACGAATGGTCATATAGCAATCGAAACCCAACGATCTTATTTTAATTATACCCATTTTATTAAATGAAATAGTTTTGTTGAGTATAAAATAAAATAACACACAAAGTTAGGAAACAAGATTTATTCATAATTTTGGGCCGTTATAATCGTTCCCCAGTAAGAAATTGCGTCCTCACAATTTTAAAATTAGTCTTGGAAATTTTGTTGAAAGTCCCACATTGGAAAAGAGTTAGTAAAACATTTAATTTAAAAGAAAGGGAAGTACAAAGGTCACCTGATTTAACCCATAATAGGATTCCATGTAGGAAAACATGGATATGGAAGAGAAAAAAAGGGTCAAGTTCTGATATAGAGTGATAGAAAACATTATTAGGAAAAAATTAACCACAAGAAGATCACAAACTTAATATGTGTTAAATGGTCTTTGATTACCTAGTAGGAAATGTAAACCAACAACGTTTTTGTTTTACGTTCATTTTCATAATTTTGAGGATTTCATTTACTAAATAGAATAAAAACATAAGGAAATATATTTACCTTCAAGTAGAGGTTCATCCCTTGATAAGTTTCCACCAAGACTAATATTTTCTCCAAACAATGAGCATTTAAAAAGACTTGGTCTCATCAAAAGCACAAGAATCATCTTCTAGAGAATCACAGAATCCATAAAAGAATAACTATATTTTCCCCTTGTCTTTAGTCATCAACTAAAACTAAAAAGTTTAGAACGAGGTCATATAATCCCCAAAAAGGATAATCCTATATAAAAAGAAATATGACTATTAATCTCCAAAATTCAACAAAAGTACCCAACTTTCAAGAAAGACCATTCAATACACAATCATCCTTAAAATTGTTCAGAATAATCTAAACTAAGATTGGAACCCAAAACTCAGAAGGATTTAATCCCATAGTCTCCCCTAATAAATCTTAACATTTATCTTCAAATAACATCAACTATTATTAAAGTCTCATACTAAAGTGTAATTAAACAATTCACATATTCTTTATGCTAGGTTCATCATTTTCTAGAAATAACCCAAATCACCATATGTCCACAATAAATACATAAACTCCTACAAAAAAAATTCAACCATTCCTCCTCAAATTAAATCCTGTAGTATTTTATTTCCCTTAGGCATATAGTACTCCTAAATAGAAAATATCGTCCAAAATAACATTTATCATTTAATCACCAAATAATTTTCCTATACAAAGGATATCCATTTGATAAAACATAAGTTTCCAAAATCAACTTATTCTTGATCCATAAAAATAGCAGCTGCATTAGTCAGTCCGAAGGGCATAACAACAAACTCATAATGCCCATATCTTTAATGGAAGGAACTTTTTGGAATATCATCCTTCTTCACCCTTTATTGATGATAACCAGAATGAAGATCAATCTTAGAGAATAATTGAGTCCCAAGAAGTTGGTCAAATAAGTCATCAATTCTTAGAAGAGAGTATTTGTTCTTCACTGTGATCCCATTCAGTTCTATATAATCAATTCATAACTGCATCGATCCATCTTTATTCTTCACAAAGAGAACTGGTTCTCCCCAAGGAGACACACTTGGTCAGATAAACCCATTCTCCAAAAGATCTTGGAGTTGTTTATTTAATTACTCTAGCTCCAAATTTTCCATCCTATAGGGGGTCTTTGACATCGGATGAGATCCAGGTAAGATTTTAATGGATAAATCTACCTCTCTTTCTAGGGGAGGTCTGGGTAACTCCTCAGAAAATACGTCAATGTATTCCTAGACTATGGGGAAAATTTATAAAATAAGAAATCCTTCATGAGAAACTTATTTAATTTATTAATCTTTTAACTAAAAAGGATTTTATGTTTTAAAACTTCATGCTTAGACAAATTACATTTTTCTATAATTCCTTCATAATGATTCATAAAAAGCTTGTGATTAACCAAACATATCCCCCGGGAGTGTCGTAAAAAAGAGTAAAGCAATGCCCGTTGTTGTGTACCGGTTCCCATTCGAGTCTAGCTCAAAGTGGTGTTTTTGGGTTTTACCCCTATGTACATCTGTATCAGAGCCACCTCTACCTACTCGTATCCAGACAGGGATGTATTTTCTTGATAAAAAACTTACTCAATATTCACCAAAATACCAGGAATATTTCCTATATTTAAACTTTTCTATAGGGTTCTTCCTAAAGTTTACATATCCTAATTTCCATAAATTACTAATCTATCCTTTGATACCGACTATAGAATCCCGCCTTTTTATTACATAACATTTCATTACATTTTACAAATAGAGGATCTTTAAAGTCTAGTGTCTTGCAAATTAGGAACATAAAACATGATAACAATATAAAAAATTCTTCTAAACCACTTGTAAGGCTTATTCATTGTTCATCCTAAGTTCATTACAGCATCTCATAACCTAGGAGTATACATCAACAGAAAGGGTGAGTAGAAGACCCAGTAAGGGAAACAAGAGAAACATTTTACATGTGAACTTGAGATACATCAATAAAGTCATGATAAATAACTTTAAGGCATGAGAAAGATATCATGAGGCATATCATAATAAAAATAATGTGTTTCATAACTTGAAGATGTGGCTACAACATTTATCATCAACAATAATTTCTATATCACCAAGGTCCATCCCCAAGGTGTCATTAAAAAATTACCAAGGTTATTCACCAAGGTATCGTTAAAATGGTCATCTCTAGAGATTAAGTCTTTACGCAATGCATTGGAGGGATATTAGGGCGTACCCTTAATTTGTCTTTATTATCATGTGAGCCACATATATCATCATCAACATTTCATAAATAACCCAAATAGAATAAAATAAATGGGTTTAATTTCATAATTGTAATGTTTTAAAAACTACTTTAAAGACATAATATTTATGTCACTTTAAACCCATGGAAAAGGAAAGCGGGTTTAATGTAAGACAATTTTGTTATATATATGAATAAACCTATAGGAGAAAGATCTTTGAGTATTCAATTAATAAAATAAAATAATTTGAGGAAAAGAGAAAGACATTTTGAGACGGAAATTCTGCAGCATAACAACTATGTTATAGGGTTTTAGAAAACATTAAAAAGAGAGGGGACATGCATAAAACACTCATAAATAATCCATAAAACAGTAAGGGGACATAATATAAAGTATTTAAGAACATGGTAATTAAAATTTAAAGATATACCATATGAAATGAATAACTTGAAAGAGAAAAAAAGATTTCTCTTCTGAAAATTCGGCAGCCTAACGACGTTACTTAAAACATTAGAAAAATGAATTGATGAGATAAAATAGGGTATCTCATCATATGAAAATGACAGTATGATAGATATAGAAGATCATACCCCAACATAAGAAAAGGAACTTGAAATAAATGACATGAAAATAGAACTTGAAAAATGAGAAGGGTGGAAGAACCCCTTACAAAAATTCGACAGCCTAACGACGCCACTTAAAAATTCATAAAATGAAATGATGAGAGTAAGAGAGGATCTATCATAATATGAACATGAAAAGGGAAGTAAGAGGAATATAAAATAACATCCCCCAATATAATAACATTGGGCTTAAATGAAATGACATACAAAAGAGTACTTGAAAAGAAAGAGAGAGGTAGGATCCCTTACCTAGAAGAGTAACTTCAAAAGCTTGATGGTCAGGACCTTGGGAGGCTTGAGGGAACATTGGGAGGACTCCTTGGGAGGTAAAGATACCAGAACTTAGTTGGGGAGGATTTGGAAATGAAATGAATGAGGGAATGTCTTGGTATTTATAGGAGAAATGAGGGGACAAAACATTAATTGCCAAGGGACACCTCATCGATGGTATTGGAAAAACCATGGGCTTGACCATGGTATTTGACCATGTTATTGGACACTTGGGACACCTCATACCTTATATAACTATTCATAAGTCTACCAGAATTATTGCATAATTATTATATCCTTAATGATGTCATTAAACACCTGAAACTCAAAAACTATATGTTCACTATTCACCGAATATTCAACTTTCTCAGAAAAATCCCAAAATTTCACCTTAACCAAATATAGATGCTCTGATTTCAAAAATGAAATCCATTTTATGAAAATAATTTTCTAAATATTTTTAATTTAATTTTTAAATAAAACACTATTCACTGAAAATTCAACTATTTCAGAAAAATCCCAAAAATTCACCTTAACCAAATATCGATGCTCTAATTTCAAAAATGAAATCTATTTTATGAAAATAATTTTATAAATATTTTTAATTTAGTTTTTTTAATAACACACACTATTCACCTGAAAAAACTAATACTTAACCAATAATTTCTGAAATAGTTATTTTCCTATTTTATTGAATCACATTACTTAATTAAGGTGCCTAAATTGTATTAATACTTTCTTAAGTGAAGTTACTTAATCCATTTGGTCACATTAATCATCATAAGCATAAAATCGCTATTCATAATTTACTATTCATCAAAAATTAAGTTGATCTTATTAGACTCTATATTTCTTTATGAACATAATCGTAAAAGACCATTTTTTGAAAATCATTACACATTATTAATTATTTAAGGCTCACATAAATATTTTTGAAATATACTTTTTCTAAAATTCATCAATAATATGCATACTATATTTATACAGACATTAGAAAATTCACAAACATCATCATAAGAAGAAATCAGAATTTTTATTTAAATCAAAGATTACACAAGGAAGTTACAGTCTTGTTAAATAGCCCCTTATAACACCAGCATAGGACCTAGGAGTAAGGTGTGATAGGGTGATAGAATTTTGGGGCGGCTCGGCCAACATTGCCCGAGTAGTGATTTCTATCTGCTTGAACTTCTCACGAAGGTGATTCCGTTCCAGCTTCACACGATGAAGTTCAGCTTGGGTTTGGTCTAGAAAAAATCCCAAATGTGTTACCTTTTTCCCGATTTCTGTCAGATGGGCTTCGATCGGCCCGAGACTACTGGATGGGGCCATCAAATCTTCTTTCTATATTAATTAATCAAGATCACTTGTATTTATAGGAAATAATCACAACATTTAGTTTCCAATGGTCTTATTGACCAACGATCATATAACAATCAAAACCCAATGGTCTTATTTTAATTATACTCATTTTATTAAATGAAATAGTTTTGTTGAGTATAAAATAAAATAACACACAAAGTTAGGAAACAAAATTTATTCAAAATTTCGGGTCGTTAAATAATGACCCGCTAATTCTCATTGTCTTGAGAGTACAACGAGGTATTACTGGGCCTTAGGTGACATACCCAAGACACCAAAGGCTAGAAATAAATTCTGAAGGGTTTTAAATCAAGTGGGGGATGATTTAACCTTTAATGTCTAAAAACAACAACCCAAGAAATCATCCACAAATATGTCACTATATGATGAATGAAATAAACTAATACATTTCAAATCATTCTCTTTTGAACAACCAACCAAGGTATGATATAGAAAAATACAAAACAACATCCAAGTAAATAGTATAAAGATAATGAATAAACTCCAAAATGATAACAAGACTATCTGCTCCACAATCTCAATGCTCCAACATCACCAAGCAGTCCAAAGTATCACAACATGGTGCTAAATAAGTGTGATACTTTACCTTTTCCCAAGTCCTAAAAGGTAGAATATGAAAAAGCACCAAAGTTCCAAGGAAGGGGTGAGTATATAAATAATTATGTTTTTCCAACAACCTCCATTCACTGTACACTAGGATAGAATGGTTAGAACATTAAATAAAATGGTTTATATAAAACAATTATCCAAAACAGTTTATCACCAAATATAACAAGTTCAAAAACCAATTATAAACAAGTGAAAAAAAAGTAATGAAACCAAATTTCATCAAGTTATTTACCGAAAAATAAATAATCAAGGATTATAAACAAATTTTGATTTTTATTTTGGCATACCCATTCCAAAGTTCATAACACATCCACTAATTCATGCTTTGTTCGACAGTTCCATACTCATGAGCGGTCTCCCATCCAATTACTTTGTGTCCCAATGACACACGCCCATAATCTAGGGTCACACACCTTGTACCCCAATGGTACTTTTCCCTTATTCAGGGGAACTTTGAACATGAAATTACACATCCCCATGTACGCCAAACCATTTCAATTCACTAAAACAAACCATTTCAATAAAAATGCATTTTTATTGAAAACCAAAGAATAAAATAATTTTAAAGAAGTCATTTCATTTCAATAAAACATTCACATTTTATTCAAAAAATATAATTCAAACTATGTGCCTCAATTCCAAAAAATCCTCATTTTAAAATCTCTATTTTTAAATTAAGAACACAAGCACTTTATTCAAATACCCAATTTTCCTGATTTCCCCAATTTGACAAACTATCATAAAGAAGTGTTTTCAACGACTGCTAAATAGCCAAATCACAAACAATTCAACACAATATATTCAATTTTAAAGCATTCCCATCAGTTATACTAAGTGGAGATGAGAGAGAATCCACCTACCTTGAAGGTTTTCATGAGACTTGACATTGACAAAGAACGCTTCAGAAAACATGCTTGATTATTCATGAAACCTCCTTAGATCTATTCTCCTAAAAAGATCATGACCAAATCTAAACTTATTTGGAATAAAAAATCATATATCTACCCATAACACGTGTAGATATGAGATACTAATAAGAGATGAGATGTAGATCTAAGTAGATCTAAGAAACTGATCAAGAACAACAAAGAAAGATCACATACCTCAAGAATTTGGGTTTGAAACACCAAGGGAAGCCTTTTTATTGACTCCAAATCACATGGGAGAGGTTCTTCTACCTTTAAGGAATAGAAATACAGAGTTATGGCCACTTAGGAGCAAAAAAGAGAAACTTAGAGGAAAAAATGAGCGAGATCTACTTTTTAGGATCTCACTTAAACCATGCACATGATTAGTTTTCATGGTTAGACAAATCATGTGCTAACCGTGCATTAGATAATGTCTAGGTAGACCCTATAATGGCCCCCTCAAACAATCTCCCTAACCATTTGCACACTATGCTGAAGCTCTCTACCTCAAATCTGCTCTTTCACACACTTTCTACTAGAATTTCCACACAGTTTGGATAAATTGTGTGCAGACTATGAACCTATCCTTTTGCACCCAAAACATAGTAAAATACCACCAAACTCTCCCAAAATTATATATTATACTTTATAACCTTAAAAACACAAATAAAGGGTTATGTACTAGAAACTATGGGTACTACATTCTCCCCACCATCTATCTTTATATCTTCAGAAAGTAGAAAACCGTTGTCACTCTAAAAGAGTTTTGGCCATTTCTCTTTCATTTCCTTCTCACATTCCCAAGTATCTTACTAAATATGACCATAATGCCATAAAACTCAAACTAGACTGATGTTTTTTCATTGCAATACTTTCTATTGCCTATCCACAATCCATACCGGGATATGTATCAACGAAGCATCCCAATCTTGTTCAATGTGATCTCATATGATCACATGGTTAGGATCATGATAATACTTTTTCAATTGAGATACGTGGAACACCTTATGCACTAAACTGAACTGTGGTGGTAATTACTACCAATATTCCACCTCTCCGACCCGTTCTAATTCTCGAAAGGTCCAATGTATCTAGGATATAACTTTCCCGGATTTCAGAAACAATGATGAACAAGTCTTGGAGAGATCCTTAAGAACACATGATCACTCATGGAAAATGAAAACGACCTTTAAAAATGATCCACATAAGACTTCTGATGACTTTGAGCTATCACCATCCTATTTCTGATAAACTGAATCTTCTCTATTATTTATTGGAAAAGGTTTGGCCCAACTAGTGAAGTTTTATCTATTTCCACCAATCATAGTGGATAACAACAAGGATGACCATACAATGCTTCAAAAAGAGCCATATGTATCGAGGAATGATAGTTGTTATTATATGAGAACTCTACTAATGGTAATTGATCCTCCCATGATCCACTAGAATCCATTACAGAATCCCATAACATGTCTTCCAAAGTCCGTATTTTCCATTTAGATCTCCCATCCATCTGAGGATGATATATTGTTATCATATTCAACTGAGTGCCAATGGATTTCTATAAGGATGTACATAAACAAGATGTGAACCGCAGATATTCTTCAAAGATGATTGAAACCAATACGCCATGTCTCTTTACCACTTCTTGGATATAAATTTTGGATAGATCTTCTACCATATGTGTTTCACAAATTAGAATGAAATGGTCTGACTTGGTAAGCCGATCCACTATCACCCATATGGTATCGTGTTTCCGAACTGTTCATGGGAGAATTTTAACAAAATATATCTCTATCTACTCCCATTTACACACTGGGACAGGTAAAGACTGCAACATACCTGCTGGTCTCTGATACTCTTACTTAACTTACTGACAAGTTAATCACCTAGAAACAAACTCATCCACCTTCCTTTTCATGCATCTCCACCAAAATTGTTCCTTTAACTCATTATACATCTTATGTGTGCCTGTATGTACATCCCATCTATAATGGTGGTAAGCATGATGGAGTTGTTCATAACAAGATATAGGTAAAACCATTCGATCTTTAAAACACAAAACTGAATTCCCATCAAGTTTTTAGCCCTCAATGGTCTTCACACCATTGATTTTTGAACTCATAACCAAACATTCTGCATCAGATGTTTGTGCCTCTTTGACTATATTTACCAAATCAGGAACAAGCATATCTGAAAAGGAAACCGCAACATCACCTTGGTCTTCACATTCCAAATTCATATCATCTAAGACTAACATCAAATGCCATTAATCTGAATCTTATTTCTCCAACTGAGCATATGAATTTCTACTCAATGCATCTTCCAGTGAATTCACTTTTTTGGTGTATAAATCAAGTCAAAGTCAAACATCGAGAGATACTCCATGCATATCCTTTACCAAAGATTCAAATATCACTATGAGAAAATATGTTTCAAGATTTTATGATCTATAAACACAGTGAATTTCACACCAAAGAGATAGTGTCTCCATGTTTTCAAATCATGGATGACTACAAATAACTCAAAATCATGTGTTGGGTAATTATTCTCATGCACACTCAACTGCCTTGAACCATAAGAAACCACATGGTCTCCTTGCTTGGGAACACAACCCAACCCTGATCCTAAAGCATCACATTACACCACATACCTCTGTCCTAATTCTAGAAAAATAATGATTTATACTGATGTAAGAGGAACTTTCAGTTCCTATAAAGAATTTTGGCATTCCTCTATCCATTGGAATGGATCATTCTTCTTTGTCAGAGCTGTCATTAGCGAAGCTAGTAGTGAGAAATCAAAAACAAAGAATCTGTAGTAACCATATAGACCAAGAAATATTCGTATCTTGAAGACATTCCTCATTGGTTTCCATGAGATAACAACTTATATCTTTTCAGGATCAACAGAAATACCTTTCGTAGAAATTAAATGGTAAGAAAACTTACTTCCTATATCCAAAAATCACACTTTGATAATTTGGAATACAAATGGTGATCTCAAAAAATTTGTAACACTATTTCTAGGTGTTCCTCATGGCCAGAACTTGTCTTTGAATACACTAATATGTCATCCAAAAACACCACAATAAAAGAATCCATATATCACTAAAATATATGATTCATCAAATCCATGAAGACTGTTGGTTCATTCGTCAGACTGAAAGGCATGACTACATATTTGTAGTGTCCATATCTACTTTTGAAAGATATCATTGGAATATCTTTCTTACTAACTCAGAATTTTTGATATCCTAATTGCAATTCAATTTTAGAGAACCACTGAGCACCCCTTAATTGATATAATAGATCATCAATGCATGGAATCAGGTACATTTTCTTTATCGTAACTTGGTTTAGATTATGATAATCAACACACAACCAAATATTTCCATCTGCTTTCTTCATGAAAAAGACCGGTGGTTCCCACAGAGATGTACTTGGCTGAATGAAACTGTTGTTTTCCATCTCCTCCAACTGCACTTTCAATTCATGTAACTCTGTTGGTGCCATCCTATAAGATGGAAGGGAAATAGGACTGGTCTCCAGAAGGAGATCAATCGTAAACTCCCCTTCCCTTATAGGTGGTAACCCTGATAAGTTCTTAGGAAATACATCTAGAAATTGATCCAAAACTACTAGAAAACTCACATACTCGATCTCCTCTATGGATTCCAAAGACAATGCCACCAACTAATAAGAGATCATTCCGATTGTTGATGACAACAAGCTCGTTGCAACTTTCTTTACAACCCTCTATCCTCTAAAGAGATGCTTGAAGCCATCCTCAATTTTGAAACTGATCATAATACTATAAAAATCAATGTGAGACTCAAACATTTTCAACTAATCCATACCTAGGATTACATCATAGACATCCATGTCTAAGACTGAGAAGTCCCATTTCATCTCAACTCCATCAACTGTTATATCACATGCTATACATAGAAAGGCTTGACATTCTCTTTCCATGAGAGGATTTCAGAATTTTAATACAGAATACATCATCTACAACTTTAAACAAAGAAAATAAATAGCATGAGAAGCAAAGAAAGAATGCCATGAACTAATATTGAATAGCACTTTCCAAAGGTTATAATTCAAAATAATCATAAATCTCACCGTAGATGGTCCAAACTGGTCATCGACAATCATTTTCTCATCTCCATACAATTTATTGGTCGTTGCATTGTTATCCTTGTTACCTTACTGAGATTTTCTCGATTGAGGAGTCATGATATTTCTAGAATCACCATGGATAGCTCTGCTATGTTGACAAGACTGATTATGTTGTCCTCACCCTATTGAAGCATACGATGCTTGCGATGCCTAAGAAGTGTCTCAAGCACATGAACTTGGAGCACTACAATAACATCTCTAAAGATTCCCCATATTCTTGCAGTTATGGCATGCTCTAGGTTATGTCGTGCACTCTTTATTTATGTGGTCAAATGAACCACATTGAAAATAACCTGATTTTCTATTGGTTTGTGGAGGAATATTCACTGATCTAGCCATCTGATTCAGATTTCTACTTCCACCTTGGAAATAGGTGTCCCTTTTTTTCTTGCTTCCGATGTTTGAGTTCCCACTATTCCCTATAGGTATCATCATACATCCTCCTATAGATCCTAAGATATCACATTCAACCACAGTTTCTCTTTTCACTATCTATGTATAATAAAAAATACATAGCATCGCAATCTTTGATTGAATCTCCTTCCATAGCCCTGATTTAAAGATGCGTGCCTTTAAGGACACACTTGCTACAAATTCTGCTACAAAGTGCACTAAATTCATGAATTTATCCACATATTCTGTGACATAGATATTATCCTTCTTCAGGCTAAAGAAGTACCTTGTTTTCTGGATTTTGGATGTATGAGGATAAAATTATTTATTAAACAATTCCTCAAAATCCTCTAAAGTATGACCTTCATCCCATTTAGCATGCAGTACCAATTACCACCATTTATGTGCAATATCCTTGAGCATGTACATGGAAATCTTGACTTTGAGCTCTGCTGGTGTGCTAATGAATTTGAAGATGCAATTCATCCTACTCATCCACACCTCTGCCTTTTTAGGTTCAGAATCACCCCTGAAGATGGGTGGATTCTGCTTCATGAACCGAATAGAGTGATCTAAGTCCCTTGGATCATCCCACCGGTTTCCAGTGTCCACAGCTTGGAATTGTTGGACGATGCTCTGGACCAGCTCTTGGTTCACATGTGTCTTAGGTGTAACCACATTCTCTGCAGCTTCCTCTAGTTGGTTCCTATGATGCCTACCGGGTTCCATTTTCTAAAAAAAAGACAAACTCTGTAAGTCTCACTCTCTAGTAACTGATGGATTAACATTTCAAATTCTATCACATCAACCATCATAACATAGTTTTCTAAAAAACATCCTTTTTACACGTTTAAATATTTTTTTTAAAACTTTCATATTTCTTTTTGAAAATCCAACCATTTTCAAAATACCTTAACTATTTCCTCTTTTCAAAATCTTTCATTTAAAAAACAATTACCTAATTTTTTTTAAAAAACTCTTTTTTCACAACATAAATCATTAGTCTAAATGATGTATGCACTCATAGTGGGAATTTATTCCTCTAATTCAAGGCATGATTGTCTCATTGGCTAAACCCAGGATAATGAGATTTCAGAATCCTATAAGTTTCTCCAAACACTTATGTACCCAACTTCCCTGGTAACTATAATTTCAGTATAAAGGGGTTAGATACGTAATTTTATGCCATACATTTCAAGTTTCAACAATTCTACTCATTTTTAAGATTCCAACCCAAGGAATAGACAAGAATAAATTTTATCTCCAAGACTAAGAACACCGATGACTACTTGTTAGTCAAGGACCGAACAAGATGATACCATTTTTAATGTCTCCCTAATTCTCATTGTCTTGAGAGTAAAAAAAGTCATTACTGGGCCTTAAGTGACATCCCCAAGACACCAAAGGCTAGGAATAAATGAAAAAGGGTTTCAAAACATGTGGGGGATGATTTACCCTTTAATTTCTAAAAAAACAACTCAAAAAACCATCCACAAATAGTTCACTATATGATGCATGAAATAAACTAAGACATTTCAAATCATTATCTTTCGAAAAACCAACCAAGGTATGCAATAGTGAAATAAAAACCAACATTAAAGTAAATTTTGGAAAGATAATTAGTAAACTTCTAGATGAAAACAAGACTCTATGCTCCACAAGATCCATGATCCAACATCACTAAGTAGTCCAAAGTATCATGACATAGTGCTAAATAAGTGTGATACTTTGCCTTTGCCCAAGTCCTGGAAGGTATCATCTACTAAAGAAACAAAGTTCCAAGGTAAGGGTGAGTATATAACTCATTAGGTTTTACCAATTAATTCCCTTCTCTCACCACTATGATAGAATAGTTATCACATTATATAAAATAGTTTATATAAAACAATTTCCCAAAAAAGTTTATAACCAAATATAACAAGTTCAAAAGAAAATTATAACAAAGTGAAAACAAAATAAATGAAACCAATTTTCAGAAAGTTATATTCTAGAAAATAACTAATCAAGGGTTATAAAAAAATTATGATTTTTATTTTGGAATACCCATTCTATAGTTCACAACACATTCACACATGCAAGCTTCATTCAACAGTTCCATACTCATGAGCGGTCTCCCATCCAATTACCTTGTGTCCCAATGACACATGCCCCCGATCTAGGGTCAAACACCATTTACCACAATGGTACTCATACTTTATTTAGGGGAACATCAAACATGAACACATACAACCCCATTTATTCCAAACCATTTCAAATCACCAAAACAAACCATTTTAATAAAAATAATTTTTTTTGAAAACCAAAGAACAAAGAAATTTCAAAGCAGCCATATCATTTCAATAAAACATTACCTTTGTATTGAAAAAATATAATCTAAACTATGTGACACAATTCCATAAAATACCCATTTTAAAATATCTATTTTAAAATTAAGAACAAAAGCACTTTATTTAAATACCCAATTTTCCAAATTTCTCAAATTTGCCAAACCATCATAAAGAAGGGTTTATAACGATTGCTAAAAAGACAAATCACAACAAATTCAACCCAAGATATTCAACTTGAAAGAATTACCATCAGTTCTACTAAGTTTAGTCAAGATAGAAGCCACCTACCTCAAAGGTTTTGATGAGACATGACACGGACGATGAACACTTAAGAAAACTGGGTCGATTATTCACAGAACCTCTTTAGATCTCTTATACTAATAAGATCATGACCAAATATAATCTTATTTGGAATACACACTCATAGATATACCCATAATGGGAGTAGGTCTAAGAAACCAAGAATAGAGGAGATGTAGATCTAAGTATATCTAAGAAACCGATCAAGAACGATGAAGAACGATCACATACCTCAAGAATATGGGTTCGAAACACTAAGGGAAGCCTTTGGATTGAATCAAAATCACTTGGGAGAGGTTCTTATACCTTCAAGGAAGATAAATACCATGTTATGGACACTTAGGATAAAAAAATAAACTTGTTGGAAAAAATGAGCGAGATCCACTTTTTTAGGATTTCACTTAAACCACGTGCTAACCATGCATTAGCTACAATCTAGGCAGACCCTCACACGACCTCCTCGCACAATATCCCTAACCATGTACACATCTTACAAAATCTATCTATCTAAAATATGATATTTCACATTCTTTCTACTAGAATTTCCACAAGGTTTGGATAAATCATGCGCAACCCATGCACCTCTCCTTTTGTCCACAAAAAAATAGTGAAAAACCACCAAACTCACCCAACTTTACCTATTATACTTTATATCCATAAAAACACAATGAAATGGTGATGTACCAGAAACCCGAGTACTATATTATTCCCACTATCTATATTTACATCCCCAGAAAGTAGAAAACTGTTGCTACTTTGAAAGAGTTTTGGATGTTTATCTTTCATTTTCTTCTCACATTCCCAAGTATTTTCTTGAATATGACCATGATGCCATAAAAACTGCACCAGACCCATGATTTATTGATGCAAGACTTTCTCTTACTTATCCACAATCTGTATCGGGATATGTATCAATGAAGCATCTAGCTCTAAGTCAACATGATCTCATCTGATCACATGGTCAGGATCAGGCTGATACTTTTTCAACTGGGATACATGGAACACATTATGCATTGAACTGAACCATGGTGGTAATTCCAACAGATATTGCACCTCTCCGACCCGTTCCAGTATCTAAAAAGGGCCAATGTATCTAGGATATAATTTCAACTTATTCCCAAAACAATGATGTACAAGTCTTGGAGAGATCCTTAAGAAGACATGATCACTCATGGAAAAAAATGACTTTCGACAATGATCTGCATAATATTTCTGAAAACTCTGAGCCGTCTCCATCCTCTTTATCATTAACTGAATCTTCTCAATTGTTTCCTAGAAAAGGCTAGGCCCAACTAGTGAAGTTTCATCTATTTCCACCCATCATATTAGAGAACAACAAGGATGCCCATACAATTCTTCAAATAGAGCCATATGTATTGAGGTATGATAGCTGTTATTATATGAGATCTCCACTAAGGGTAATTTCTCATCCCATGAGCCACCAAAATCCACTGAACAAGCTCGTAGAATGTCTTTTTAGGAACCAAGCATGAAGTAAAAGCCCCAAACAGGTGTTTTTTTAAAAATTTTCCACCGATGATCAACGTAAACTTGTCAATGACGATGAAAAGTAGCCTGTTCTTAGCAAAGGACTATGCATGAATGATTTTAAGTACAATATTAAACTGTAAAATACATGGTATAAATATAAATCCGCACATGACGTCTACTCGTTGTTGGAGATTTCTACTTAGAGAATCCGAAGTTGAATTCCTCAAGATCGTCCACACATGCTTGAAGGAATACACTGGAGCTCTGTTCACTATAATCAAGGTGCTATCATGGAATTGCGACGACATCTTCAATGCTTGAATGATCACTACATTGCTTCTCTAGTGATGCCTGAGAGAATGCTCGATCTGAAGTCCTTGGAACCAGAGTCTCTCTTTCTATAACATGGGAGAGAGGAGAGGAGAGAGAATCCCCATGACTAGTCTTTGGAAAAAGATACTACTCTTCTATTTATAGTGCTTAATTAAAATACCAAGTATATCCTCACCGACCCCATATACTTAATGTGCTATCAACAAAATTTTATGACTACTAATCTGAGTTATAAATATTATTATCATTCACTTGTAATATATTAAAATATATTACTTGATAATAATTGAGTCATTAAATTGACTCATCACTCCCATTAATATTAATTGAACCTTGAATAATTTAATATTCGTCAATTAATATTTTTAATGTATTTACTTAAAACTCGTAAATACATTTAATAAATAAACTCAATACTCATTATTCTAAACTCAAATAATATGAATTTATTTATTTCATTGGTGATCATTTTTCATTAGACAAATATCAGACCCCTGTGGTGGGGCCCACCATGTCCAAAACTCCTATTCAACTGAATAGGGAAGATTCTTGAATACACTTTTGTGTGTGACCCTCTAGGCTCGACATAAGTGAATTGTATTTACAGACCAAGAGCATGATCTAGCAACACATCATGGCCCCTAAAAAGATAAGTATTGTCACAGCAACGACAACCAACCTATGAACAAACACTGTGTAATATAATCTCTTTGTCTGTAATATCTCATAAAGCTGGACACACTCATGTGTAATTGCCCTTTTCTTTATTTATTATTTGTTGATTTAACTAGATGGATTTACCCTCAACTGCCATATCCATGGTCTTATAAAGGTACTTCCATCCATATCAAGATGGCATAAGATATATTACTTCCACAACCCAGAAGTGAAAAACCCTTTCTTGACCATTCAACTAATGCCACGCCACCAATGACACACCCAATAAAAACTACCTTGCCACGAATTCATTGCCATGTCATTAATCTTACATCTAAGTATGCAACCAAATGACAAGCATTGGTAATGATATCAAATCAGGAGACCATTACACATGATCGTAGATATTAACATCCAATGACACCCAAAACATGTAGTGTTCCTATTTGCGGGTCAGTCCACATGATCTCACTACTAGAGATCACCAAGTGCGAACTTCATGAGAAGAAGTCTCAATGCTTATGAGCCCCCAACACCTGATAGTCAAACATCTACTATGTCCAATCAGTTAAATGTATCTAGACCATAGAACATATATTTAAGATTAATGTCATTGTATCTAAAGGTTATCATTATATCCTGGGAACTACTATAACCTTTCGATACGACAATTAACCTTTGGAAATTACCATTTCAATAGTGGACGTAGAAAAGTATACACTATAAAGGTAAGATGAAATCATGTACAGATAAATGTATACACGATATGGTAATCAAAATCAATGAATGGTTAGGTCTAGGGAACCCACTACTTCAACACTCCCACTTGCACTAGAGCCAACTTGCTAACCAAACTTGTTGGCCACTCACATGATTAACCTCATGTTTCTACTGATTAATATATTTAGCTACTGGGTCCACCATGGTTCCTTCGTGTGGCTATTATGCTATAGAAACCGTTTCTCCTTGAGTAAAACTACTCAAGATATGGTATCCCGAGTATATCCCTTTTCTCCACTATCAAACTTGACATCTTGGCTACTAAGAATATCATAATTTACATTATGATAGTACTTTTCTTACCAAGTACGATTCTATGAACTAGAACAAATTGTTGCATTTAACTTCTTATTAGCTTCCTTAGAAGTTGTAGCATACTCAGTATTTGTAGGTATGTATACCACTGGATAATATGAGCTTGACTCACTCATCGTCTTTAGCCTAACTACAATACCAGATCACAATGATCTATGTAAGACTAGTTTATGTCCCCTGAAAACTAGTACTCTTCTTATCCATTTACCAGGTATATATATTTTGTGCTTGTCAAAGTACAATTAGATTGTTTTGACTACATCCATTGCAGTTATCCTAGATATAACTACTATTTTCCTGTTGTAAAATATACCTTGGAAATATTGGTTCTTGTACATATTATGGATTACATTATTGATCCATTACTTTGACATATGAATTGTAACCCACCACGTTTATCTCTTTCCATGTCATGAACATGTCAACCTAAAGAGATTATGCCTTTTGACATAAACAATAATTCAACTCTTGAATTGTTCCAACTTGTATTTTTCAATGCAGTGTCACTATATGTATGATTGACTAGGACCAAGCAACCTATAAATCTACCTCAGTAGATCCCATTCCCTAGAACTTAGGTTGCTACTTTAAGTCAATCACTAGAGAATAAATTTGATTTTGGTCTTAAGTAAATTGAATACCAATTTGTTTTCCATATGTTCCCGAACATATATTTTCACTTGGAAGACATTGTTGCTCCCACTAACCTCTAGTAGACACATGTCAAACATTTGTTACAAATGTGTATTCTATAATCATGTTGCTTACTTCAATCCAAAACCGGATTTTAGTAACTTGAAACCTTTATTATAATTCTATGACGTGACCATCCCTTTATAGTTGTGTTGTATAGACATCATCCATGATTGGTGATCATGACATCCAATGCTAAATAAATTGATCATAGATATTAGCTATGATAAGTAAAATTCTAATAGATTTAGGTATAACGACATGGTGAAAACAATAAAAATTTATTGGTTCTTCACTTATACCATCCATGTATCTATTCACTTAAATACCCACCATATTATTCAAAATAATAATACCCTTTTCAATTTGATACATGGAATCCATTAATTGAATTTTAGTTGGTCATATCAATTTTAGCTAATTTCTATACACTTATTTCTTGTAGAAAATATTATTCACATTGAATAATAAATCACCGACTACAGTGAATATAAAAACTATCACCATGGTTTTATCCTTTCTACGTAGTATGTGTCTATGGAACATTATATATTCCACATGCGCTTGTGTAACTAGTTCCTATGCCAAATACTTTTGAATTTTGACCATTGACCAAACACAAGTCAATATATCCCTCTCTATCTCTAATAGAGATGTGCACCCTCTTATAGAAACAAATTCTATAACTTGAATATATCTTTTCTATTATAAAGATTTATGTAAAATCCTAAGAAATTGTTAGGATATGTACCTTAAATTCACAATGTGTTTATCTTGATTCAAGTCCATTTGTATCCAAAAAAACTATATACATCCAAACACATGTCCTTATGACATAATGGATTTACATCATACTATTACTTGTATGATATCCATTTTTCATTATAGTTGGAATATGGTTGTGGGATATTGTCATTATTTGTAAAGAGTTTCATAAAATATAATGGATATTTCTGCAAGTTGTAACATTGATACTACCTATATCAAAATTTTGATATATAACATATGAATTTAGGAATTGATCCATGCTACATGTTTGTTGATCACATCATCTATCCTCCTAATTAACATCAATGTCGTGATGTTGATAAGGTACTTTTATTTTAGGAATTACTCCACGCTACATTATCATGATTGATGAGTGCTTGGTCAAGATATTCTTCAGTATCCCAACCCGAAGCAACTCATATCTTCTGACCATGCATATACTTTACTTTATTGTTCCTTAATTACTTAAAGTAATATTTTGAAGTATATATACCTCTATCTTATACTTGAAATAGGTCACGCTTACTTGTTGAACTATTTCAAAAATCTTCATGACATACCTTTATTTCTAAAAGCCCCTTTGTCCAAACTAAAGATGCCGATAATACCAAAATTATTTAGCTATACCGAGCCTAAATACCATACTTGGTATATTCATGATGTCTACTTTTAGTATTAATTGACAAGGAATTATCTTGTCACAACTTGGTATAAGTCTTACACTTGTATTCATAACCAATTTCTTATGATTCATGTATTAATGAAATAGTGACTGATTTTACCAAAAAACATTCATTCTAAAACCTAAAAGAATGCCTACTTGCATCCAAGGACACATGAGATTAATTTTTGTGGTTATACTCAATAATAGTTCAACACAAATCTTTCTCTTGGAAATTAAAGAATTTGTGTACTTCTCATCACTGGCCTATGCATCACCCTTTTGAAACCACTTGGAGAATACACCTGAATTCTTGTAATGTTTCTATAGTAACTTTGTTATCATATTAGAATACACATATGTCTCTAGAATATTGTATTTAATACCTAAGTAGCAAAACTAAAACATTACAATTAATGAATATTCTTGATGTAGAAGCGGTAACTTGCTCCTTTAAATTACATTATTGCTATTAAACTTCCATAGTATTATTTTATAATATTAAATGATTTTTTTTGTTAATACCTCATTAATTGAAGGACATCATGAATGTGTCATTGGAATTAAATGACTTTGAACTTTTCACATTGTCTTTCATTTTACTAGCCATAATAATTAAAGATGAAATTATCTTTGATATTTTTATTATCTTGGTGAACCTTACCTAAATTGGTAATGGAGAGTTTACTCGATACTTGTTCATTTTATAACTTAAAATGAGACTTGAGTAATGTGGTGAAAATGTTATGAGAAAGGGATCCATTTAAATATCATGATCGATATTTCAATTTACACATAATGGTGTAACCATCACCTTATTCATATCATTGCTTTGCTTTCTCCTTGAAAACATCTTGGAGACGAGACTTCGTGTTATTTCATCCATGTACTGGTGTAGCGACCACAACTGACACCAGATATTGATGAAATAATTATGATATAACTATCATATGTTTTGTATATTAGTCTCCTATAAGCAATTTTCACTCTCTCTTTTTGAGGTAGTTTAATAGTGTTGGGGACACTAGAACCTTGAGTTTCCTATATCATAGTACTATTCGCACGCGCCTGTACTACTCATGGATACTTGTGTAAGTGTGGAAATTTACTTTGTCCAATATTATATTATATATTTTAAACTTGTGGTTTAACTTTCCATTTTTCTACAAAAATGAATTTTAGCAAATGAGAGCCTTTTATCTGATTACCGATTTAGACATTTTTTGATTAATTGCTTAAATCATGTAATGTCTCCCACTAGTTTATTGGATTCTAGGAACCCTATATGCTAGAATTATAATACTTCATCCATTGAGTATTCTAGTGGCAAGGATCTCAGAACCACCCCTTATAGTCTACAAGATATGGCTATGGCACTACTCGGAGGGTTCTAGGTGGGATTTTGGATGGCCGACCACTTTAACGTGCGGTTCCTTGATCTTTTGAGTGAAGTACCAACATCCTAAAATCAGTAATTTATCTACTCAATGCTTTCCTCTATAATTACAACAAGCTAGCTATGGCTATTTCTTTGCTGCAATTTTAGTTAAGTCGACCCATCACTCTTATAAGGATTCCCCAGTAGTAAGAGGTACCCTTATCTATGGCATGACCAACACCTCAAACAACGGGTTTTGTCTAAATTTGAACGATGGAAGGATCTTAGTACTTAATATATTTTTTATATTTTTATTATTTTTTAGTTTGAAAAAAGAATTCCTTTTTTATTTTTATAAGTATGTACTATATGATCGCACTCACAACTGACCGTGAAAGATATAGAAATTTAATCAGGTCACATGTTCATTTTATCTTTCATGCTTGTTTATTATTATACTATGTGATCATGAAATAAACTACACATGAAAAAAAAAAAAATAAACCATGAAAAAAAATGAACACCTGATCATGAGTCGGTACTATTGGTTGATCTGTTGAGTGAATAACAGACCACTCAAAACCATAGGGGTAAGTACCTTTTTTTCATGTGGCTTGCAACTTGAATAGTATCTTCTACTTATCCAATTCATCCAACTACTATTTGGCGTGTTTCCATCACTTGTAAAGAAGTACTTCATTTGTCATCTTGTCATTATACAATTGTACTCGCACGCAGGAGAGGGGTTCTTGGGGAATAAAATTACAACTCTGAGAATGAGCGTGCAGGCCCTTATACATATAACAACCCTTGAGACGACTAACATATTTCCTTTTTATTTAACTAAACTAATTATTACAAAACCATTACAATAAATAAATAATTAAATAAAATGTACCAAACATGCATTGGTTAGTCTCATATCATGATCAGTCATATACTTATTAAACCCAAATATATCAAATAAATGAAAAATAAAAATTAAACATGCATTAATATAAACTTGAGGGCATTATTTTATTGAATTAAAATATCACTCTAATTTTAATTCAATATTTACATCATTCGGTCCGGTTTAATTAATTTAATTTTAAAACTAAAAATTAAATTAATTAATTAATTTAATTAAACTCCCAATTAATTAATTACGCCGTAGAAACCAAAAATTAATATCTAATTAATTTAATTATCAATTGTAATTAAATTAGTTGTTTTAATTAATTTTTGATTAAAATAAAATTACCCTATCCCATGAAATCCTGGGCAGGGCCTGTGTGGGTTGAGGCGAACCTGGTTAGGCCCAGTTCGAGGTGTACCAACCCAGTGCAGGGAGGTCTAACTAAGCCAGGAAAGTCCATCCAATTCTGTACTGGATTGGACAGACTTGCACTCATTTCGGAGCCAGTTTGATGTGTGGAGGAGTAAGGGAGTACCACACGGTGGTGCGCTGGAAGCGCCTGGTGCGGGGAAACCGCTAGGGAGAGGGGCTGGCTAGGACTGCTTTCCTGCTGTGCGTATGAGGAGAGACCTGACTCGGTGTGCCACAGTGCTGTGGGGAAGACAGATGGCCATGGGGATATTGCGCTCTGTAGCGGGAGGTCACGATGCTCTGCTTCGCATGCAACAGGGGAGGCGAGGCTGGCCAGCTTGTATGCGACTGGAGCAAGAAGAGTCACCCTGCAAGTCCACTTTATGGGGTAGTCTAGGACAATGGGGAGGAGACCGGAGCCAAAATGCCAGGGTGGAGAAGCAGGGTGTCATCAGGAGGGTGCATAGGTGAGCAAGGTGTGGCGTTGTCTGCTCCATCAGAAGGAGAGAAGGATGCCTGCACCTGGGTGCCATTTCGGGAAGGGGAGGAGGAAAAAGCTGGGTGGCCCAGGGTGTTGTGCACTGCATGGGTGTGGGGTGCCAAGGTGGCTGCTGCAGCTCAACAGAAGGGAGTGCCCGTGGGGCAGCTCCGTGGGAGGCAGAAAAGCCAGGAGGCATGACTGGAAGTCGTGGGGCCGCTGCACGCACTACTGCTGCTGCAAAAGGAAGGTAGCAGCTGTGTGGGGAGGGAGCCGATGCAGGAGGGATGTCTTGGACATGCGGGTCTGTCCAGGGTCGAGGCGGACTACCGGGGCATGGGGTAGTGAGCCGGCCGAGCTGTGCCTGCTTGGTGCGGAGCTGTCTCCGCAGGGTGGAAGGAACCAGCGGGGGGACACTCACCCCCCCGGTTTTTTGTTTTTCTTGACCGGCTGGTCCACCCCCATTCTTCAATTTTTTTTAGAATAGAAAATTTAAAACATAATAATAATAAAATATCTTATAAAATATTATTATAATAATAAAATTATTATTAAAATTAAACTATTATTATTATAATTAAATTATTATAACAATAATAATTAATAGTACTCATTAGAAAATTCTATTCTAGTGTTGAATGATTTAGATAAAATTGGTTCATCAGTTTAGAACCTTATTAAACTACAAGTTTTAATCCGATCTTAAAACTTTGGATGATCGCAGAATGGTCATACGGTGTCGGATTAAAACATGGTCTATGGCGTTGGGATCATATCGGCCCTCTTAATAACTTAATGAAAATTTAATTTTTCCTTGGCTTAAAAACGACACACACTCCCTATGATACCACTTGTAGGAACCGGGCGTGCAGCAGAAGCCCCCAACTAGTGGGTTTTTAAAAATTTTCCACCGATGATTGACATAAACCCGTCGATGTCAGTGAATAACAGCCTAGTCTTAGCCGAGGACCACACTTGAATGATTTTAAGAACAATATTAAACCGTAAAATACTTGGTTTAAATTCGATGTAGTGCACGAAATATACTCGTCATTGGCGATCTCTGCTCGAAGAATATGAAGTCAAATTCCTATAGCTCATCCACACATGCTTCAAGGAATCTGAGGAAGCTCCATTCACCATAATCTGGGTGCTAGAACGGAATTGCGATGACGTCTTTGATGCTCCAATGATCACCGCATCGCTTCGCTAGCGATGCCTGAGATTGTGCTCGATCAATAGTCCTTAGATCCAGAGACTCTCTCTCTAGAACATGGGAGAGAGGAGAGAGAATCCCCATGAATATTCTTCTATTTATAGTGCTTAATTAAAATACCAAGTATAGCCTCATCGGTCACAGATACTTAACGCACTATCAATGACATTTTATGACTACTAATCCGAGTCATAAATACTATTATCATTCACTTGTAATATATTAAAATATATTAATTGATAATAATTGAGTCATTAACTTGACTCGTTGCTCCCATAAATATTAATTGAAACTTGAATAACTTAATATTCGTCAATTAATATTTTTCATGTATTTACTTAAAACTCGTAAATACATTTAATAAATAAATTCAATACTCATTATTCTAAACCTGAATAATATGAATTTATTTATTTCATTGGTGATCATTTTTCTTTGAAAAAATCCAGGACCCCTGTGGTGAGTCCCACCATTTCCAAAACTCCTATTCAACTAAATAGGGTAGATTCTTGAATATGCTTTTTTGTGTGACCCCCTAGGCCCTTATCTCAACAGAAATGAATAGTATTCACAGACTAAGAGCTGGATCCAGCAACCCATCATGGCCCCTGAAGAGATAAGTATTTTCACAACAGTGACAACCAACCTACAAACATGCACTCTGTAATATAATCTCTTTGTCTGTAATATCTCATAAAGCAGGACACACTCATGTGTCATCGCCCTTTTTTTGCTTCATTATTTATTGATTTAATTAGACAGATTTACCCTCGACTTCCATGGACATAGTCTTATAAAGGTACTTCCATCCATATCAACATGACCTGAGATATATTACTTACACAACCCGAAAGTGAAAAATCCTTTCATGACCATTCAACCATTGACATGCCACCAATGATGCACCCAACACAAACCACCTCACCACGACTTCATTTCCATGGTTTTGATCTTGCATCAAAGTATGAAATCAAATGAAATGCATTGGTAATGATCTCAATTAAGGAGACCATTACACATGATCATAGATAGGAACATCCAATGACACCTGAAACATGTGGTGTTCTTATTTGAGGGTCATTCCTCATGATCTCACTACTAGAGATCACCAAGTGCGAACTTCATGAGAAGAAGTCTCAATGATTATGAGCCCCCAGCACCTGATAGTCAAACATCTACTATGTCCAATTAGTAAGATGTATCTAGACCATAAAACATATATTTAAGATTAATTTCATAGTATCTAGAGGTTCTCATTATAGCCTGAGAACTGCTATAACCTTTCGATATGACAATTAACCATTGGACATTACCATTTCAATAGTGGAAACAGAAAATTCTAAACAATAAAGGTAATATGACATCATGTACAACTAACTATATACACAATATGGTAATCAAAAGAAATGAATAGATGGGTTTAGGGCACCCACAATTTCAACAGTCTTCCAATGTCTTTATCATCTGTTCAGATTTCACATCCATCTGAGGATGATATGATATTATTATATTCAACTGAGTGCCAAGTGATTTCTATAAGGATTTCTAGAAATGATATGTGAACCTCAGATCTCCATTTGAGATGATTAAAACCAGTACGTCATGTCTCTTTACCACTTCTTGGAAATAGATTTTGGATAGATCTTCCACAATATGAGTTTCACGAATTGGAATGAAATGGGCTGACTTGGTAAGCTGATCAACTATCAACCATATGATATCATGTTTCTGAACCATTATTAGGATACCTGTAACAAAATCCATTACTATCTGCTCCCATTTCTACATTGGGATTGGTAAAGACTGCAACAAACTTTCTAGTCTTTGATGCTCTGCCTTAAATTGCTGACAAGTTAAGAACTTAGAAACAAACATGACCACCTTCATTTTCATTCCCCTCCACCAAAACTATTACTTCAATTACTTATACATATTTTGTGTTCTTGGATGTATAAACCATCTCAAATGGTGGTATGCATGAAGGAGTTGTTCCTAACAATCCATAAGTACAACCATCCGATCTCTAAAACACAAAACTGAACTCCCATCAAGTTTCTAGCCCTCAATGGTCTCCCCACAATTGAGTCTTGAACTCATAACTAGTCATTCTACATTATATATTTGTGCCTCTTTGACCATATCTACCAAATCCGGAATAATCATATCTGAAAATAAAACCACAACATCACCTCAGTATTCACATTCCACATGCATGTCAGATAGGACCGACATCAACTTTCATTCATCTGAAGCTTCTTTCTCCAACTGAGCATATTAATTTTTTACTCAATGCATCCGCCACTGAATTCCCCTTTTCTCATGTATACAAAAATTGAAATTCAAACATCTGGAGATACTCCATCCACTTCTTTTTCCACAGATTCAAATCTCGCTGTGAGAAAATATGTCTCAATCTTTTTTGATCCATAAACTCAATCAATATATCACCAAATAGATAGTGTCTCCGTGTTTTCAAAGCATAGACGACTAAAAATAACTCCAAATAATGTGTTTGGTAATTATTTCTCATGAACCCTCAACTTACATAAACCATAAGCAACCATATGGTCCCCTTACATGAGAACAGAACCAAACCCTGCTCCTAAAGAATCAAAGTATACCACATACCCCTGTCCTAATTTTGGAAAAATCAATATTGGTTCCAATTTAAGATGAACTTTCAGTTCCTAGAAATACTTATGGCATTCCTCTATCCATTCGAATGAAGCACTCTTCTTTGTAAGAGCTTTCATTGGTGAATCTAGTCATTAGAAATGATGCACAAAGCATCATTAGTAACCATCTAGACTAAGAAAACTTCATATATAGAAGACATTATTTAGTGGTTAATAAAATATAACAAATTCTATCTTTTCAAGATCAATAAAAATGCCTTTCTTAGAAATTACATGGCCATGAAAATGTACTTTCTTTATCAAAAAAGCATACATTGATAATTTGGCATACAAATAGTGATCTTTCAAAATTTGTAACACTATTTACAGATGTTCCTCATGGAAAGACCTTGTCTTTTAATAATCTAAGATGTCATACAAAAACACCACACCAAAATAATCTATATATTTCTAAAATATCCGATTAATCAAATCCATGAAGACCATTAGAGAATTCGTTAGACCGAAAGGCATGACGACATATTCTTAGTGTCCATATCTACTTCTGAAAGATTTATTTAGAATATCTTCTTTCTGAACTCACAACTAGTGATATCCTAATCACAATTCAATTTCAAAGAACCCCTGATCTCTCTTTAATTGATCAAATAGATCATCAATGCATAGAAGTGGGTGCATATTCTTTATCGTAACTTAGTTCAACTTATGATAATAAACACACAGCTAAAGAGTTCCATCAGATTTCTTTATGAACAAGACTGGTGCTGACCATGGATACGTACTTGGCTGAATGAAACCCATGATTCCCAGCTCCTCCAATTGCACTTTCAATTCTCATAACTCTGTTGGTGCCATTCTATAAGACAGAAGGGATATAGGAGTAGTCCCCAGAAGGTGATCAATCATAAAATCCACATCCCTTATAGGTGGTAACCCTGAGAAGTTATCGAGAAATAAATTTGTAAATTGATCCACAACTACTGGAAAACTCACATCATCGATCTCTTCTATGGATGAAAAATACAACACTACCAACTAGTAAGATATGGTTCCCACCGTTGATGCCAACAAGCTCGTTGCACCTTTCTTTACAATAATCTCTCCATTGAAGTGATGCTCAATGCCATCCTCAATTGTAAAACTAAATTTTCTACTATTACAGTCAATGTGATCCTTGAACATTGTCAACCAATCCATACCTATAATTACATCATATAAATCCATGTATAAGACTGAGAATTCCAATTTCAGCTCATCTCCATCAACAGTTATAACACATGCTCTACACATAAAGGATTTACATTCTCTTTCCCCAAGAGGAGTTCACAATTTTAATACAGAAGGATTCATTTCCAACGTTAAACATAGAAAATAAATAGCATGATAATCAATGAAATAATGCAATGCACCAGTATAGAAGAGAACTTTCACAAGGGTAGAATTCAAAATAATCATACCTATCACCGTAGATGGTCCAACCTCATCATCGCCAATCATCTGCTCAGCTCCATACAATTGCTTGGTTACTACATTTTTATCTTTATTTCCTTACTGAGATTTCCATGGTTGAGGAGTCATGGTATTTTTATAATAACCATGTCCAACTCTGCTCTGTTGATGAGACAAATTATGCTGTTCTCACCCTATCGAAGCATATGATGCTCGTGATTCCTGAGAAGTGTCTCGTTCACCTAAACTTGGAGTACTACAAAAATAGTGATGAAGATACCCCATATACTTTCAGTTATGGCATGCTCTAGGTTATGTCGTACACTCTCTCTTTATGCGGTCAAATGAACCACATTGAAAATAACCTACTTTTCTCTTGGGTTGTGGAGGAAGGTTCACTAATCCAACTGTCTGATTTTGATTTCCACTTCCACCTTGGAAATAAGTTTTCATTTTTTTCTTACTTATAGTGTTTGAGTTCCCACCATTCCCTACAGGTATCATCATACCTCCTTCTATAGATCCCGAGATATCATGTTCAACCACAGTCACTTTTTTAACCATCTCTATATAATCAGTAATACAGAGCACCACAATCTTCAATCGAATTTCCTGCCTTTGCCCAGATTTGAAGATGCGTGCCTTCAAGGATGCACTTGCTACAACTTCTGGTGCAAATCACACTGAATTTATTAATTTAGCCTCATATTCTATGACATAGAGATTATCCTAATTTAGTCTAAATAATTCTGTCATTTTCTGGATTTTGAATGTATGAGGATATAATTTTTTATTAAAACATTCCTCAAAATCCTTCCAAGTATGACCTTTATCCCCTTTAACAGGAAGTACCAGTTTCCACCAATGACATGAAATATCATCGAGCATGTACATGGCCAGCTTGACTTTGAGCTCTATCGGTGTGCTGATGAATTCGAAGATGCAATTCGTCCTGCTTAGCCACACCTCCACCTTTTCAGGTTAGGAATCACCCCTGAATATGGGTGGATTCTACTTCATGAACTAGATGGAGTGATCTACGTGCCTTGGCTCATCCTATCGATTTCTAGTGTCCACATATTAGAATGATTGGGAGATGCCCTAAAACATCTCTTGGTTCACCTTTGTCTCATGTGTAACCACATTCTCCGCAACTTTCTCCAGTTAGTTCCTACGATGCCTACCAATTGGAAATTTTTTAAAAAAAGACAAACTCTATAATTCTCACTATCTAGTAACTGGTGGATTAACATTTCAAATTATATCACATCAACCATCACAAAATTATTTTCTAAGAAAACTTCCTTTTTCCATGTTCAACCATTTTTTTGAAAGCTTTCAACTTTCTTTTTAAAAATCCAATCATTTTCAAAATACCTTAACTATTTCATCTTTCCAAAATCTTTCATTTGAAAAACAATTCCCTATTTTTGAAAAAAACAACACTTTTTCACATCATAAATCATTATTCAAAATTATGTATGCACTCCTTGTGGGAAGTAATTCCTCTAATGCATGGCATTCTTGTCTCATTGTCTAAACCCCTCACAATGAGATTTCAGAATCTTATAAGTGTCTCCAAACACTTATGTACCCAACTCCCCTGGTAACTTGAAGATCATCATAAATGGGTTATATATGTCCTTTTATGCTATACATTTCATGTTCTAAAAATCCTACTCCTTTTTAAGATTCTATCCCAAGGAATAGACAAGAAGGAATTTTATCTCCAAGACTAAGAACACCGATGAATACTTGTTAGGAAAAGACCAAACAAGATGATACCATTTGTATTGACCAAATAATTGTCATTAGATTGAGAGTACAACGAGTCATTACTAGGACTTAAGAGACATCCCTAAGATGCCAAAGGCTGACAATAAATGCTGAAGGGTTTCAAAGATAGTGGGGGAAAATTTTCCCTTTAATGTCTAAAAAAACAACCCAACAACCCAACCACAAACAACTCACTATATGATGCATGAAATAAACTAAGACATTTAAAATCATTCTCTTTCGAACAACCAACCATGGTATGCTATAATATAAGACAAACAAACATCAAAGTAAATTGTATAAATACAATGAATAAAATCAAATATTAAAAGAATACTCCATACACAAAAATATCCATGCTCCAACATCTCCAACTAGTCCAAAGTATCATGACATGGTGCTAAAGAAGTGCGATACTTTACCTTTTCCCAAGTCCCGGAAGGCAGCATCTGAAAAAGTACCAAAGTGCCAAGTAAAGGATGAGTATATAACTCAACAGGTTTTCCCAATGAATTACCTTCTCTTTCCACTAGTATAGAATAGTTATAACATTATATAAAATGGTTTATATAAAACAATTTCCCAAAATAGTTTATAACCAAATATAACAAGCTCAAAAACCAATTATAACCAAGTGAAAAAAAGTAATGAACCCAATTTTTAGAAATTTATTTTATAGAAAATAACTAATAATGTCTTATAAACAAATTTTTATTATTATTTTGTCATACCCATTCCATAGTTCACAACACACCCACACATGCATGCTTCGTTTGACAATTCCATACTCATGAGCGGTCCCCCATCCTATTACCTTGTGTCCCAATGACACACTCCCCCAATCTAGGGTCATGCACCTTGTACCCCATTGGTACTCATCCCTTATTTAGGGGTATGTGGAACATGAACTTACACAACCCCATGTATGCCAACCCATTTCAAATCACCAAAACAAACCATTTCAATAAAAATGCATTTTTATTGAAAACCAAGGAAACAAACCAATTTCAAAGTAGCCATTTCATTTCAATAATATATTACATTTTTATTGAATACATATAATAAAAACCATGTTCCATAATTCTAAAAAATCCCCATTTTAAAATCTCTATTTTAAAATTAATAAGACAAACACTTTATTCAAATACCCAATTTTTCATATTTCCCCAATTTGCCAAACCATCATAAATAAGGGTTTCCAATGATTTCTAAACATCCAAATCACAAAAAATTAAACAAAATATATTCAATTTGAAATCATGAACATCCATTATACTAAGTGGAGTCGAGAGAGAATCCACCTACATCAAATGTTTTGACGGGTCTTGACACGGACAAAGAACGCTTAAGAAAACCGGGTCGATTATTCACAAAACCTCCTTAGATCTCTCCTCCTAGAAAGATCAAGAACAAATATCAACTTATTATGAATCCACACTTATATATCTACCCATAACGGGTGTAGATCTGAGAAATTAAGAAGATATTAGAATTATATCTATGTATATCTAACAAACTGATCAAGAACGATGAAGAACGATCACATACCACAAGAATCTGGTTTTGAAACACCAAGGGAAGCCTTCATATTTACTCCAAATCTATTAGAATAGGTTATTATACCTTCAATGAAGATAAAGACCATGTTATGGCCACTTAGAAGAAAAAATGAGAAACCTAGAGGCCCAAACTTGTGAGATCCACTTTTTTAGGATCTCATTTAAACCATGCACACGGTTAGACAAACTGTGTGTTAACCGTGCATTAGAAACTATCTAGGAAGACCCTTACATGACCTATTTTCACGATCTACCTAACCATGCACACACCATGCCAAAGATATCTACCTCAAATCTTCTTTTACACATGCTTTCTACTATAATTTCCACATGGTTTGGATAAATCATGCGCAGCCTGTGGGCATCTCCTTTTATCCCCAAAACATTGTGAAAGACCAAAAAACTATCTAAACTCTACCTCTTATAATTTATATCCCTAAAAACACAAAAAAATGGTTACGTACTAGAAACTAGGTGTATTACAATAGGTTCCCATTTATAAGTGATGGGAGGGGCACACTGGAAATTTTTGAAATATTTTGATGACATAAGATAGTTTTCATGGGAAATTTTATAAAAAATGGACATTTATTAGAATTTAGAAAAGTATAGGGTTTAAATAAAATCATTTGATAAGAAATAGTTAATTTTGGGTAAAAATACACCTCTTATCACTTAGTTTAACCCCAATAAACTCATTTTTACCGTAACCATGGTATCAAAATATTATTATTTTAACTATTAATTAAAAAAACATAGTAAAACCAATGACATTATCTCAATTATTCTAATTCAAAAAAATTCATCTGTTTTTCCATATTCAATTTATATAAGTGTCATAGTTTAAATATAAATAAGCATGCAAACTTTAAAAAGTATCATTTTTATAAATATGTATTTTAATCATAAAAATTAATTTACTTTCATTCCATACCTTGTAAAATAAAATAAAAAATTTTAATTTTTTTTGAATTTATATTTTGAAAATTTCATTAAATCCATTAATAAATAGATATTAATTTTATTTATTAAGATAAAAAAATTCATTCATAAAAAAAGTTTTTAGAAAAAATGTGCTTTTATGCCCAAAAATAAACATAAACCAAAATGAAAAATAGTAATTATTTATAAGTAATTTATTAGATTAATTATAATTAATGGACACTTAGGTTACTTTATGATAAAATTAAAATCACAATGATACTTTTACTAGAAATGAAATTATATTTTTTACAAAAATCAGCACATATCACTATTCAATGGAAAATGAATCCTTTTAGAAATATACTAAAAAGTCACACTAAGATATTATTGACATGGTGATTTAAAAATGATATTTTTTTTCAAAAAATAAAAATAAATAAAGTTGATATGGTCTTCCATTTATTATATACACATATGATACAAGGGATCCCACCATGAATGGTCAATTTGTTTAGCAGTGTTGAAGAACTAGATGCAAGAATTATTTCCATATTACATTGGAAATGTAAAATAAATAGCCTAATTTTTTTTAATTTCCTTGATATTATTCATAATATCCTTAGTAATATATTAGGAAAGGAATGAAAAAATGATGATCTCAGATAATCAGTATGGGTTTCAAACATCAGAATCTATCATAAATCAATATGGTATATTCAATATAGAAAGGTAAATAACTTAAAATAGATTATGTTTTTATGAATAACATGTGAAAAAAATTCCTACATGGTTAATATCAATGATTCCTCATTAGTAATAATAAATGAATATTCAATGATAGAAATGATTAATATTATAAATCATTATCTTAGATATCATGATATCTATATCATCAAGGCCTTGTTCTAAGATAGTTTAATTGATGGGTTGGAATACATAAGAATCCCTTTAATTTAGTGAGCTTATTTTTCTCATGAGATCTATCACTGCACCAAGGGTTTATTTATTACTCGGGCTTACCAATCACTACATATCTAACACATTACTCATAAATAAAATTATCAATTTAATTCATATATAATATTACTTATCAACAATTACTCATATTTTGTTATGAATATATATTATTAGTATTTCCCAAGTCCATAAAATATATTTCAATGTAAATCATCATATATAGATATAATATACAGTTTTGGAAATAATTAAATCTATGGTAAAAATAATATGGATATTTAAATGAAATGTAATGTTTAAAAATAAAAAAATTGAATGTTTCAGACTATATTTAATGACCAAAAAATAATAAGAGATAAAATATTTCCATTAATTCACCTGAAAAATAGGTTTCATAAAATATTCATATCCTTTTCAGAAATGGATCTAAAATATTAAAATTGATTTCATTAAAGTGTTTTATTTTTTAAAACATTGAAACATGTAGAAGAAGATAAATCTTGTAAAACTATTATGACAACGATAAACTCTATTCATGACATTAACGTTAAAAAAATATTAATTTTGATGTTTTTTAAGTGTGTAAAAAATAACCATTTCATAAAATCATTAGAAAGATTAATTTAAAACATTTTAAAAATTAAAAGATAAAATTAAATGTCCTAAATATATTATTTGGGTAAATAAGACTAACTTTAGTAAAATAATTTATCAAAATAGGGATATGAAAGAAAAATACACCCACTCAAAAAGAGAAATATTATCAACTTTTATTTAACCATTTATTTTTTTGATTTAGTTTCCAATTAAAGGGAAATTTGGAATAAAATATTGAAAATCCATAAGAATCCATAGTATTAGAAAATATACTATATTTATGAATTATATAACATAATACTCCATTAATTAAAATAAGACCAATCCGGATAAAAAATGAGATTGTAAAACAAATCCTTACATATTTGGAAACTTTTTAATTATAACCACTTGATAGAGTAAAATTAGAATAAAATGTTATTAATTATGGATAAATATATATTCATGTTAAATAACTCAAAGGTGTAATATACAACACAAAAAAATAAATAAGATTATAATATAAAATATGTCTCAATTAAGTTGAAATTGAGAAAAAATCTATTTCCTCAAGTTTTACGTTCCTTGTTTGTCCTCTAACCTCTAACTTAAGAAAAATAAATTTATAATAAGTACATTACAAAACAATATTAATATCCAAAATAATTTATATGATCCATTTATTTCATTTTACTACCAATTTATTATAGTATGTTATTATTATCATTATGTAGTGTGTTAACTACTTTATTTTTTAAAAACAAAATTTCTCAGTACTTCCAATCCTTGTACATTTATTATAGAACCATAATATACAAAATATTAATAATTATATGAATATAATATATATTAATTACATAAATATATGGATTAATCTATAAAAGTTAAAAATAGAAAAATGAATTAGATTTTTATGAAAATTATAGGTCATATGTAAGTATGAACATTGTATTCACTTTACTTTTGATTGAAAAAAAGAAAGTTAAATTATAATTGAAATTTAAAGAATTATTAAATCATATATAACATATATATTCATTATATCTATTCTTATTTCCATACAAATAAATTATAAATGAAAAACAAATCACATTGCTTTTTGGATGTGGTAGTCCACACGTATGCATGAATGATGATATCACCATCCAATGAACTAGAATATAAGAAAGTTGATAAGGTATTATAGTTAAATAATCATAAAGTTTTGAAATTATCATATATATTAACTAGTCTCATCATTATTAATAGTCATGTGTGATAGTGATGGAAAAAAATTGCATTGGTTCGTGAGGCGGTAGTTCGCCGTACACAAGCGAAATTGTTTTCTTTCCCATTTGATGGACAAGGGAATGAATAAATGTTTTTTTATAAATATAAGAAAATGTAAGTATATTAATGTTTCATTATTCAATATAATGTAATTTTTAATACATAGTTGTTGGTTGTAATAGAAGATGTAAAAAATGAAAGATCATGGTTAAAATGATTACCTTATCATAGAGAAGGCACCTTTAGATATCTTTTTAGGGTAACTAGGGGTGGTGTAGTGGAAAGAAAAACACCTCTATTATTTTTATTTGAATATCGGTAAGATAATTTTTTAGTGTTTTATTGATATAGTATTCTTAGTGTGTTTTAATGAAAATAGATAAGGAGTGTCCTTCTATAAGTAGGAGGATGGGAATTCCTAAAATTTATTAAAGTATTTAATTAATTTAAATTATTTTACATGTAAAAATTGCACAAAATTGATTTAGTTAAAAGAAAATATGAGGAAGAGGTAAAATTATATCATAAAACACATATTTTTCAGGTTTTGGCGATTATTTTACCCATATATCTACGTATTAACCCCCCATTAACCATTTTAGGAAATTACAACGATAACAATGTTTTTACACTATATGAGCCAAAAAGATTCCATAAAAGAACAATTATACTATAAATAGATAAGGGATGAAATTTCAGAACATATATTATCACCATTTTCATTCTTAATTATTTCTAAGAATTGTAGATAATTTTTTAAATATTATTTTCATAAAATACCATTAATGACATTTTTCACACTATTCATTTAATTTGGCTTTAAAATCATCACAAAAATGATTTAATTAAATTATAATTATTTAACACATCACATATATATTATATATATCTCAAAAATTCATTAAAAATAAAAAATCATCCAAATTATTACTTTTAATATTTTTCATATTAATTATTATACTTTTTATTTGTTGAAGAAATAATGTGTTGACATTGCGTATGCATTTAATATAATTATTCAATGAATAAATATTATAATTAAATTTACATGATTAAAATAATTCATTAATATTTAAAATAACCATTTATAACCCATTGCTAGTTGTTTTTTCCCTATCACAAAATATTATATATACTAAAACAATTTGAGTAAAAGATTTGACTTTAGTATTTACTTAAATGTGATAATGGTCAAATTCAAAGAGAAATGGGGAAAAGGTAAAATTTTCATGGTTTGGATGATCATGGACGAAGTTGGATCATATAATAAAAATAAATGAAAATTTTTATTATATTTTTAATACATTATCAAAAAATTTAACCTTAATTACCCGAATTACCATACACAATATGATACATTTTAACATGGTTACTATTCATAATGCCTAAAGGGAGTCTATTTAGAAACTTTAAACCTCCCAAATCAAAAAAATGGATTAAATTTTATTAAATTTTATTCCTACATGTTTCTATAATTAATTTAAAAATACAACCGCAAAATGAGATGAAAAATGGTCTTCTAAAAAATGCCTTTTAATCCAAAAAACAGACTTATATCAAAATTATAAAAGGATGATCCTGATGTAAATAAAATTGATTTTGTATCACTTTAATAATAAATCTAATATATAATGGAAATTTCTTAATTAATTCATATAATTTAATGAAATGAACGTTTTACAAAAATTTAGTATGTACATTATTCACTGAAAAATAATTCTTTTCATTAAAATCACAAAAATTCAACTAAAGATAGTTTCTAAATGATGAGTTAAAAAATGATAAAATTTTCATATAATATTATCTCATCATGTATATTTTAAAATCAATATTAATTATAAATAATCATATCAAATAAATATATTTTCAATGAAATATTCCATAAAATCGTAGGTTGTTACATTCTACCCCGCTTATAGGAATTTCACACCCAAAATTCTATCACTCTAATACAAAAAATTGAGGATACTTATAAATCATAAAATCCATAGGTTTCCACATATATTTTCCAAACTTATAGTTTCGTCACAAAACATTGACTAACCGAGTGGCCATATTCCATAACATGTTTTCCCTACGATCCATAATTTCACCCAATTATTCCTCATATGAAAGGGTTTTCTCTGGTGAAATGGACTATAAGTTTAATATATGTAAAGGATAATATATGTAATTAATTAAAATAGATACATAGAACACATCACGATCATGAGAGAGATTTTGGGGGAAATCCAATTAATATGATTTCTTCCTTATATCATTACTAATTTTTAAGGGACTGATATATCTAGGGATCAAATTTATCTTCAATAAAATTATCCTAAATTTATACCAATGAGATATTCATAGGAATACCATGCCACCAACATCAAACTATATGTCTCACTAATAATTTTTAACATAATATTTTTATCAAATTTTAGCTTACCTTATGTGATTTTAAATGGACCTAACATTCTCTTCCATTTCATATCCTAGATGAGTTTCCAATAGAATTATTTCTCCAAAATTATCCCAAAATTTTGGATTTCTACACTTTTTTTATTTAGGAATTCATAATGATCCATCTGACTGGTCTATTGAAATCTAACTGTATAAGAAAATTTTATAAAAGAAAGGGTTTTATTTCTACCACCTTTAAAATTCATAGATAAATATATCAATATGTATTCTAGAGTATGAATGATACCCTCATATGAAATATATTTATGAGGATGAATAGTAGTACTGAAACTTGACATTGTATCCAGAGCATGATAAAGGCTTCTACCTAACATCGAGGAAAGGATCAGATCTTGATCAATTAAGATTAAGGGTGGTACTCCATGCAATCTCAAAAATTTATTAATGTATAATTGAGTAAGTTGATAAAGAGATAAATCTTCTCTAATAGAGAAAAAATTATTTTATTCTATATGGTGATCGACTAAAAACTATATTGCATCATTTTCATTAGATGTTTTGGGGAGTCTGATGAAAAAATACATGGTAATTTTTCCCCATTTATATTCTGGTACGATAAATTGTTATAACATCCCATTAGAATTATATCTACAAAACTCTTTTTTCCAACACACCAGACTTCTAGATACATACTTTGGAATATTACTTTCCATATTATACGATTGGATATATTCAACGAGATCTTCATATATCTTTTTCATTCCAAGATTTATTTATAATGATGAACTATGAACTTAATCCAACATATCATTAATCAACTTTAGAATTTATGGGAAAAATAATTGATTCCCAAAAAATATAATTCCACTATGATCATGGTTAAACTCTATAACATTACTCACTATACTTTATAATTCAACATCTTCATTATGTTCCTTCTTAATCCTCTCATGTATGGATGGTTTAATATTCATCTGGGAATGATAAATTATTTCCTATTTCCTCATCATTTCAAGATCCAACATTTTAAAATAATTAAATATTATATATCTATCGATCCTTAACATGGAAAAACAAGCATGATCATTCTAACTCATAGCATTATCCACCTAATTTTTCTTTCTAGGGATGTAATTTATTGAACAGTCATAATCTTTGATCAACTATAAATGTCATGTCAATAATATATTCAATATTTATATATAAATACATATCTTCAAAATTTATGACCAATAGATATATATCACACTTTTTACTATATTGATAATTCCTCTATATCATCAATGAAAAAAATACTACTTCCAACTCGGAATCATGATTTATTTAATTTTTCTTAATAATTTTTTATTGTTGAGTGGAATTAACTATCACTACACTAGTCTATATGAAGAACCACCTGAATACCTCTTTGATTAGTCACTATTGATCACAAATACTTCTCTAATAAATGGTAGTGAATTCTTAGGCATAATGACTATTCATATCTTTAGTTATTAGAAATTATCATCATATTTACCAGTCCATAAGAATATATCCCCATTCTAATTCAACATGATGATTCGATTTGATATCATGTGAAATATCTCAAAAAACATCAACAATATCAATCCAACCCATAAAAATTATGGATTTGAGTTTCTATGGTTGGTCTATGTCTTTTCGTAATAACATTTATCTTTAAAGCTTTCAATGATATACAAACTTTTGAAATTATATGACCCATGTATGAAATGTTATGTAGAAAAAATTTACACATGGTAAATTTAGAATATAGATTCTCCATCCATAGGTTCTTTAGAAAAATTTTCATATATTATTCATCCTATTACTTTATATTCAAATATATAATAATAATTTCTATAAATACTACCATAAACAGATCAAAGTATTCTTCAATATATTTATTCATTAAATACATGAATATAATAAGTTCCTTAGTATATTCAAATGCTATTACTATAAATTCATAATGAACATGCATGTATGGAATATAGTCTAAGGTATATCCTATTTTATGAGTCATACCCGATGATATCTAGATCGAAGACCAATATTATAAAATACCAAACACCTCATAATTCACCAAAATGACCCCAAATATTGTTAAAGGATACGTTTTCAGAATAATTATTTTTTTAATTTTCTGAAAACCAATGCAAAGATGAGTTGACCTATGTTTCTTGTTAACAAAGAAGAATAAGTTCACCCTAAGGTGATGTACTGTGGTGAATGAATCTGTTATATAAATTCTCATAGAGTTTCTTATTTAATTATATAAAAACATTTGAGGAAATTATATATGGTATCTTTGAAAAATTTATAGAAACATGTATGTGTTCTATATAAAAATCAACTTCATAATTAAAGGATGACTACAAAAATATTATAGTAATACATAAATAAACTCATAAAAATAAGCATATCCTTAATTCTAGGTTTCTCCTCAACCATCTAATTTATATATCCCTCACAAATAAGTGTTAAAACCAACATGATTCAAGTAATTTCCATCATGAGTTTATGTCCATCTTTTCTTAAAGGGACTTTTGTTGGATGATTACGAATATTGAATCTAGCATCCATTCCATGATAATTAATGTGTGATATATTCTCAGATATCCAATCAAATCCCAAATTTATATCAAATTCATTTAGAGGATGAATAAAAAAAATTCAAGAATCAAATTCCCACTACCATTTATAGGATATGACTTACAGAATTTATATATGATCAAGTAAAAAATTCTCACATATAGAGTGGAAGATATGTGCACCTTTCACCAAATTTTCTGTAACTTCCACTTTATCTAAAGTAATTCCATATATTTGTCCTTCTCCCTAAGGGTTCTTCTATTGTAAGTTTCTTTTATGGTTGGGGAACTAATTTAAAAAATTCCCCATATCATTATAGTTGAAGAACCATATTCCATTGGTATATTTATTCTACTTAAATTCATTAGGAAGATGATCCTTATCTCCTAAATTATAATAAACACTCTTTAATTTTATGAATTTTCTAGTATGTTTCATTCTATAATTTTGACATAATAAAAATTCATTTGTCTCCTTCTTCATTTTTCATGTGTTCTCTTCTTAGTGGTTCTTATTTGACATCTTCTTCTCTTGATTTCCCTTGAATATATATGATATAGAAAATTACTTATCTTTATTAATGGAACATCATACTATATCATCATAAGATGAAAATGTTTTCAAAACTGTTTTCCTTTAGTGACTCATCATAAGCCTATCAAAAAAACTATCAATCATTCGTTTTAGATTATGTATACAGTCCACAACATGTCTACATCATATTGCAATGTTATCTTCATAATATACCACACATTGTAATTTATTATACTATAAATGGAGGAACTTATTCTTCAAATACCTCCTTGTTCTAAGGGAAGTATTTCATAAATAATATCATAGTAATTTTTCTATATTCTAATATATCTCTCTTAAACCTATTTATTATTTGGGAGTAATGGATAATTTTAATCAGAATATACTTTAAAACAACACACTAAATAAATATCCTTTTAACATTAATTACATCCTTATTCTAGGGATAAAATTTCAAGGGTCTTAATCCATTTTTCAGCTACTAGTGGATTAGTACCTCCTTTAAAAGATAAGGGTTTCTGTCATAGGATATGATCCAACATAGGTGAATAAAACATTGGAAAAATAGTTTTATCCATTCTTTTAAGGCTATTATACATAACCTAATTCATTTTCCCTAATATAGCCATGATCTATTCACATCCAACAACAACTATATTAACTTGATTAGCAAGGAAATCCCTAAAATGTCTATGGATATTTATTCCCTTTATTCCTTTAGTATCCATAAATAAATAATGGAACACAGTGATTTAGCTCATAATCCTCATGAATATAGAGAAAAAAAATAAAAAAATATCTCTAATAGTAAAAGTACTATAAGGGATCACCATAATTCTCATGTTATTTATCTTTATATATAATCTATTTCCCATGGTTTCAAATAATCATTATCTAATACCAGCTATAGAATCCATATACTAATAACAAATTTTTTTCTCACATTATTATATTATAAGTAGATACACGGGATCCCACTATGCAGGATCAATTAGTTTTGGAGTATTGAAATACTAGATATGTAAATTATTCTCATATTTCATTAGAAATATAAATTACAAATCATTATAAAAAATGTCACATACATTATATTATTCATAATATCCTTCTATATATCATGGGGAAAAATAAGGACTGAGTACAGGTGCTTGATATGTGTTATGTACAATATAATATTTCATGAATCAGTAAGGATTAATCAATACATGAAGGTAAATAACTGAAAACACATTCCATTTCATCAATAACTTGGAAAAAATGCATCCATATATAATATAAATGAATTAGTCACATGGAAAACAATAACAGAATTAAAAATGAATGAAATACATAATACTGGATGTCATGATCTCAAAAATCATGATATTTATACCATTAAATCATTATTCCATGATAGTTTAATTTATTGATAGGTATACACCCAAAACCCATTTAATTTGGTCAACTGATTTGTCACATGAGATAGAGAAATTCATTGATGGAATTTTTATAACCGGGGATGACCTATCACTAAATGTCCAATAAATTTATCATATATTGAATGATTAATTTAATTCATAAATATTATGAATTATAAACAAATATCAGGGTCGATTAATTAATATGTATTATCGATATTTCTCTACTCTATAAAATATAATTCAATGTAAATCACTATGACTAGAAATAATATATTTTTATACAATAATCATGTCCATGATATAAGGAATATGCATATTTTTGATAAAAAACATAATTTCTAATGATCAAAAGAATGGTAATGTTTCAAGAGAAATTTAATTACCATAAAATTAATAAGAGATAAAATATGACTGTTAATTCGTCAAAAATTTAGTTTTATTAATAAAATCATGCCCTTTTGTGAAATGTAATTGAAGTGATAAAATATATTTCATTAAATATTTTTATTTGTAAAACCACTAAAATCTTGTCTATGAATCAAAATAGCATAAAATTGTTATGGTGGTGGAAAAATCCATTAACATCATATACATTAAAAACAAACATTTCTATTGACTTTTTATAAAGGAAGTAAAAAATGAACCTTTTAGAAAAACATTACAAATGTTACATTAAAAACTTTTAAAAATTCAAGGATAACATTAAATATACATCAAAAAAATTTAATTAAATAAAAATTACTTTTGAAAAATAGTTTTTAAAAATTTGTACATGAAAGAAAAATATACCCAATAAAATGGATAAATAAGATTATAATTTAATTTAAATGTTTATTTGTTTGATTTGGGTTCCAAAAAGTGTAAAAGTTTGAATAATATGGAAACTACTTATATATTCAGTGGGTTTTAAAATAGATATATTTTATGAAGTATATATTTTATATGATTGTATTAATTAAAATAAGTGCAATCCAAAAATAATTAGATTGTAAAATAAATCATTACATATTTAGTTTTAACCAATTGAAATTTTACACATTAAAGGAAAACTTAAACATAATAAATAGATATATATTCAGGATTAATACATCAATGAGGTCGTATATACACAAAAATAAATAAATAAATTCATAATACCAGTTATGTATCAATGGAGTGGAAATTTAGATGAAGCACCTTACCTAAAGTCCGACTTCTTTGGAAGGTGCTCTAAACTCTTGTATAATAAATTTAAATTTATTATAATTACATAAAATGACCATATTAATATATATTTAATTATATATGATCCATTAATAATATTTTATCACCATTTTATTAACAATCTTTTATTATTTTCAACATTGATGGTGATAACTTCATTTTTTATGACTTTTTGTTCAGTATTTCAATTAAATATACATTTATTATAATCTATAAAATTTTAATAATTGTATAAATGTTTTATAAATTATTTATATATAACATTATATTCATCCATAAAAGTTATAGGGAGAAAAATGAGTTTCAACATTCATGGAGATGATAGGTTATACGTATGCATAAATGATGTTTTCACTTCTTAATCAATAAAATAAAATAAAGGTAAATGATAATTTTCCTTTTAAAGATTATTATGTTATATAAATCATATAAATTTAATAATTCTATCTTTATTACCATCCATGAAATGTGTAAATGGAAAATCGATCAAATTGCTTAATGGAGGTGGTAGTCCACACGTACGCATGAGCAACATTATCATCATCCAATGGAATGGAAGGTAAGAAAGTATATATGATATTATAATTCAAGAATAATTATATTATCATAATTTTTATATATGTAAATTAGTTTCATAATTATTACTATCCATGTGTGGTGGTGATGGATGACAAATTACATCAGTTCGATAGGTGTTGGTCTGTCATACACATGACTAATGGTTTTGATTCACGTTTGATAGGGAGGGAGATAGATAAATATTATTTCATTAAAAATAATATCTTATAAGTTTTTTGAGGATACATTTGTCATTTTATTTGAATTTTTAGGAGATAATTGAAAGTGGTTCTAGAAAAATTAAAAAAGAATGTTCTTGGTTACGACCATTATCTTCTCTTAGATAAATCATTATTCAATATGTTTTAAGGGACACTAGGGCTTGAATTTTTGGAATACTATCACCTATATTATTTGTATAAGGTATTTAGGAAGATAATTGGGTAGGTTTTGGTTATTATAGGTTACTCAATGTGGTGTAATGAAAATATGAAAGGGGTGTCATTTTATTAGTAAGTAGAGGGGAATTATTGGAATTTCCAAAAGTATTAAATTAATATGAATTAATTTTATTGTAAAAATGGTTTAAAATTTATATAATTATATGATAAGATAAGGATAAGTCTAAATCCTATAATATAATAATTTTTTTTTCATGACTATGTGATGTTTTCACCATTATCACTTTGTTTTAAAGCCTCATTATCCCTTTAGACAATTAGTATGATTACAATGTTTTTACATTATAGGAGATAATAATTTTTCATAATAGGATAATTTTACCATAAATGGGAAAGGGATTAAATTTTTGACATTCATAGTTTTTGATTAATATTGTTTTTAAATAATAAAATAATATATTACGTTCATAAAATATCATTAACGTCATCTTTGAAACAATTTATTTAATTTGTAAATAAAAACATCAAGAAAAATATGTAATTTGAATATAGTCCTTTAACATAACACTAATATGCTATATATATATATCTATAAAGTATTTTTAATAAAATATTTAATCCAAATTTCATTACATTTTGAATTTTTAAAACTATGTAATTTATTTTTATATTAATTGAATAAATATTATGTCGGCATTTCCTAATCATTTAAATTATATATTGAATAAATAAAAATTAAAAATAAATTACCATACTAAAAAATTTATGAATAATTCAAAAAAATAATTTAGCAATGAACCTAAATTTTTATTGTTGTCCCTGTCAAAAAATATTATACATATTAAAAGAATGATGGTGACATGTCATGCCCCGTCCCAATGTGGCCTATGCTGCAACTACCCCAATCCCTTCTCTAATATGCTAGGGAATGGAGAATAAATCCAAGATGGCCTATCAATCACATGGGAGGCCTTAGTCCTTGGTGAATGCACACACACATAAACATACATATTCAAGACTATAAAATAATGAAATATAAAACAACTGAAAAAACATTCATGAATATATCTAAATACCACTATTAGAGTATGGTAACAGATACTGAAAGAAAAAACATCCAAATACAAGCCCATCACAAAGTGTTTGAAAACAATTCCAACCTAAAAGTATAGAAGGGGAATACTATCAAGGTGACCGTAGGAACACACCTTGATTTTGACTGGCTCACTAAGATCCACCCAGTCCTTTTCCCTCTAGTACTCCATCAAAGGGCTGATCATCTAGATAAGACATGAAATGTGTAGAAAAATATCATTTAGGGGGTGAATATAACAATAATTAGAAGGAACCCCCAAAATCACTAAGAATATAACAATAGGAATAAAAATCAGCTCAACACAAGTATATATCTACAAAATATATAACAAGAATATCTAGATATATGAAACAAATACACATATTCTCAAGGTAAATACACAACCATAATTCTAGAATAGGAATCATGATCGATGGTTCAACGCTCATCTAGGAGAACAGACTCTGTGAGTCACATAACAATGATAGTTCCTATATGAAGTATCATAATATTCAGATGTTTCTATAAAAATTATATGATGGATGTATAAAGATAACATACACATATGAGGATCACACCCAAGTCCATGGTTTATAACAAAAACTCAATCTACAATAACCCACTATGAATTGGATTATCACGCATGTAATTTTGTTCATGATGATATCGAGAACTCCACATAAGGAAAGATAATGATAGAGGATCTCACTCTGGGCCTCATAAAAGGATTAGAATAACTCTGTCCAATAAAGCCTACTAAAGGGTTCACTATCCTATGATTATGATTTGATTCTATAATAATCATTGGGGAATGGATATAGATAACACACTCTAAATAAACTAGTACAAGATGAATAGGAAAAGGTCTCTAAGACATATTGAAGGGAGTGAACGATATATACTGATACTACATAGTGTTTCCCATTGAAATTAGGTTATTCCCATATAAAACTACCCATTTCTCGTCTATGCTCATGCCTGAGTACATGGCATGTCTACGCCCATGTACTCCTAGTTGTGTGAGTGTATGGCTGGTTGTTCCCATGTACGACTTATCTTGGTATGTATAAGGATTCCCGTGTATCATTCAGAATACATGCTGAGTTCTAGTATATGAGTCATATGGTGTGTGACAAGTGTCACACATCATGTGATACTAAAATCTACATGAAAACCCAAGCGCTACACTAGGGGTCCCCCAAAACCATGTAATCCTAGATTATAATCCCTATTTTATGGGATTTTCCAAAAATGATTATTTGGTTCATAAGTCTTCTCCCACTCCTTGGATCATTGATCCTACCATACAAATCATTTGGAAATGTGAATTTCTGGTCATATTCCCCTTTTCAATGTCAATCACTATGTTTTGGCCTTTAAATCATTTCAAAAATCACCCTCTTATGCCATCCACCACCGTACACTGAATAAAATGAATATCAAAATTCTAAAATTCCATCTAATCTAGTGCTTCTACAACCATCTTATGATCCCAATGACATATTGTGGTCGAATATGCAATATCGAACCATTGTGTCATGAAATGAGTGAACAATAGTTGATTTTATGGTATATGTTGAACCACATTCCAAGTGATTTGAGTGATATGAAGAAAGAAACATGGAATAAATAAACAAACATAATCATAAAGAATTAAAATCATCCCACATTTGTGATGGACTTGATTTATTTCCATTAGAATTACAAATGATGAGATAAATAAATAATCTAAAAAATTACCCAATTCCTAGATAAATCTAACATGTACCCAGAATAAACATGATCTATGAAACAATATGCTGATCAATTGAATCAAGATCATATTGGGAATCATAAAAGTGGATAATTAAAAGTAAAATAAATTTTATTAACTTGATATAGATCAATTTATACTGATGAATGAGCATGCGTGGTTGTCATTGTAAATATCCTTGAGTCCTGTTGCACGCTGATCACTGATTTATGATTAGTTTGATGTTTTCCTAACAATGATCTGACAAGGATTCCTCCAATTAATCTAGGTTTTATATGGATAAAAATTATTTTACATCACAATTGTTTATTTATAGAAAATTTTTATGTTATTTTTATGTTTGAAATAAAATTAAATAATTTTATTAATTTGTTTATTACCCACACCTATGATGAATTTTCTAGAAAACTCCACACCGAAAATGGTTATGCCACACCAAGTATAAAAACCATTCTATAAACTCAATAAACTTTTTTTATTTCCAATAATATATTTTTTTAGAAATTATTCTACTTCTTCTTGGAGAACATTGCATACATGCATTTAATATATTTAATCTATTTTATAAATTAATTCAGGGAACAATGGGCCTTGGAATCACACTCTGTATCAGTGGATCATCAAAAAAATATTTCATGATATATTCCATGAAATTAAATGGAAAAAACATGGATGTTACATTACCCCACAATAGGGCGTTACATCTAGAAAATACAAAAAAGGTTACACAAAGACATGTGGGTACTGAGCATGTATATGAGTCTCCCACTCCTAGTTTCTTTTTTGAAGATTCTCATACTTAAATTAGAAACACACTAAGGGAAGAAATATCTCATAAATGATCCTCTAATATCGATCCTCAAACTATAATTGTTACTAATAAAAGGTAGATCCAACCTCTATGTATAGCTCGCATATATCCATAACATGTGAAAAATCTTGCACATACCTCCTCAGCTATGACACAATGAAGACATCATGTACCCAGTATAACTTTTTTGGTATATCTAAGTGGTAAAACACATCAATAACTCTTAAATGTATATAGAAAGGTCTTATGAATTTTCAAGATAGCTATAAATATTCATAATGCACATTGAAGTGAAACCTATACAAACACATGGTATCCCTCCTCAAACTCTAAATGCCTCAATCATCAGTCAACATAAGTCTTCTGATAGCTCTATAAAGTCCTCATCCACTCCAAGATGATATAAAACATCCTTTTAGTATCCCTCACCAACTCTGGGAACATAAGTGTTGACTCTCCTAGGTCAGTACAGTATAGTGGTGACTTGTAGTGTCACCCATACAAGTTCTCAAATAGTACAATACCAATCTTGGATTGGTAGTTATTATTGTTTAAAAAATCCAGAAATGGTAGGTGATCCTTTCAAATATTTCTAAAGTCTAATATCTAGTCCTGTAACATTTCCTCTAAGACCTGAATAGGTAACTCATTCTGGCCATCATTCTTAGGGTGAAAGTCATTCTCAAATACAACAATGTTCTTAAAAGCCTCATAAAACCACTTCCATAATGGAGATGTAAAGTGGGCATCACAATTATAAAAAATCATTGAGGTTAATTCATGGAGTCAGACTATCTCATGAATGAAGAGGAATCATAAGCTCTCTACTAAACACTACTCTTGAATATGTAAGAAGTTGGCCAATATGGTGAGTCAGTATACAATCACCCATATGGAATTGTGTCCCATGGATGTACATGGTAACCCCATCTCGAGGTACATGGATATCTCATCCCACTTATACTTTATAACCTCAAGGGTTTGATCTAAATCCACTCGATTGTCATGCTCAATGTTTACTTTCTAAGAAGTCATACACCAAGAGGAAAACTTTTCAACTCTCTTCTTCATCCCTAGACATCGAAATTGAAGTTTAATATCATGGTACATATTTTTCACACCTGGATATACCACCAAAGGATAGTCATGAAACCCTCTTAAAACCTCCTCCCACAACATCACTTGTACCATCTTTCATAATCTAAAAATAATGACATTCTCCCCACCTTTAAAATATCAACTTGGAGCATGTATACTGTATATATGATTAAATAGAGTCTCACAGTTAGTATCCCCCAGTTTTTCATCCCTGAATCACTATAAAAGTATAGGTTTAACAACCATAAACTGAAGGTAATCTACTCTATCCCCTTAAAAAAGGATATCTAAAAAAGGCCAACTGATATGATTCCTCACTCATCATCTGCAAACAAGATCTCATACTGAGAGAATCTTCTTCTATGTTCAACTTCTTAGGAGTATAGAAAATATGGAAGTCAGTATCATAGAATAACACGAGAAATATTATATAAATTAAGTTAATATACTTATGAGTGAAGATATAATTAAGTCTATTGTGGTTAGAATAGATGATAAACTACTCACCATCTGGTAGTGTCACCACATATTCAGTGCGTAGACTACTACTATTAACTCAAGATCATGGATCACATAGTTCTGTTCAAGTGGTCTCAGATGAAATGAACCATAGGTAATCACCAACTACCTATGCATCAAAACATAACCATACCCAAGTCTTGATGTATTGTATAACACTACATACTCGACACTCTCCTATGGAAGTATTAAGAGGGGAGTGATTTTCAATTTCTACCTCAATTCCTAGAAGGCCTGCTGGAACCTCTCCATCCACATGAAAGGATACCCGTTCAGGAAAAATTAGTCATGTGGGATGATATCATGGATAAATTAGTTATGAATCATTTATAGTGGAATTAAAACCTAAGTAATCTCTATATCTCCATCATGCTCTTGGGTGGCTCCAAACCCAACACTACCTCAACCATCATTGGATCCACTACTACATCATCTGCTAAGATAACATATCCCAAAAAGTGGACCTCCTAATCATAGAACTAGAACATTTAGAGTATCCCATAATGTAGATTCTCTATGAGTATGACTAGAACCATCCTTATGTGTCTAGCTTGCTCCTCCTTGGATGATGAGTACACTAGGATATTGTTGATAAAGACAATCACAAAATGTTCTATGAAAGGTTGAATGATCAAGTTCATGAGTTCCATAAAAAATTCTTAGGCATTATTCATTCCAATGGGAATCACTAAGTACTAATAGTGACCATAGAGACATATGAATATCATCTTTGATATACCCTCTCTCCATACATGCAAGCATAGATAGCCTGATTTGAGGTCAATCTATGAGAACCGTTGTTCCCCTTTAAATAGATCTAAGAGGTCATAGATCCTTATTCATCAATAATTTTTATTTATAGTCACCTATTTTAGGTGACCATAGTCCACACATTACTTTAAACTCTCATATGCCTTCTTAGAGAACAAAATTGGGGCTACTCAGGGTGAAATAACGAGTCTAAAAAAATCATTTCCTCTAAAAGTCCTCTAACTACACCTTCAGTGCAAAAATATCTACGTTATCCATATGATATGCTGGTGAAGATATTGGGGTCTTCTAGTTATTTATCTCAATGTATATTTCCATATCTTTTTAGGGAGGTAAGCCTATAAAGTCCTCAAGAAAGACGTCCTCACACTCTGCCCCCACTATAGGGAACTAAAAACTCATAGAATCAACTACGCCAAAGAGTCACGCTAGCCAACTGAAGAGTAATCAGCCGCACCATCATATTCCTGAGTCCATCCTGAACTTGTTGGGTTTCCTTTTCACCAAAAAAGTATAACCTGGTCTCATTACTACAGACTCACTACATCTTCCTCCTGAAATAATCTATTTGGGCATGAACTGTCGATAACCAGTCCATACCTTAGATGAAATCTTAAGAAACCATCTGTGTCAGATAGAGATATAAATATAAACTCTCATAAAAAAGATTCTAGTCATGTCACCAATATAATTGTGTGACTACTGAGTCACATCCCTTATGAGTCTCCAAGTGCAAGGGTTGAGCTATGGGCTCAATTGGAAACTCTAAGTCTTGAACAAGATAAGTTCCATAAAAGGAATGGCTTGAACCTATATCTATCAGTACTAAAACTATGTTTAAAAAGTCACATATTGTAACACCCCTAGATTTTTAGAATTATTATTTTTGAATAAATTTATTTTGTCAATATTTTTCATTTCGCATGACACTGAAAATAGTTATTTATATATATACTAAGTCAAAAATTCATTTCACAATAAATACCGACTTGTCTAGTTCTACATGCAATACAGACTTGGGTTTCACTAGACACAATACCAACCTGGATTGCGCTACTTGAAATACAAACTTTGCTTACGCTATATGAAACACCAACTTGGCGTACGCTACACACAACATTGAGTTTCTATGAAACATATTTTTATTTATATAATTAATGAAGTGAGAAAATTATAAACTAGAAATTAAAATTAGTAATATTAATATTAACAACTTATTTTAAAATATTTTTATAACTTTTTTATATAAATAAAACATATTGATAATGAAAGAAAATATTTTTGGTAAAGTCCTTTTATGTTAAAAATATAGTTTTCTTGAATGAATCACTTTTAATAATTAAAGATATTTTAGACACATATAGAAAATTCATTGGATAAAATAAAATTCATATTTTAATTAGGAACATCAAAATTATCCTAGAGTGAAATTTTTGGATTTTTCCGAGAAGCTTAATTTTTTGATGAATAGTGAAAAATACTGCCTTTTAGTTAAAAACTACATTTTTTTATAATTAATTATTAATTATAAATGATATTATAAATATGTTTTAAGGTAAAATTAGATTAATATTAAATCTATTAACACAATTTAATTCTTTATAATTAATTAAAATTTTAAACTGAATATAAAATCTTACCAAACATTTGAACTTTTTCTTACTTTAAAACCCCGTTATTTCATCCCTTCTGCAGGACTAACACTAATAAAACTTTTTCCAATTCTATGATTTGAATTTAAATAAATCCAAAATACACCATTTTATTCAGAATAATTTTTCTAGTCTAATATGACCATGTTAATTTTTTACCAAATTGATTAGTAAAAGGGATTAAAATTAATCACAGCGGTTAAAGCCAAATTATTCATAATTTGGGAATAAACCTTAAAATTAAGGGCCCAAATGACCTAGAGACTTATCTATAACCCATTTTATATCAATAGTTAATCCATAAAACTTTCATTATTGTGTTATTTTGGTTTGGTAAGATATTTTCTAGGTAAGAACATGTGAACACCTAATTTGTTTCTAAAAATTCCATGTGAGTACTTTTCCTTCCCTATAAAAGGACACCACCTTTACCCATTCATCACACCTATCAATCCTCTTAAGATCAGACAATAGATACCCCAATTACTAACCAAAAATCCTCCCTTAGACCTTGAATCCTCCATTTGGAAAGAAACCCTCTCAAGGAATCCTTTTGGCACAAACCAAAAGGAGTTACCCGATTAAGAGGTAACATATTCTCTCAAGCTCCTTTCCATTATTTTCCTTCTTTACCCCTTAAACTCTATTTATTACATTATTTTGTAACCGAAAAATACCCTCCATATAATAGTATATTGATATGAAAATTTTTTGACCTACAATTACACACAACTCCATTAAATGGATGTTGAACATACTATGTATGTGTACGGCAAACTACTGCCTCACGAAGCAATGATTGTTCATTTATCCTTTACCACCAATCACGGTGGAGATTATATTAGAAAATCTATTTATATTTGTAATATATTATATTTATTATTTTTTAAGTTTATTTATTCATTTCACAACACACATATTTTTACCTTTCATTTAGTGTTAATACGATAATCTCGTTTGAGGAAGTGTGGACTACCACCCCCTCAAAGCGATGTGATTCGTTCAGACACCACATAGAATGTATTAAGGATGTGTTTAATGAAATTATATGATATATATGATATATTAATACTACTGTAATAATTATATATATATATATACATATATATATACATATGTCCTTTACATAATTTCTTTCAATAGGATAACAAAAACGGAAACAACGTTCATAAGTACGTACAACTTACCATCTCCATGAACGGTGTATTCCATTTCATACATCTATATGCTATAAATTATTATATTATAAATATAATGTATATAAATAAAATTTAAATCATCATGTACATTCTAGAATCATTATATAAGTATAAGGACCAATGATATAACAAATTAAGACACATGTCAAGAACAAATTGAATATTACCCAAAGTGAAACTTTAATATAGGATCGTTAAAAACTGGGTAATATAAGGTTAGAATAAAAACATATATGGTAACAGATATAATAATATTTTTATGTAAAATATGTATAGTAAACATATATTTATTATACATGAATCTTGTACGAGTACTAAGAGAGTCAAGACACAAGGTAATTGAAATTTCATCTCACTTTTAATTTCTGTGAGATTCATGTTATGTTCACAACACTTTACTTTTGTGTGGTGTATCTACTAACCATGATTGATTTATAGGTATCTTATAATTAAATTTATTGGTATTCAAAAATCCATTCTATGAACCTTCTTTCATGGGGTTTATGTTTCAAAAGTTACCAAATCGGTAAAATAGTTTTGTCTCAATTTGCCTTATTTGAGAATCACATTTTGTTATGTACCTAAACTCTTTCATTGAGGTTTATATATTTACATTTTACATGATATATCATGAATATAAATATTTTTATGATATTATATTCTTCAGGTAATTTAATTTCTTACATGTAGATCATGATCCCAAGTTACCATTTTATAAAAGTTTATTAAGACAATCTCATTGATTTTCAAGATTGTTTAAGTTTATGCTTCCTATGATGAATGTTTATGATACATATCTCAAGAATATTCATTATTTTACTTATAATATATTATTTAATGATATTCTCATGTATTGGTACCATTTTCTACTCTTTGGTACATAAGATTGTAAAGAAACTGTTTTTAGGAAAGCCTGACTTTACCCTATCTTTGGTCAGAAATCTACATTTTCTAAAAAGTGTTTCCAAGAATACTATACCATACCACTATAATATATAAAAGATATTTTTAACCTTTTTGTATTTTACCAATCTATTCAAGAGAATATTCTTGTCTCTTTCCGAACAATCCACTTTTCTAACTTTTATTTCATGCAAAAGGAATGTTCTTTTTACCTCATACGACATGTATGAATTTACCCGTCATCATTCCTTTGAAGATTAATTTTCATTTGTAAAAGGTTAATATTTAAGAAATTGTTTTCAAAATTAAATTTATATGAAAATGGGTTTCAAAATTATTTCAAGTTTTCTTTATAATATTTAACGGTATTTTATAAGAAAATGATTTTAAATGGTTTTATGTATTAAAAATCCTTTTTCAAATAACATAGGATATTTTCCTAAAGAAACATATATGATAGATATTTTAAAATTATTTTCCATATAAGATTAAATCCATTGATATTACTCATGAATTTATAAGAAATTATCTAAAGGATCCATTCATATTCTTTCCATGAATGTGTTATGTTTAATGTCATTGTCTTTATAAAGCTTGTTTCCCTTTCACAGGTTACATGTTTATAAAACCCATTTCATTTCACGGGTTATGATTTGATGAAATTGTTATGAAACCTATATATTTTTGATAAGTTATTATGTGATGGAATGTTAATTTTACCAATTTCATTTCTTGGGTTATGATTTTATGTTTATAAAGCCTATGTATTTTTATGGTTCATGATATGATGAATGTTTTATTATCTTGTTCCACATGTATGAATGATTTTGTTATGAGATGTGTGGGACCTATATCTCCCTTCAATGCATTTGGTAATTATGGATGACTCGTGAGTATAAATGTTATGTGTGAACCTGATTACATGTTCACAATGTTATGTATAGACCTGATTGCATGTCCATAAGTTTATGCATAAACCTGATTACATTTTCACAATGTTACGAGTGAACCTTATTATATGTTCAAAATGTTATGTATTAACCTAATTTAATGTACATATATTTATTGATGAACCTGATTACATGTTCATAACGTTATGAGTGAACCGTATTACTTGTTCACAATGTTATTCATGGACCTAGTTACATGTCCATAAGTTTGTGTGTAAACCTGATTACATGCTCACAATGTTATGTGTGAACATGATTACATGTTCACAATGTTATGCATGGAATTGATTTAATATCCATAAGGTTATGAGTGAACCTGATTACATGTTCAAAATGTTATGCATGGACCTGGTTACATATCCACAAGTTGATGATGGGGCTGATTTCATGTCCTTAACTTAATGATTGAACCTGTTTCTAGTTATACACGTTCATAATGTTATAAACCAATGTGCATAACAAAAATTCCATGTTTTATTACTATGTTATGATTTCATGGACTATGAATTTAATTATTTATGATTCATGTCTTATAAACTACCAAGATTTATCCCATAACTCATGTTTATGACCTTTGATATACAAGGTGTGATCTCTTAATGTTACCATCTTGTTAACATACTACTTTGTTCATGTTTATGCTTACATGTCTCCCTTGTTTACCCTTACTGAGAATCTTATCTCATCCCTTTCTTATGTTTTCCTTTCTACAGGTTATGAAGAAATGTTTTAAGTAAAGTACTAAAGTTGGAGATCTTTATGGGAGATGTTGAAGATCCTTCATGAGGATAGAAGATATTGTTTCCAAGTTTCCAAAGACACTAAACTATTATGGTCCAATGGAATGTATTTTTTTAATGTACTGAATATTCATCTAAAAAGATTTAATATCCATGTATGGTAAGCTTGGGTTGCTATAGTTGGTATCAAAATAAAGGATAATTGAACCTTTAGAAACTAGGATGAAAAAAAATTAGTGAGATCCCAAGGTTTATTTATAAGGATATGTCTAGAGTTGTATCTAATGATAAGTATGAGGATGAGTTAACATTTAGGAAAATGTCCTGTAATTTTGGTAAAGGATAGAGTGATTAGTTTCTAATTAATACATCCCTGTCTAGATACTACAAGTATATGTGGCTCTGGTACAGATGTACCTAGGTGTAAAAACTCTAACAAGATGTTATGAGATTGACTCGGGGTAATCTGGTACATGGAAACAAGCCTTACTAAACACATAGTTTGACACTCCTGGGGGATATGCTTTGGGAATTCACAAACACTTCACAAACCATCATTAAGGATTTAGATATAAGTAAGCTATGAATATACTCGGATAAACCCAAGGTGTCATAGATTATAGAAGGTGTAATGGTTTATATATCATATAAGTAATTATTTTTATGAATACGTGGTTTCCTACTATGTAAAGTAATTCTCACCCCATTCTTATGGTTTTATTCAATGGAAGGAACCCGAAGGAACTGGATTAATGTTGAGTGTGATGGAATATTTTTTGATGATAAGTCAATTGGGATGATCACTGGAGTGAAAAATGTCATGATCATGCATAATCTATTTTCACAGAACATGAATAACCATATTTACTATAACCAACTCTCGGACTCACTAAGAGAAAGAAGGATTTTTCTGAGATTTTGGGTAATAGAGACCATGAAGGAAAGAATATTTGGTTTTATTTGTGTCAAGAATGTGGAAAAAACCACCTATGTGGATGTCTTAGGAAAAAAATGTGTTTTGATTGTAGAAAATAAGGACAAAAAGAAAGTGGGTGCAAGTGAAAAATAAACAATTCAGTAAATAAAATGAATGGGAATTTTGGCCTCCCTAAGTCATTATCAATGGTTTAGTGTTTTATGTGCATAGAAAAAGGTAAATGTGCAACTCAATGTCCCAAGATGAAATCCATTGAAGGGAACCAACAAGTTGGTACAAGTAATAGTTACATTGCTGACGATGATGATACTACATATGAAATGTGAAAGTAAAGAGGTATTATTATTAATGGATTAAGGATGAAGTAATCAAAGTATTTACATATTTGGATTCCATAATCAAGAGTGGTGAATTATGTATCGATTGTTCAGGTTGTGTTTTTTATAAGGATTTACAAGAATATGTTGAATGTCCATAATGGACTAGAAAGGATATCTCATGAAATTTAACTTTTTTACTAAGGGAAGGTAACCCTTCACATGTTCTTTATGTTAAGATAATTTGGTATGGTTAAAGATACATGGGATATGATTAAGTAAATTGGATAGTATTGATTACCTTGGAACCAAGTAGGTAATTTTTTATAGGTGTTTTATGCTACCACTAATGAAGTTTACAACATTTTTTGATTTTAGGAGTAAATCCAAAATACATTGGAATGAAAAAGCATGAATGTTTTCCAAAAGGATTTATAGTAATTCAGGTTGTTACCATGTTTCAAGAGAATATATATTGTGGGTATTCACATGTTTGGAATGTTACAACCAAGAGCTACTTTTTGACATACATGGTAATCAATGTTAAGATGATTTTGTTAATTCTTTATAATGTTTCGGATTTTCATCTTTTGGAAGGGTTATATGGTTAACCATTTATGGAAATATTATTTATTATCTTGAAACATGATGATTTATTCATATTGTATATATTTTTATAAAAACATGGTGATTATGATAACTAATTACAATCGGGATGGAATATCATGGAACTCTTGATCTGTTATTACTTCTAGAATGAAAATGTAACCTTCTTTTTTTATAGAAGCAGGTGAATTTGATAAAAAAAATGAATGTATAAATAGTATAGAAACCATGAAAGTATAACTTTTAATGAAAAATCATTAACTTTTATTTAAATAAAAAATGTTTCTTATACCTACATTTTCAATGAATCAAAAGGCCCCTTAGGTCATTGCGTATTTATTAATTTATGGTTGTTAACTCCTAACCGTGTTCTATATCACCTTCCATCAAAACAAAATGGTACTATTTTCTTCCATATCCAAGTTTTCACTTTCCACCTATGTTCTCCCTTGGGGAAACATATTTATATGTTACTTTGGGTAACCTCTATAGTTCAAAATTTCTCTTTTTAAGGAAAGTTATAGTATTCATTGTTATGATGTGGGTTTTTATGAATGAAAATTTCATGCATTAAACCATTGATAACCTAGATGAATTTTGAGAGAGAAATTAATTTTAAGGAGGGTATAATGTAACACCCTAAGATTTTGAGAATTATTTTTTCAAATTAATATATCTTTTCAATATTTATCTTTTTACATGACACTGGAAATAGTTCTTTATATATATACATATATTTTAAAACATTAATTCAAACATTCCTTCCAAATGAAATACTAACATATATTGTGCTATAAGAAATACCGACATAGCTTTCAATACATGAAATTATGACTTGGATTGTGCTACACACAATACCGACTTGGCTTGTGCTACACAGAACACTGACTTGGCATACACTGCACACAACACTAAGTTTCTTTGAAACATATTTTTATTTATATAATTAATTAAATGAGATAATTATAACCTAGCTGTAAAACATAGTAATTTGAATAGTAATAAATAATTTTCATATATATTTTTTTATAATTTTTTTATATAATTATAACATATTGATAATGAAAGATAATATTTTTGGTAAAGTCCTTTTATGTTAAAAATATTGATTTATTGAATGAATCAATTTAAATAAGAAAAGTAATTTTAGAAACATATAGATATTTAATTAGATAAAATAAAATTTATTCTTTAATTCATAATGTCAAAATTAGTCTTGGGTGAAATTTTGGTATTTTTACGAGAAACTTCATTTTTTTGATGAATAGTGAAAAATACAGCTTTTTAGTTAAAAACATCCATTTTTCTAATTAATTATTATTTATAAATGATATTATAAATAATTTTCAAGGTAAAATTATATGAATATTACATATATTACTACGATTTAATTCATTATAATCAATTTCATTGTGAAACTGAATATAAAACCTTGACAAACTTTTGACCCTTTTCCTACTTTAATACCCTGTTATTTTGTCCTGTCTGTGGGATTAGAACTAATTTTAATTTTTCTTCTTTTGTAGTTGGAATTTAAAAATATAAAATAAACCATTTTATTCCGTAAAATATGTAGATTCTAATAAGACCATGTTAATTTTTGACCAAAATGATTAGTAAAAGTGATTAAAATTAATCACAACAGTTAAGCCCAAATTAAGCTTAATTAGGGACAAAACCTTAAAAATAAGGAACCAAATGAACTAGAAACTTTTATAACACACATTTTATGTCCATATATTATCATGAAACCTTAAATTATTGAGTTTTGTTGGATTTTTATGATTTGTTTAGGTAAGAACATGTTCACACTTAATTTGTTTCTAAAAATTCCACGCGAGTCCTTTTCCTTCCCTAAAAAAGGCCACCACCTCTACCCATTCCTCACACCTCTCAAGAACCTTAAGTTCAGCAAATACCTGAACCAATTTCCTCCTAAAAATCCTACCTTATACCTTGAAGCATACCTTTTCTCTGAAACCCTCTCAAGGAAGCCTTCTGGCACAAACCAAAATAAATTACTCGATTAAGAGGCAACGTCTTATCTGAAGCTCCATTCCATTATTTTCCTTCGCCACCCCCTTAAAATATATTTATTCCATTATTTTGTAAAAAAAATAGTATAATACATATAATAGTATTTTTTATAAAAATTTTCTGACCTAAACTAACACACACCTCCATCTAATGGATATTGACCATACTACTTCTGTGTACGACAAACTACTGTCTCACGAAGCGATGATTGTTCATTTCTCCACTACCACCAATCACACTGGACATTATGATGGAAAATATATTTATATATGTGATATATTATATTTATTATGTATTTGAGCTTATTTATTACTTTTAAAACACTCATATTTTTACCTTTCATTTGGTGTTAATACGATAATCTCATTTGAGGAACTGTGGACTACCACCCCCTCAAAGCAAAGTGATTATTTCACACACCACATAGAATGTATTAAGGATGGGTTTAACAAACTTATATAATATATATGATATATTAATTATACTTTAATAATTATATATATATATACATACATACAAATATATAAATATTTCATTTACATAATTTCTTTCAATACAATAATAAAAATTGAAACAACGTTCATGCATACGTACGACTTACCGTTTCCATGAATGGTGTATTCCATTTTGTACTTATATATGATATAAATTATTATAATATGAATATAATGGATATAAATGATATTTATATCATTATATAAGTATAATTATCAATGATATAACAAATTAAGACACATGTGAAGAACAAAGCGAATATTACCCGAAGTGAAACTTTAATATAGGATCGTTAAAAAGTGGGTAATATAAGTTTATAATAAAAAAATATATGGTAATAGATATAAGAATATTATAATGTAAATTTTTTATAATAAACATACATTTATTATATAGGAATCTTGTACGAGTACAGAGAGAGTCAAGACACAAGGTAAGAAGAATTTCATCTCACTTTTAATTTCTGTGAGATTCATGTTTTGTTCACCACTTTTTAAGTTTGTGTGGTGTATGTACTAAAAAATATTTATTTCTTTTTATATCATACTTAAATTTATGTTTATTCAAATATCCATTCTATTATCCTTCTTTCATGGGGTTTAAGTTTCAAAAGTTACCAAATCGGTAAAATAGTTTTGTCTCAATTTGCCTTCTTTGAGACTCACATTTTGTTATGCACCTAAAATATTATTCAAGGTGTATATATTTCCATTTTATAGGATATATCATGAATATAAATATTTTCATGATATTATATGCTTCATTTAATTTAATTTCTTACATATAGAGTATGATCCCAAGTTACCATGTTATAATAGTTTATTAAGACAATCTCATCACTTTTCAAGATTGTTTTAGTTTATGCTTCCTATGATGAAATATTATGATCCAACTATCAAGAATATTCATTAGTTTTATTATCCTATATTATTTAATTATATTCTCATTTATTGGTACCATTTTACACTCTTTTTTACATAATATAGTTAAAAAGTGTTTTTAGGGAAGCCCGACTTTACCATCCCTTCAATAAAAAATCTATGTTTTCTAAAAAGAGTTTCCAATAATATTATACCATTACCCTATAATATATAAAATAAATTTATATATTTTTTTGTCTTATATCAATATCTTTAAGGTAATATTATTATTTTCTTTCCAAACAAGGCACTTTTTTAACCTTTCTACCATGTAAAAATAATTTTCTTTTTACCTCACATGACATGTACAAATTTACCCACTATCATTCCTTTAAAGATTCCATTGCATTTGTAAAACGTTAATATTTAACAAATTGTTTTTAAAAGTAATTTTTAGTGAAAAATAATTTCAAAATAATTTCAACTCTTCTTTATAAGTTTTCATGGTATATTCTAGGAAAATAATTTTTAAATGGTTTTATGTATTAAAATCATTTTTTGAAGAAAAAAGGATATTTTATTCAAGAAACATCTTTAAAAGATATTTAAAAATTATTTTCCATATAAGATGACATTCTTTGATGTAACTCACGAATTTATTAGAAATTATCTAATGGTTCCATTCATATTTTATATACAAATGTGTGATGCTTTATGTTATTGTCTTTATGAAGACTGTTTCCATTTCATGGGTCACATGTTTATAAAACTCACTTCTTTTCATGGGTTATGCTCTGATTAAATGGTTATGAAACCTATATATTTTTTATAAGTTATTATGTGACGACATGTTAATGATACCCATTTTATTTCAAGGGTTATTATTTAATGTTTATAAAACCTATGTATTTTAATGGGTTATAATACGATGAATGTTTTATTTTCTTGTTCCACATGTATGAATGATTTTGTTATGAGATGGATGAGATGTATGTCTCCCTCCAATTAATTGGGTAATTATGGATGACTCATGGGTATAAATGTTATTTGTAAACCAGATTACATGTTCACAATGTTATGCATGGACCTAATTGCATGTCCATAAGTTTATTCATGAACCTGATTACATGTTCACAATGTTATGAGTGAACCTTATTACATTTTTACAATGTTATTATTGGACCTAATTTCATGTCCATAAATTTATGCATGAAAATAATTACAGTTTCAAAATGTTATGAGTGGACCTTATTACATGTTCAAAATGTTATGCATGGACCTGGTTGCATGTCCATAAGTTTATGCACAAAACTAATTACATGTTCATAATGTTATGTGTGAACCTGATTACATGTTCACAATGGTATGAATGGAATTGGTTTCACATACATAAGGTTTTGTGTGAACCTATCATGACCCATCCCCCGGGGCCCGTGCCATGACTACCCCAAGCCCGCCTTCCATAGGCCAGGGGCTGGAGACTAGCACCAAAAGGCGTATTCCCTAAAACTGGGATGACATTTCATTTATAAGTTGTAAACACACACAACCAAGCACAAAAAATGATAAAAACACAAGTCAACTATATAGAAAAAAGAGTGCTGAATGTAAAAGGGGTCGGGATACAAGAGAAACTGTAAAGGTACAAGTACAACTGAAATACAAATGTAACTGAAGAAAAATAAAGACAACTACTAGGTCGTCCTCTGGGATTTATACTTAAAGGGTAGGTACATATCACCTCTTTAGCACTCCATGTCTGACCATATCCTCTGCATTCTGAAACACTATATGATCCACCTTCGGACACCGTCTAGTCCTGGTACCCTCATCCTCGATCAGTGTTGTCTGTCATCTGCACCAAACACAACAAGGTGCAGGCATATCCTGTGTAGGGGTGAGTATAATTATATTCAGTAGGGACCCCGAGACACTCAAGTTCTCTGAAAATCCACAAAGGATAAACCAAAAAGCATGAAATCAACTGATAACCCTACTTAGGTACATTCCCATACATATTCCTAAGTTATCAAGTACACCCATCTCCATCATGAAGGAAACAGAGGTTCCAACTCAAAAGATCTAAGCTCAACTATTCCACGAAGGAAGGATTACCATGAAGGTAGGCACCACAAGGTAAAGACTCAACTCACACCAGGTATAACTTAGGTACAGTATTAGAGATGATTAGATGTAACTACTAATTCATCTTAATCTATAAAGATGCAGAACCACGAAGGATCCTAAATCATTATCACACCCACAAAGGGTCGTAGTACATCATCAGACCCACACAGAATCCTAGTACATCGTTGGTACGTCATCAGACCCACACAAGATCCTATTACATCATCAGTACGTCATCGGATACACATAGGATCCATGTACATCTCCAGAACATCGTCAGACCCACACAGGATCCTAGTACATCTCCAGTATGGTGTCAAACCCACACAAGATCCTAGTAAATCTCTAGTATGTCGTTAGACCAATATAATATCCTAGTATGTATCCAGTACATTGTCATACCCACACATGATCCTAGTACATATTCAGTACGTCATCAGACACACACATGATCATAGTACATCTCCAGTACGTCGTCAGACCCACACAGGATCCTAGTACATCTCCAGTACGTCGTCAGACCCACACATGATCCTAGTACATCTCCAGTACATCGTCAGACCCACAGAGGATCCAAATACATCTCCAGTATGTCATCAAACCCACACATGATCCTAGTACATCTCCAGTAGATCATCAGACGCACACATGATCCTAGTACATCTTCAATACATCGTCAGGCCCACACTGGATTCTAGTACATCTCCAGTACATCGTCAGACCCACACAGGATCCTAGTACATCTTCAGTACATCGTCAGACCCACATAGGATCCTAGTAAATCTCCTGTACATCTTCACACCCACCCAGGATCATAGTACATCTCTAGTATGTCGCCATACCCACAGAGGATCCTAGTACATCTCCACAGCTAGCTACAGGGTTCCCGCACTAAGATCTCTTGTCTCTAGAATGGTCCCCTCCTCAAGCCACTGGCTGATACTCCAACTGCCACTAAGTCCAATGAATAAGTATCTTAAATATACTCCACATCATTGGGGTCTCAATTAAATAGACGGTGCGTCAAACAGATGCCCAGTCTGTGAGTTATTAGTGTTTTAGTCCCGAGGGCCAGATTAGATTCATGCTCAGTCCAACCTGACCATTTCTCAACATTATCCAAAACTCCAGTGGGTTATACCAAAGGGACTTTCTAATTCCAAGGATTATGGAACCATTGAAGGTTTGTCAAATGGATGCCCGATGCCAAAGTTATGGCCAAAAGAGCGTATGGGTCAAAACTGGTCTGGGTTCGGTTCGACCCGGTCAGCCCATCCCAGTCCGACCCGGCCTAGGCCTAACTGGTTCGGGTCCGCCTGACCTGACCCATTTGGTCTGGCCCCACTGGGTCCGGCCCTGCCCGCGTAGGGTGTCCCCACCTGGTGGCCCGACCCGCACTGGGCGGCCTGACCTGGCGGTTCGGTCGGGCGGCGGGGCGGCCGTAGGGCGGTGCGAGGGGCGCGGTGCAGCATGGTGACGGCTGGGCGATGCGAGGGCCATGGTGCGGTGGTCTACCGCGGGGTGGCGTGAGGGCCATGGGGTGACGCGGGGGCCATGGGGTGGCCGCGGTGCGGCGGTTCGTCATGGCTGGATGGTTGGCCAGCTTTCCTCTCCGTGCGGCATGGTTGCGCATCGCGCCTTCGCCGGCGGCCGATTCGGCCGACCATCCATCCTTCACCGCTGCAGCAACATGCCACGGTTCTCTTCCGTTTGGCAGTGGAGCCACGCCGTTGCCTTTGTCACAAAGAACACAACAAATAATCACTAGAAAATGCAGAGAGGTCGATCCATGTTTGTTTGTCTCACACTCTCTGCGTTAGAGTGGTATCAAGTGGTTCAAAATTTTTTAATCAAGAATGTGTATGAATGATATTTAAAACCTCAAACCCCACAACCTCCATCAATCACTATCCCCAAACCCGCAAAAGAAAACATTCACAGATCAACTAGTTAGAGAGGGTTGATTCACGTTATTTGTTTAAAAGGGAAGAACATGGGAAATATTAATCACATAGAATTAAACCCCTACATGATTGCTTGTTGACGTTGGAAGGGGTGAAGTTGGTGACATCGGCATTTCCCCGATCACTGGTTCATTGTCGTCGAAGACGTCCTATGTTGGTTGCCTCCGCAGGGTGCTTCTGATCTAGATCGGGGTCAGTTTACTCGTTCTTCGATCTCTGGTGACAATTCTTCTTTGGGAGGCGTTCTTCGTTGGAGAGGTTAAAAGTTTTTCCAAGTGCTTTGCCAACACTTATTCCAACAAAAGAAAATCCAATATAAATTAAATTAGGTTTTATTAATTTAATTTTAATTAGCACCATTAATCAAGAGGTGTTGGAATAATTAATGTGGAGGAAGTTCAAGAGACTTATCTACATTAAATAGGTAGTTTAAGAGTTTCTACCATTATGATCGTTCGGGTGGTCCTCACCTTTAGAAATTCAAATTAGAGGGTTTAGGCTCGGGTGGTCCCCAACACCAAACCCATGTGGGAGGTTTTAGTTCAAGTGGTACCCACCTCTATAACACACATGTGGGAGGTTTCAACAAATAAAAATGTTAAACATTTTTATTTTATTTTATATTTTCATGAGAAACACAAAAACTATCTTTCACCCTTGACCAACTTCCATTGAGGTGAAAGTCTCCTTAAGAGAATACCAGCGCTGTGAGTTCAACGGTGTCCTCAGATTTCAATTCTGAGTAATGATTGCAAAGTTACAAAAACCTGCTCACACGTTTACTAAACGTACCCAAAAAAAGTTTAGAAATTCATTCCAGGCACTCCGGGCCTCAGAATCACGCGCCGTCAATTTTCGCGAACTCGTAAAATTACTATTTAATTAAAAAAATTACATGGAAATTTCGGGTCTTTACATTCTCCCCACCTCAGGGTTTATCATCCCCGAAAGCTACATCACAAAACTAGGAAAACAAGTGTTGGTACTAAGCATGACTCTGAGCCTCCCGCTCCAACGTGCTCTCCTGGAGGTTCCCGTGCTACCAGCGAACGCGCACCAGAGGTATCAACCGCCCACAAAGGACCCACTCCTATCAATCCTCAATATATACTGGAACCTCTATAAAACTATCCCCATCGTTGACATCAATCTTTCCATGGTCGATGATGTGAGAAGGGTCATGCAAGTATCTCATCAGCTGGGAAATGTGGAAGACGTCGTGCACCCGGTGAAACTGAGGTGGAAGATCTTGGCGGTAAGCCACCTTGCCAACTCTACTGAGGACCTGGAAGGGTCTGATGAACCTTAGGGATAACTTTCCACCCAATCCAAATCTCTACAAACCTCATCTAGGTGAGACCTGTAGAAAAACATGGTCACCATACTCAAACTCCATAGGTCTCCGTCTCTTGTTGGCATAAGACTTCTGCCTACTCTGTGCAGTCTTCATCTGCTCCTGGATGACCTGCACTTTCTATGTGGTATCCCATACCATCTCTGGTCCCATGAGTACTGAATCCTCTGGGTCAGTCTAACAGAAAGGTGATCTGCAAGGTCGACCGTACAATGCCTAAAAATGTTCCATCCCAATGGTGGAGTGATAGATGTTGTTGTATGAAAACTCCACCAAAGGAAAGTGATCCTACCAGCTGCGACCGAATTCGAGGATGTAGGCATGTAGCATATCCTTGAGGGTCCAAATGGTCCGCTCAGTCTGGTCATCCGTGTAAGGATGGAAGGCGGTGCTCAAATGAAGATGCATCCCGAAAGCCCCCTGCAACCCCCTCCATAGCCGGTAAGTGAAATGTGTATCATGATCGGAGACAATCGTTGAGGGTACTCCATGTTGCCGTACAATCTTCTGTACATAGAGACATTCCAAGATCTCTACTAAACCCTGATATCTGATCAGTAGGAAGTGGGCCGACTTCATGAGTCAGTCGACGATCACCTAGATAGAATCATTCCCCCTAGATGTACGTGGAATTCCTATCACATTGTCTATGGATATCCCATCCCACTTCCACTCTGGGACCTCTAAAGGCTGAACCAATCCTACTGGTACCTGATGCCCCACCTTCACTTGATAATAAGTGAGGCATCGAGATACAAACTATGCTATTTATTTCTTCATTCCCGGCCATCAGTGCTATCGTCGAAGGTCCTGGTACATCTTCGTCACTCCTGGATGTACTGATAGAGGGGATGTGTGGAACTCCCTCAGTACTTCCTCCTAAAGTGACATTGGTACCCTGGTACATCCTCTGAAGAGGATGATGTGATCCCCACCTTCTGAAAATCCATCAGGTGCCTGTCCTGTGGATATCTGAGCACATCGAGCCTCACAGTTAGTATCCCCGTACTACGCTACCCTGACTCGCAGAAGAAGTGGGAGAGTGACTGTAAGAGACCGAAGGAAATCAGCTCCATCTTGATCCACGAAGGATATCTGCAAAGTGGAGAACTACTCTATCGCTTCACATAGTAGCTGTATACCAGATCTTCTACTGAGTGTATCTGCTATAATGTTTCCCTTCCCAGAAGTATAGACTATCTCAAAGTCATAGTCTTGGAGGAACTCAAGCCAACATCACTGTCTTAGGTTTAGGTCCTTCTGAGATAAGATATACCTGAGACTCTTGTGATCAGAGTACATTGTAAAATACTCTCCCATCAAGTAATGTTTCCACATATTCAAGGTGAATACCACTTCCACTAACTCCAGGTCATGGGTTTCATATTTTTTCTCATGTTGTCTGTGTTCCTGAGAACCATAAGCGATCACTGCTCACTCCTGCATCAGGACACATCCGAGTTTGGTCCCTAATGCGTTGCAGTAGACTACATACCCTACGCCCTCCTCCAGTATCCTCAAGATGGAGGAATTAGCCAGACTCTGCCTCAACTTCTGAAAACTTCGTTGATATCTCTACGACCACACAAAGGGTTTCCCCTTCTTCGTCAATGTTGATAATGGTGTTGCAACTCTGGAGAAATATGAAAAAAATATTCGATAGTTTCTGGAAAACCCAGGAAACTCTGCACCTCTATCACAGTCCTGGGTGGCTCCCAAGAAAGTACCACCTCAATCTTCGCTGGATCCACCACAACTACAGCCTCCGAGATGACATGTACCAGAAAGTGAACCTATCAGATCCAGAACTGGAACTTTGAGAGCTTACCATAAAGCTGGTGCTCTCGGAGTGTGTCCAATAATACCTGAAAATGATAGGCATGCTCATCATCAGTAGCTGAGTAGATCAGAATTTCATCAATGAAGACCACAAAAAAGCGATCAAGGTATGGCTAAAAGATCCTGTTCATGAGTCCCATGAACACTACTGGAGCGTTGGTTACACCGAATGGCATAAATAAGAACTCGTAATGGACATACCAACATCTGAAAGCCATATTCTACACAACATCATCTTGCACTCTGAGCTAGTGATATCCAGACCTGAGGTCTATCTTTGAGAACCACCGTGCTCCCTTCAACTAATCAAAGAGGTCTTAAATCCTTGGGAGTGGGTACTTGTTCTTCACAGTCACTTGGTTTAGGCTTCGGTAGTCAACACAAAGCCTCAAGCTCCCATCCAACTTCTTGGAAAACAAAATTGGGGCTACCAAATGGGAAACACTGGGCCAGATGAACCATTTACCCTATAAGTCCTCCAGTTGTACCCACAACTCACGAAGCTCTACGGGAGCCATCCGATACGCTGGTGCAGATATCGGTGTTGTCCTGGGGTACAATTCAATGTAAAAGTCTACCTCTCTGCAAGGAGGTAGACCTGAAACATCATCAGGGAAGACATCCATGTGCTGGTCCTCCACTACAGGATAGGTCGAACCCTCTAAATCAACAACTCCGAGGGTAAGGCTAGCCAACTGATGTGTAATCGGTTGCACCCTCCTCCGAGTAAGTCCACCCTGGACTGAAAAGGCCCCCTTATCACTGGTGAAGGTAAAACTAGTCCCATCCATGTGAAAACACCACACTATGCGCCTAATATAGTCAATCTAAGCATGGACTGTAGATAACCTGTCCATACCCAAGATGAAGTCCTAAGGCCTCAACGCCGCTACTAGGAGATACCAGCCAAAGATCTCGCCTCCTAGAGTAAGCTCACATTGCCAACATCAGTGTGTAATCATCAAATCCTCTTCTGTTGGAGTCTTTAGTCGTAAGGATCAAGCCAATGACTCCTTCAGAATCTCCAAGCTCTGAACGAGGGAAATGGAAATAAAAGAATGACTGCAACCTGTGTCTATATGTACTGAAACTAAGGTGGAATAGACCTAGATCATACCTCGTATCATCTTTGGAGTGCCATGGTTGTAGGCCTCAGCTACCTGGAGCTGAGCTCACCCCTGTCCACCTGCTCCCTGTTGTCGGGGAGGATCACCTGGTGGTGGTGGTTGTAACACCTCGAATCGTCGCCCACCGCCAGCTGCACGACCAGCTCCTCTACCTCATTCTCCTTCTCCCTATGGACCTCCTTTTTCAAACCTATGTCTCTGCCTAGGTGGTCCCTCGACCATCCACTGATCATCCATACGATGGGTCGGAGAATCATGATCCATGTGACCCTGCCCGCCGCATGTGTAACACTACCCACTCCTCACATGACTAGCTCTATCTTGGGTACCCTGCACAATCAGCTCTGAATCATGCAGTCTTCCACCTGTAGGTCTAGTCCTCTTAGACCTTTATGACATCTGTCTACTACCAGCTGTATAAGACTCTACTACGTGATGACTGATGGTGGGTCTCGCTGCTGGTGTCTGCTCATAAAGAAAACTCTCCACTAATAGGGCTCTCTCTAACATTCCATCCTGCGTTGGAATGCTGAGTGAGATCATCGATGCTCTGATCTCCCGCCTAAGTCTCTGCTCAAAGGTCTGGGCCTTGAAGAATGGGTCCCGCACCATATCAGTGGTGTAGTGTGAGATGTAGGTGAACCACACTAAGTACTGAGCCATAGTCATACTACCCTGTTGCAGATGAAGGAGCTCCTGAATGCGCACTGCGCGAAGAGTTTTTGGGAAAAAATCTACCTGAAAAAGGCTCTCGAAGTCTTCCCAGAGAAGTGTCACCTCATCGTGAACCTAGAGCATCAAGATCCACCATCTTCATGTGGCTTCTTGTAAAATTCTGGCAGCTAGGATCACCATGAGATCAGTTAGTGTCCCTACTAGTCAGAAGACTCTCACTATGGCATCCAGCCAATCCTCATCCACTTGTGAGTCTGCCTCTCTCCTTAACCTAGATGACATCTAGCGTTGGAACTCATGAAACGTTCTCAAGAGGTGTGCACCCTCTGCTACTAGTGCTGGTGGAATCGGTTTCCCAACAGGTAATGGTACCACTGGTGCCTCTGTAGGTGCCTCTACTGGAAGAGGGCCCTACACTGAGGCCTCATTGCTTGGTGGTCTATCAGTGCGTACTATATCTGGAACCCTAGCTGGATGTCTGCATAGAGGCATCCTGAAAAGGAACAGGTGTGCCACGATCAAAAGTTATACCTGGTGAGATGACTAAAATATATCACAAATAAAACTCTTGAAAACACACACATAATCAGTGTTTTCGTGCACTGAGTTAGAAATCAGAAGTTAGGGTCCTGGTGTATGGATATGTCAGCCGCCGAACCAACACTGGATTCCCTAAACTGATAACCACACTCACTACACTTAACACTATTGTCATTAAAAATAATATCAGACTCCAATGTTCTACAGTAGAACTAACTCCACTAATACCAATTTGTCATGACCCGTCCCCCGGTGCCCGTGCCGTGACTACCCCAAGCCCGCCTTCCATAGGCTAGGTGTTGGCGACTAGCACCGAAAGGCATATTACCTAAAACTGGGAAGGAATTGCCTTTATAACCTATAAACACACACAACCAAGCATACAACAAGATACGAACACAAGTCAACTGTATAGAAAAAAGAGTGCTGAAAGTAAAAGGGACCGAGATACAACCCCAACTGTAAAGGTACAAGTAGAACTGAAATACAATACAACTGAAGAAAAAGAAGGAGTGCTACTGGGTCATCCTCCAGGATTTCTACCTGAAGGGTAGGTACATATCGCCTCCTCAGCACTCCATGTCCTCCCATCTCCTCTACGTTCCGACACGCCGTATGGTCCACCTCCAGGCACCGTCTAGTCCTGGTACCCTCAGCCTTGATTAGCGCTATCCATCATCTACACCAAACACAACAAGGTGCGGGCATATCCAATGCAGGGGTGAGTATAACGATACTCAGTAGGGACCCCGAGACCCTCAAGGTCTCTCAAAATACATAAAGGATAAACCAAAAAGCATGAAATCAACTGAAAACCCTACTTAGGTATATGCCCATACATATACCTAAGTTATCAAGTATACCCATCTCCATCATGAAGGAAACACAGGTTCCAACTCAAAATCTCCAAGATCAACTGTTCCACAAAGGAAGGATTACCACGAAGGTAGGTACCACAAGGTACAGACTCATCTCACACCTGATATAACTTAGGTACAGTGGTAGAGATGATTAGATGTAACTACTAATTCATCTTACTCTATTAATAGGCAGACCCACGAGGGATCCTAAATCATCATCAAACCCACAAAGGGTCGTAGTACATCATTAGACCCACACAAGATCCTAGTACATCGTTGGTATGTCGTCAGACCCACACAGGATCCTAGTACATCTTCATTACATTGTCATACCCACACAGGATCCTAGTACATCTACAGTACGTTGTCAGAACCACACAGGATCCTAGTATATCTCCAGTACATCATCAAACCCACACAGGAACCTAGTACATCTCCTGTACATTTTCACACCCACACAAGATCCTAGTACGTCTCTAGTACGTCGTCAGACCCACAAAGAATCCCAGTACGTCTCCAGTACGTCATCAAACCAACCATGGATCCTAGTACATCTCCAGTACATCGACAGACCCACACATGATCCTAGTACATCTCCAGTACATCGTCATACCCACACAAGATCCTAGTACATCTCCAGTATGTCCTCAAACCCACACAGGATCCTTGTACATCTCCAGTAAGTCATCACACCCACACTAGATCCTAGTACATATCCAGTATGTTTTCAGACCCACACAGGATCCTAGTACATCTCCAGTACGTCGTCAGACCCACATAGGATCCCAGTACATATCTATTATGTCATCAGACCCACACAAGAGCCTAGTACATCTCCACAGCCAGCTATAGGGTTCCCACACTAAGATTTCTTGTCTCCAAGAGGGTCTGCTCCTCATGACAATTTTTGATACTTCAACTTCCACGAAGTCCCATAAAAAATTATCTCAAAGGTCTGCCGCATCATAGGGGTCTCAACGCAACAGACAATGTGTCAAATGGACGCCCGGTCTGTGAGTTATTAACCTTTTAGTCCCGAGGTCCTGATTGGATTCATGCTCGATCCAACCCTAATGTTCATAAAATTTATCCAAAACTCTAGTGGGGTATACCAAAGGAAATGTCTTTCTCTAAGGTTTCTGGTGTCGTATACAGTTCATCAAACAGATGCCTGGTGCCAAAGTTATGGCCAAAAGAGTGTATGGGTCAAAACTGGTCTGGGTCTAGTCTGACCAGGCCAGACCGTCCCGATTCGGTCAACCCGGCCCAACCCACTAGGTCCGTCCCGGCCCATTGGGTCTGACCCGGCCTGGCGGTGGGGTGGCCGCGGGGTGGTGCGATGGCCGTGGGCGGCACGGGGGCCGCAGGGCGGTGCGAGGCCGCATGGCAGTGTGCTAGCCATAGGGTGGAGTGGGACCGTGGGGTAGCATTGGGCCATGGGGAAGCATGGAGCCTCGGGGCGGCACGGGGCAGCCACGGTGCGGCGGTCCCCTGCGACTGGCCGGTTGGCCAGCCTTCCTCTCCGCGCGGCTCCGTCGCGGGCTGCACCTTCATCGGTTGTCAGTTTGGCCGACCGTCCATCCTTCAATGCTGTGGGAACAAGCCATAGTTCTCTTCCTTCTGGCGGCGCAGTCGCACCATCACCTTCATCGTGAAGAACACAACAAATAATCACTAGAAAATGAGGAGAGGTCGGGCGATGTTTGTTTGGCCCACACTCTCCACATTAGAGCGATAGCAAGTGGTTCAAATTTTTTGAATCAAGAACGTGTATAGAAGGTATTTAAAACATCAAAACCCACAACCTACATTAATCACTATTCCCAAACCAGCATAATAAAACATACACAGTTCAACTAGTTAGAGAGAGTTGATACACGTTCTTTGTTTAGAATGGAAGAACATGGGAAATATTAGTCACATAGAATTAAACCCCTACATGATTTCTCATTGACATTGGAAGGGGTGAAGTCGGTGATGTCGGAGTTTCCCTGATTTTTGGTTCGTTGTCGTCGATGATGTCCTTCCTTGGTTGCCTCCACAAGGTGCTTCTGATCCAGCTCAGGTCTGGTTTCCTCATTCTTCGATCTCTGGTGGTCGTCCTTCGTTGGGAGGTGTTCTTCATTGGAGAGGGTAAAATTTTCTCCAAGTGCTTTGCCAACACTTCTCCCAACAAAATAATAGCCAATATAAATTAAATTAGGTTTTATTAATTTAATTTTAATTGGCACCATTAATCAAGATGTGTTGGCATAATTAATGTGGAGGATGTTCAAGAGACTTCTCCACATTAAAGAGGGAGGAGTTTCTCCCATTATGAGGGTTCGGGTGGTCCCCACCTTTAGGAATTAAAATTGGGGGGTTTAGGTTCGGTTGGTCCCCACCACAATAACCCATGTGGGAGGTTTTAGTTTAGGTGGTCCCCACATCCATAACACACATGTGGGAGGTTTAAACAAATAAAAATATTAAACTTTTTTATTTTATTTTATTCTTTCACCAAAAACACAAAAACTAACTTTCACCCTTGACCAACTACCATCAAGGTGAAAGTCTCCTTAAGCGAATACCGGTGTTGTGAGTTCAACGGTGGCCTCAGATTTCAATTCCGAGCAATGGTTCAAAACTTACAAAAATCCACTCGCACGTTTACTAAACGTACCCAAAAAAAGTTCATAAATTCATTCCCGGCACTCTAGGACTTGGAATCATGCGCCGTCAATTTTTGTGGACTCGTAAAATTACCATTTAATTAAAAAAAATTTACATGGAAATGATGAGTCTTTACAGAATCTTATTACATGTTCAAAATGTGATGAATGGACCTGGTTTCATGTTCAAAACTTGATAATGGGGCTTGATTTTATGCCCTTAATTTAATGAGTAACCTATATCTACTTATACATGTTCAAAATGTTATAAAACAATGTGCATTCCAAAAATTCCATGTTTTATTCCTATGTTATGATTTAATATCTTATACATTTTTTTATGATTCCTATCTTATGAACTTCCATGATTTATACCATAACTCATGTTTATGACCTTTGATATACAGGGCATGATCTCTTAATGCTATGATCGAGTTAACATACTACTATATTCATGTTTATGATTGCATGTATCCCTTGTTTACCCTTTCAAAGAATCTGAGCTAACCTGTTTATTATGTTTTCCTTTCTATAGGTTATGAATAATGGTTTTATGTAGAAGTACTAAAGGTGGAAATCTTTATGGGAGATGTTGAAGATCTTTCACCAGGATAGAAGATTTTGTTTCCATGTTTACAAAGATACTAAAATGTTATGGTCCTCTGGCATGTATTTTTGTTATGTACTGAATATTAATCTAAAAATATGTAATATCCATGTATGTTAATCTCAGGTTACAATACATATCATACCTCATATCATCCCTGTAGCCTCTACGTAATATGCATCGAAAACCTACAGTTTACACTACCCCTTTCTTCTATCTCCCTAAGCCTAGGGTGTACCACATGGGGGTTGTGGTATTAAAAATTTGAAGCATATACCACCCCTAACTAATATTCCAACTCATTTTCCACATCCTCCACCCTAATAACCTGTATTATCAGACTATTGACTCTTCCTAGGAGGCCCATAAACAATCTCCCTATCATCCATACAGAGGGCCAGACAATATCTCGCAAGATCTCCCATGCAGTCCCAAGAGTATCAACCAATCACCCAGGGATAAATAGAACCATATTTTGAGACTTGAACTAAAAAATATATATCCAAGGACCACCACATAAAATGACTCACATATCCCAGTACCTGAAATCCATTTCAACTCCCTATGGATGAATCATTTTCTCTTGTGTGACCACTTCCATAAACAAATTCATGTGTTAGCTCAAGGATGAAACTCTTGACTACCAAATATCACTCCAACACCCCATCATAAGTAAGAATCCATAGAGATATAACAATGGATTATATTTCTCTACACAGTCCTCAATAAATGGTCTGAGACCAAAAGAATTCATCATAAAACAAATCTATAAATTACCTAGAGATTCTGGCGAACCTCGATGAATACTCATCCACTATCATACTACCCTACTGAAGCTGTAGAAGATATTCAATGTGGAAAACCCTCAATATAGCTAGATTGAACTCCTCTCTAAAAAGGATCTTGAAATCTAACCATGCTAGAGTTGTCTCATCATACAACTAAGTCACTAAACCCCAACATCATCTTTAAAATCCAAGGAGAAGTCCTTATTTCTGGACCACCATCTAATATGATAGTGTCCTGATAGGTAAGAAAACTCATAACACCACATGAAACAAGTCCTTAACCATCCATGTGTTAGGATCACCTTATAACCTAATGGGTCATTGTTATTGAAGCTCATGAAGCATGATAAAATTGTGCACCTCATCTGTAGGTACTACATGTAGCATCTTCTTCTCATCAAGGTGGTGGTATAACCAGTGAACTATATGGAGGTAACACCTATGGAACGTTCCCTTGTATTGATCCCATGTCACTGAGGGGATTATCCTCATGATCTGGATACTTAATTGTAGTTGGAAAACATCCTCAAAGAATCCTTAAATAGACAAGATGTACCACAATTAATGAGTATATCTAGAGTGATAACTCAAGAAGGACATTAAAAACACAAATCATTATTATATGATCCATGTACCAATGTTTTCTATGAAACTAGTGTCCTCGTGTACCGAGTTGAAATTCATGTGATTATAGTCCAAGAGTATGGATACATCGGTCGCCACACCAATAATGCACTTTCTAGACTGAAAGCTAAACTGAGAACACATAACATTGTTTCCCCAAAAAACAATCTCATAGAATATGGACCTATGGTAGAATAAACTCCTCTGACACCACTCTATCTAGACCCATCCCAATGTGGCCCATTTCATGAGTACCCCAAGCCCACCTCAAACATTCTAGGGGATGAAGACTTCCACCAAGAATAAATATCACCAAAATGAGAGGAATTATTGTATGGTAATTGTAAACATGAATACATATCCAATCACATACAATGATAAAATATATAACAATGATAGACCATGCATGCATACATATAAATACCACTATTAGAGTATGAAAACAAGTACAGAAAGTAAAAAGGTCCAAATAAAAGTGTACCACAAAGAGTTAGAAAACATTTCAACCCTAAAATTATAGAAGGGGACAATTATCAAGGTGACTATAGGAACACACATCATTCTATCAAGTTCACTAAACTACACCTAGTGCTAGTCCCTCTAGGAAACTATCAAAATTTCAATCTTCTATATAAGACAAAACATCTATGGGAAAATCCTATGTAGAGTTGTGTATAACATTACCCTGTAGGACACCCAAAAAACACTAAGAATATATCAATTTTAATTATAGTTCTCTCAACAAAGGAATATTTATACAACACATATAACATTGATATCTAGATATACTCAATAAAGTCAGACAGTTTCAAGGTAAATACACAAAAATAATTCCAGTCTAGGAATCATGCTTGAAGGTTCCACATAACACTTGTTCAGGAAAACACACTTCGTGAGTCACATAGAACTAATGGAATACATCTACAGAGTCACAATCATCAGATATTTCCATATAAAGTATATTATGGATGTCTAAATAAGATGATACATAGATGATAATCTCACCCAAGTCCTTAGGGGTATTACAACAACTCAATCTGAAATAACCCAATATGTAGAGGATCAATGCTAGCATAGTGTTGGTCAAAAACATACAACGAAATCCACCTAGGGAAGGATAATGATAGCAGATCTCACTCTGGGACTCATTAAAGTATTCTAACAACTCTATACATGAAGTCCCACTAAATGAATAACTATTATATGAGTATGATTCATTTACATACTAACCCTTATAGAATGGATAAAGGGAACACACCCTAATGAAACTTATCCTAGATAAAGGGGACTAGGGCTATAAGCCATCTTTAACAGAGTAAACAGTGTGTATAAGGAGTATACATAGTTTCACATTGACATTGGATTCTTATCATGTAAAATTTCATGGGTTATTTTCTATGTCCACGCATGAGTACATGGTGTGTCTGAGCCGATGTAATCCATGTCATGTTTGTGTTTGGATGGATGTGTCTATGTATTGATTATCCATGTCCATGTAAGGATGGCCATGTATGCTCCATGATACATGAAGATTTTTAGGTGAGGGGACACATTCCATGTGACAAGATTCAAACAATATGTGATATTGAAATCCACAAAGAAACCCTATCACCACACCATGGGTCCCACACATCGTGTCATCCTAGATTACAATTAATGTTCTAATGGATTTTATAGAAAAAAATCTAGTTCATGCATCTTCTCATACTCATATAGAAGTTGATTTGTCCACTAAACTTGACATAAAATGTGAATATTTAGTGTGTTGACCCTTTTCGTTTCCTATCTCCAAGTTTTATCCCCCAAATACATTCAAAAATCACCCTCGTATGTCATCCATCATCATGCACCAAACCGCATGATGATTGGGTATTTATAAATCTATCTGATCCACTACTACTTACACCATTGTACAATCCTCACAACATACTGAGTTTGGATCTATGATATCAAACCGTTGCACCAAGAAATAGGTGTGCAATTTTTGATTTGTTGGTAATTGTCGAACCACTAACTAATATATTTTCTTATGACAAAGAAATAAATGGGGAAGAAATGAACAACCACAATAACATGGAAAAAAATCATCCAATGTTCATGGAATCTATAATTTTTTCCATTATAAATATGAATGAAGAGATAAAAAAATAATCACAATGTATTCTACAATTCTCGGATAAATATAAACTGTACCTGTAATACGCACGATCCATGAATCAATCCATTAGTTGATTTATTTGATTTCATCATAGGAATAATAAATGATGACAAATAAAAACAAAATATATGTTCTGTATCGAGATGAATTTATTTCTAATGAATAATGATATTGTTTTATTGTCATTAGAAAGATCCTTGAATTGTATTACACACCAATTTCATATCCATTATTTGGTTTATGTTTTCTCGAGAATGATCCTCCAAGGATTCCTCCAATAACTCCAGGGTTTATGCGGCTAAAACTAAATTTCCCTCATAGCCCTATATTTATAGAAACTACTTAGGTCATTACATCATTTCAAATTAAATAAATTAATTTTATTATTTTATTTTTTATCCACACCCACAATGAATTTTCCACAAACACCCCATGATAATGAAGGTTATGATGTCCCTTGGGTAAAACCCATTATGTAAACTCAAAAAAAGCCTCATATTTCTAATTCCAGCCTCTGTTTATATGTTATTACTCTATTTCAGGAAAACTATATGCATTTTATTTAATATATTTAATGTATTTCAAATATTATTTTTAGGTGAAATGGGCCTCAGAATCATGATATGTCACAACGCCTAGTCTCATAAATATTTATAGAAATATCTAAGACATTAAATGGGGAAATAATGATGTTTCATGAAAATTTTGACATTATCCTTTAATTAAATATTATAATGGTTAAAAATATATACCAATAGAAAAAGGCCATATGGTTGAATTTATGATTATTATGGGTAAAATAAACTCATACAATGAAATAATGTCATGATTAGGATATATTTTTAATGCCTTATAACATTATTCTTACCCTTAATTACCTAATTTACCCTTAATAGAGGTGATAAAGTTTACCACTATTACCATTCATAATGCCTAAAAATAAGAGTGGAATATTTAATTAATTTGAATATGAAAATTCTGATTATGGAATAAATTTTTTTAATTAAATTGAAATAATTTTTAGAAATTAATTTAAAAATAAACCTATAAAATGAAATGAATAACATTTTCCAAGAAAAATATATTATTAAGACTAAAAATAGACTAATATCAAAATTATAAAATGATGATAACAATTTGAATCATATGAATCTTATATAAATTTAATACCAAACCTAAATTACAATGGTTCTCTTTGATTACTAAATTTAAAGAAAAGAAATAAATGTTTTAAAAAAATTGGTACTATCATTGTTTAGTGAAAAATAAAACTTTCTAGAAAAATCCCAAAAATTCAACCTAAGCTAGTTCAAACATGGTTATTAAAAAAAGGATATATTTTTCACATAATAATAACTTTTAAATGTTTTTTAAAATCTATTTCATATAAAGAAAGAAATTAATGTAATTTATTTAAGGATAAATATATCAAATAATCTCGAGCTATTACAAATTAGCTCTAATAATACGTTTTAAGATAATTTTAATTTGATATAATAATCATGAAATAAAAATTAATTAATTTAATTTTTTATGAAACCATATTTTCGAAACATAAAATTACTTTTCAAAATATTTTTTACTCAATTATTATGAAGTAATAAATATATTTAAATTATCTAATACCTTTTTACATATTTTCCATATTTTGGTTATTACTATACATACCTTCTAATTTAATAGCTTGTTTATAAAGGATTAATTTGTTAAGATTTATTTATACTTGATATTTCATGTAAGGAAAGAAATCAGATACATCATGTTAATTTCATAATAAATTCATATAAAATATTAGTGTGTTACATTATTTGTCATTAGTAGGTAATATTAAAATTTTTAAAATAAAATATTTAAATATAAAATATTAATTTAAAATAAAATAATTTTTTATGCCTAAATGTTGTTCCTATTTTCAGTTATTTAGATCAATGGATAGGGTTTGAAAAATCTACCTTAGGAATAGATATTTCCAATAAAGACAAGTTTGTGGAAGGTATTAAAGTTTTAATCCTCTGGGTCAATGATGAAAATGAACATGAATGAAACATTAACCAATGATATATCATTTTTGATGTATTAAATTATCAAATTTTAAATATTCATTACAATTAAATTCTTATACTTGAGTGAGTTTTCATAAAATATTATTGGTGACAAGAATAAGATTAAGAATTAAATTTTTATTAATAATTATATATCCATTTACATAGAATATATAATGACTATAAAATATACTTTTCATGTGAGTGTTAGACATAATTCCCCATATAATATTTCATATAAAGCATTTAATTTTATGGTAATTATTCTTAGAAACAACACCGATGAACCATGGTCGATCATGCTATATATTGATGTTGTATTGGGTTTATTATAATTAATTTTCCTGGATTTTCTTGGATTAAGATTAAAAAAAATATATGGTATTTATTAATTTGATGCCAATATTTTTTAGAGGACTTTAAAAAATGATTATGATGAAAACAAAGGAGTTTCACACTAGTCAATGAGATTTCACACAAATATTTTGTGTCTCTCGAGTTATGCATCATACTAGCCAATGGTCAATTTTTGGATAAGATGTGTTATGGTTAAATAGTTAAATTCTAGTCAATTTCATGTAATCCAATAGATTTACAATGGTATAAAATTAGGGGAGTCATGTTACTCAAGTGACACTCCCTAAATTATGGAAGTATGAATATACTGGTTTGCCTATAAATACTATATTTCTCTATTTATTAATATCTAATGAATATTTAAAGATGTATTAGTGGAATCAACTTCTCTCATGGGTCATTTTAGTGAACATACATGTGTGAAATAGACATGAGTTATGATATCCAGGTGAAGATAGTTTTAAGAATACAATTATATGAGATAAATATTATTGAGAAAAGCATTCAAAATGGAGTTTCATAGATATGAATTTAGTGATAAAAATAGTGTGATAGATGATTCATGAAGGGAATAAAAAATCACACATAATAAAAGTAACATGATAAATAGTTTCTTAGTTAACGACAAGATGATGTTCGAAATATAAAGTTAGTATTCAAATAGAGTATCTATGACGGATGTCAAAAAAGTTTTGAATTTCATTGGATAATCATATATGGTATTGGTAATATAAATAAAATGACACATTATTAATTATTTGGAAGGTACCACCATATCTATAACCTATGTAGTGATCTATCTAATGTGGTGTGTAATATAGGAAAATTTCCAAAGTGATCTGATGTGGGAAGTGTGATTATCCATAAATCAATTTTAATAGCAGTGATCCCAGAATGACATGATTGTGGATGAATAATTTTATCCAAATAACTAATTAAGAATAATGGATTTTAGTAATGTAGAAAAATATTATGTGTATTTTCAATGGTTTATCCCTTAGTTGTGAAGAAATTAAAATCATTATTCCCTATTTTCATTTCTATATTAGTTTTTTTGGTTGATGTGAAACCCATTTTGATCTGATTAATGAGTTTCTATCAACATTTGATAAAAATACCTAGAAAAAGAGAAAAAATTATGAACACAATAAACCCATCACTGCTCAGGTATCTATGGTTTCAACAAGTGATATCAAATTTAATTTTATTGACATTTTTCAATTTAAGGTATTGATTATAGAGAATACAGTGAATACCATAGGGATAAATATATTTTAAAGAAATCATTATCATTTTTTGATGAATAGAATGTGACCACACGTCCAATATCTTAGGATAAATATTTTTACTACTACTATATGTAGCATATAGTTTAGCGATGTATTATAATTTTCCATGACTAATTCAAAAATGAAACTACTAGATATGGATGTCGTGAATCAATTATATTTATATCAGGATCTCTAAATATAAATCTATGTAAAAGTGATTATTTTCACCATAACCAATTCCATGTTTTAGAAAATATCAACCCAATATAAAAGTTAAAAAAATGTTAAGAAATATGATATTTATGTAATTAATAATAACATTAATGATATTAAATATCTCTATAATAAAAATATTGATCAGTTATTCTACCAAATTATAGATTTTTTTTAGAAATACGTGAACATAGTGATGTGATAAATTAAATGTTAAATATGAATATTATCACAAGAATACTACAAATTCATTAAAATTTGAAAAAAAACTACTCCATAATAGAGTATCATGGAAGAACATTCACTAGATGATCTATAAATAAGATTGGATGTATATGAAATGAGGGGAAAGACTAATGGGATATCAAGTAACTTAAAAAAAGTGGAAATATTTCAATGATATTGGAAGTATGATATCTATAAATTTGATATGATTAAGAAGAAATAAATTATGAATTAAAATATCTTTTAGAAAGAAAATTAAAGAGAGGAATCAATATATTCAATGATAAGATAGCGATAGAGTATTTTCAATGTTTTATAGTTTAACACATTAGAACAATTCTTCCAAGGAGACTTGGAGAAATTCAGTGCTCCCATCACGCAGGTAAAGTGGTCGCACAAGTGGTTGTGGGTCGCGCAAGTATAATCTGTGTGATAGTTGTTTGATGCGTGCCAATAATGGTTTTGGTGGAAAAGAATGTGAGTTTCGCAAGTTTGGTATTGAAGAAGGTTGAGTCACACAAGTGTTGGAGGTGGAATTGCACACCAGTTATAACTTGTGCGCCGTAATTGAAACTTGCACGCCAGCTTGGGGAAGCGCTTTAGGTGTTGTCGAAGTACGCCCGTCCTTTTTGAAGCTGCATGAAAGATGGAAGATTGCCCGGTACCCTCAGTGCATAGTGAGATTAATCTACTGGTGAGAGTTGGACTTCAACAGAGCATCTAAATATAATTGAGGATGCATTCTTTTTCAATGATGAAGAGACCTTCACATCTATAAACTGAGTGGGACTTCACCGAAGGCAGTGAGTCAGGGGGAGTCAACGGGAGTAACCTGAGGGATGTAGTGAGATATCCCTAAACCTTTGTAAATTAATTGAGCCTAGGACAGAGTGAATATGCTTGAACCTTTGTAATACACAGCTAGTGAAGTTTAGTGGAATTTCATACGACTGACAACCTATCGGCGTATGCTCCTTGGATGTAGTCCTTAGTGGTGAACCAAGTAAAAAGTGATGTGTCATCTCTCTCCATGTGATTGTTATCTTTCTAATCATTTTCATCATACAGTTTTAACAAGTTCCTACCAACGTGGGAATAAGATCCTTCACATTAAAATAAAAAGTTGTCACCTTGATTCACCCCTCCCCTCTCAGGGTGTCCCGGGGTCCAACCAGCGGTATCAGAGGGTAAAGGTTACTGGTGTTAGATCTGTCCTTTGTTGTCATAGAGAATACAGTCAATACTAGGGGAGTACCTCTCTTCGATGGAAGTAATTTTTAGATTTGGAAGAACAGAACGAAATCTCATTTAAGGTCCCTCGGAATGGAAGTTCTCTTTACTACCTTGTAAGGAATACAAGTTACCAATAAAACAGGGCTTTCTATGACTGATACAGATGGGAAAGTTTTTGACGCAGATACTAATGCTCAGAATGCCATCACTGCAACTCTTTCAGATCAAATCTACCTAAAGTTGATGAGTTTCACATCAGAAAAATCTATGTGGGATAAACTTGAAAACATTTTTGAAGGACAAAGAAAAGTGAAGGAGGAAAAACTTCAAGTCTTATACAATAGGTTTGATGATCTAAAGATGCATCATAATGAGAATGAAGATTCTTTCTTCAATCAAATTACTGAAGTTGTAGGAGCAATTTGAGGTTTTGGAGAGGAAATCAAAGACATTGATATCGTAAAGAAAATCTTGAGAAGACTTCCTCCAATGTACAATGTAAAGGTGTCAGCCCTTGAATAAAGAGATCTCTCTAAGCTATATCTGGATGATATGTTAAGTAGTCTAGTGTAATATGAGATGATAGTCAAACCCGAAGATGCTATGACTCGTGTAAGAAAGGAAATGGAATTCAAAGCCATGGACAAATTGAAAATTTCAGAAGATAGTAATGGTGAAGATGATGTGGAAAAATAAATTTTTTCTCTCATCGCCAAGAAGCTGAAGATGGGAAAAGGAAAATTTAATGGTAAGCTACCCCTAGCATGTTTTTGTTGTGGAAGAGTTGGGCACATTGCCTCTCAGTGCCAAAGAAAGTTTGATGATGTTGAGATCGAAGCTGAAGACATCGAGAAGCCTTGGAAAAGGTTTTAAAAAAAGGGAGACTTCAAATAGAAAAAGAAAATATTGAAGAAGATTTTTGTTTGTGAAGAAGAAGATGAGGATATTGAATTTTGTGAAGAAGAAGAACCAGAATTTAAAACAAAAAACAATGCTTCCATGATGGCTGCCATTGAAAAGTCAGAACCCTCGATCAATAAAGGAAGATATAATCAAATTACTCATAATGGTGATCCAAAGATTAAAATTAAGGATGATTTTTCCAATCTTGAGAATAAATGTAAGAGATGTAATAAGTGGAAGGAAATGGTGGAAGAGTCATCAAAGTATGTTGATGAGCTTGAAGCAGAAATTGAACGACTAGAAGAACTAGTGAGAGTTCAGACTTCGATCCTTGAAAGCACAGATGATGTTGTGGAACTAAAGCTTAGAATTGAAGAACAAGAAATGGTCATAAATGACCTTTCATCCAGACTGGAAGAGAAGTACAAGACAGTTGAGAGACTTGAGGAAGAAGTTGTTAATCTTAGGAGTAAAATTGAATGTCAATGAACTACAAATGAGGGTAGAAAGAAAATTCATTTTGGAAGATTCTCAGATGCCGAATAATTGGAAAGAGCCAAGTGTGGTTCAGATGGGGATGGAAAAATCTTGAGTGATCAAAGAACCGCTTACATGGGAAAGAGTGTAATTGGATGTGAAGTTGAGACTTCAACTGATGAAAGTGGAGAGAGCCAAAAGAAAGACAAGATAAAAGTTGGACATTTTAAAACATTTCTTGATGTGGTGAAAAAGAAACCCTCAATCCAAACTAATAGAAAGACTAAAAATTATACTCAAACTTTCAAAAATGATATGTTGTCCAACTATTCTCCCAAGGTAGAAGGCATGAGGAGAAATTCAAATGAGAAGACACTTCCTCTCATGAAGTGTCAGTTCTGTGGCTATCTGGGCCATACCATGACATATTGCAAAGAGGCAAGGAGCTACTTGAATGGGGAAGATCTAGGACACCAACAAGGGAGACCGACTTCATATCCTCCATATTATAGAAGAAATATTTACTATGGATACTATTTTCATTATTCTATATTTGGCCATAAAGCTATGTATTGCAGGGAGAGATTCAATAGGAGAGATTCATACAACTCTCAGAGATAGGTCAATATCCACCCTCCTGATGGTGTTACTCTCACAAATAGGTTTTCTTCTCTAGAAGAAGATTATGGGTACGAAGAATCTGATTATGTGGAAGAAATAATTAGAAGGCCATCAATATGTTATACTCAATCTAATATCTCTTGGACAGAAAAGAAGAAGATCGAGAAATCCAACCTTGCAGAGGTGACCCTAAAAGCTACAAGAAGAAATAGAACCTAGATTCTGGATAGCAGTTGTTCATCTCGTATGAGAGGTAATGTTGTCCTGTTAATAGATATGAAAAAAAAGGTTGATGGTACAATATGATTTGGGAATGGTGGAGATATGAAAATCAAAGGCAGTGGAAGTACTGAATTAGCTAATGGAGAGCTAAAGAAGACTGAAGTCCTTTATGTAGATGGCCTACATCATAATGTACTCAGTGTTAGTCAACTATGTGACTCAAGAATCATAGTTAATTTTAATCAGAAAGGCTACACTATCAAGGTAAAGACATGTAATTCATTAATGAAGGGATATAGAACAGAAAGAAACTTTTATCAGGTTGATAGTAAAGAAAATATTTTCTACATGATTGTTGAAGAAGAAAAAAATTTGTGGTATCAGAGACTGGGACATATCAATCAACAATACATAGAGAAAGTATCAAAACTGAGGATTGTCATGGACATTCCCAACCTAAAGCATGAGCGTGAAAAGTCTTGTGATGCTTGCATTCGTGGAAAGCTGGTTTGCAGTTCATATCGGCCAAAGAAGAAAAGGGAATCTCATCTTCTTGATCTAATTCATACAGATGTATGCGGGATGATAAATGTTACTGGAACTCATGGGTAAAGGTACTTATTTCTCTTCATAGATGATTAAGTAGAATGGCATGTGTTATGGTTATTCACAGGAAATAACAAGTGCTTGACTGCATGAAAACATATCGGTGAATCACCGAGAATGATACTGGACAAACAATCAAAGTGTTGCGATCTGACAATGGAGGGGAATACACGTCCATTGAATTTGAAAATTACTTGGAGAAGCATGGGATATAACATGAGGTACCTACTATGAGAACTCTACAACAAAATGGAGTTGTTGAATGTAGGAATCGACAGGTGAACAACATGGCACAAACTATGCTGATTGAGATTCATATTCCATGACATTACTGGAAAGAGGTTGTTCAAGCTGCAATGTATATTCAAAATCGAATATGACTTTATATGGGTGAGATGAAAACACCATATGAATTATGGCATGGAAGGAATCCCCCGTTGAAATATTTTCATGTTTTTAAAAGTATATGATTCATCAGGAACAAAGAATGAAATTCAAGGGAAGTATGGTGACCATGCGGATGAAGGAATTTTCCCTGGATACTCAATGAACATCAAAGCTTACAAGTGTTTCACCAAATGATTAGGAAGGATTGTATAAAGTAGTGATGTTAAAATAATTGAAGTGAAAACCACAACTACTTAAAGTACATCATATACTGATGTGATAGAAAGTGAAGAAGAAAGTGAACATGGAGAAAATACAAATACAGAAATAGAGGAAGCTATACAAAACACTCAGCAGTCACAACATGATGTTGAATCAGAAGAAGAATCTGAAGAAGAAACTGTGGATGGAGAGAATGCAACTGAATCACACAGGAGAAATCGTAGAGATGAGATTGATCCATCTAACATAATTGGGGACAGGAGTGCACCCAATCAAACAAGGAGGATGAGAAATAACACACAATTTTCATTTCTGTCAGTTGTGGAGCCATCCTCATTTGAAGAAGCTGCAAAGGATAAATCATGGGTGAAAGCCATGAATGAAGAGTTAGATTAGATTGACAAGAATCAGATATGGTATCTTTTCCAGAGACCCGAAGGACACAATGTGATAGGTAAAAAATGGATCTTCAAGAAAAAGTTTGATGAGCATGGAAGTGTTATCAGAAACAAGGCACGACAGGTTTGTAAGGGATATTCCTAGATTGAAGGTGTTGATGTTAACGAAACCTCTGCTCCAATGGATAGACTAGAGTCAGTCAGGTTGTTCCTTGCCATGGCACTCCAAAGAGGATATAAAGTATATCAAATAGATGTCAAGACAACATTCCTAAATGGTGTACTCGAAGAAGAAGTCTACATTGAACAACCAGTGGGTTTTGTTCTTGGTACTAATTAAACAATGTTTTGAAAACTGAAGAAAGCTCTATATGGTTTGAAGCAAACACCACAGGCATAGTACTCCCGGCTGAACTCTTATCTCAAGAAGATGGAATTAAAAAGAGGAGGAGTAGATCACAATCTATATGTGAATAATTATCCAAAAGATCAATTCATGGTTCTTGTATACGTTGATGATATCATATTTGGTGGCAGAAGGCAGAAATCAGGGGATGAATTTTCCAATCACATGAAATCATAATTTGAAATGTCTATGATTGGGGAGCTCACATATTTCTTGTGGCTGCAGGTGATTCAAAAGTAGGATTACACTTTCATTTCTCCGGAAAAGTATGCAAGAGAGATACTGAAGAAGTTTAATATGCAAGACTCCAAACTAATTTCAACTCCGATTGTAGTTGGAACTGAACTTGGAAAGCACGAGGATGGGACCTCTATAGATCCCACCATGTACAGGAGGATAATTGGAAGCTTACTATACCTGAAAGTGACATGGACAGATATTGTATTCTCCACATGTCTTGTAGCCCTCTTTCAGAGTAATCTAAAAGAAGAACATATGGCAGCAGTAAAATGAATCATGCGGTATATTCAAGATACTCAAAATTGTGTCTTATACTTTTCTGTAGGAAGGAATAGTGAATTATCAGCATTTTTTGATGCTGACTGGGCTGGAGATGTTGTGAAAAGAAAGTCCACCAATGGTGGAGCATTCTATATTGGAAATAAATGTGTTGGATGGTTGAGAAAGAAACAAGAAAGTACTTCTCTTAGTACTGCTGAAGCTGAGTATATCTTTTCCACAATGGCGTTCACTCAACTACTATGGATGAAGCAACAATTAACAAATATTGGTGATGTGGTGAAGCAACCAATGGTGATTTACTGCGATAACAAGATCACAATTGATCTTACAAAGAATCCGGTTCAGCATTCTCGTACAAATCATATTGAAATTCGGTATCATTTTATCAAAGAGAAAGTTGAACAAGGCGTGATTAGAATGGATCATGTGGGAACTGATGAGAAAGTGGCTTATATCCTGACCAAGCCACTGTCAATGGCTGTATTTGTGAAACATCAATTGAACCTCAGTGTTCAACCACCTCCCAATGCATAAGGAGGTTACAGAAATCCCCTCTCCCCAGTTATGTTAATTGTTTTTAATCTGTTTATGAATGCGATATAGGTTTATAGGGGAGATACTATCCAGGGGGAGTGTGGTTTGAGCTGATCAATGAACAAATCCTGATCTTTGGATTTATTTTCAATGGGGGAGAAAGGAATAAATTTAGGATGAGAAGGAAACGAGAACCCAATTCACGCTTTCTCTCTTGTTTTCTACATCGAGCATTGCTCACGTAGACTTAGAGTGTTGGCTAAGTTGATTCTTGCATTTTTGGTTTGCATGTGGATGGTGATCTATTGAATTTATTCACTGATTGCCAACAAATCCAAATTGGGAGATTGTTGGAACCATGGTCATCTATGCATGAATTGGATTATGATTTGTGTTTGTTGTCAATCCTCTGAGGAAGTTCATAATGTGTTCTAGCAGAGTACTCATACAGGTTAAGTAGATAACAATATTGAAGGTGGAATCATTTTCTAGTGTTTTCCAAATTTCTGGATCTCAAAACTAACAAAAAGAGAAAATAATGCTTTTTGTAAAATAGGCTTGCGCGCCGTATATGTGTTGCTCAAGTGACTTGCGTGATGAGAAAGGACTTGTGTGCTGATGTTGAGGAGGATTGGAATGTTGCACACCATATGTTTTTATATATCAGAACTTCAAAATATGGCAAAGGAAAGAGGGTTGCACAAGTATTGTTTTGGTCGCGCAAGTGAGTATCGCGACAGAGGCTTGGACGGTTGGAGCTACGCACTGGAACTTGCGCACCGAGAGGAGGCTTGCGTGCCACCATGTAGGGTGTTGAGTTTTCCTATAAATAGAGGACCCACCCTCCTCATTTTCAATGAAGTTCGAGACTTTGAGAAATTCAGTGTTCCCATCGCGCAGGTGAAGTGGTCACTCAAGTGGTTGTGGGTCACGCAAGTATAAGCTGTGCAACAGTTGTTTTCTGCGCACCAAAAATGGTTTTGGTGGAAAAGAATGTGATTCTCCCAAGTTTGGTATTGAAGAAGGTTGAGTCGCTCAAGTGTTGGAGGTGGACTTGCGTGCCAGTTATAACTTGCGCGACATAGTTGAAACTTTCACGCCGACTTGGGGAAGCGCGCCAGGTATTTTTGAAGTACACCTGTCCTTTTTGAAGCTGCACGAATTCTGGAAGATTCCCCGGTACCATCAGCGAAAAGTGAGATTCGTCTACTGATGAGAGTTTAACTTCAATAGAGCATCTACATATAATTGAGGATGCATTCTTTTGCAATGATGAAGGGACCTTAAAGCCTATAAACTGAGTTGGGAATCACCGAAGGCAGTGAGCTAGGGGGAGTCAACATGAGTAACTTGAGGGATGCAGTGAGCTATCACTGAACCTTTGTAAAGGCAGTGAACTTGGGACAGAGTGACTGTGCCTGAACCTTTGTAATACACAGCTAGTGATGTTTAGTGGAATTTATTACGACCGAAAACCTGTCGGTGTATGCTCCTTGGACGTAGCCCTTAGTGGTGAACCAAGTAAAAAGTGTCGTGTCATCTCTCTGCATGTGATTATTAGATTTCTGATAATTTTCATCATACATGTTTAACAAGTTCCTACCAACATGAGAACAAGATCCGTCACATTAAAAGAATAAGTTGTCACCCGGATTCACCCCTCCCCTCTCAGGGTGCCCCGGGGTCCAACAATATACTTCATTGATTTCATGATATTTCCATTTTCCTACATTATAAAGAGGATCATAACATCAAAAATCATCATTAACATTCATATATAAGCAGTAGTATGCATAATTCCTATAATCTAGTCATTTGAATCACCAGAGTGTTGAAGGTTCATTTTGTGGTGCTTTTTTTCCCTTATTAAAAAATTTATTTCCCCCATCACTTCATCATTCCATTAACTAATGACCTTATTTTCCAAAATTAAAACATATTATCATCCCATTACACATTGAAAAAAACTAATATTATATTCTCTATGATTTTTAGAATTTCAATTGAATTTAATATTTCTTTTCTTATCCAAACCTTGAGATTTATGGGTAACACCAATCACCATTTCCAACTTGAGAGAATATATAATGAATTCATCATAGTTATAGAATTCCCTTGTGATTGAAACCATTTAGATACTAGGTTTAATGAAATTGAATAATTGATCATAGTTACTTTTAGGTTGGATTATAATCACAAAATCATATATCTCAAGTATTTTAAAAATTTCTCATAGGTACTAATAGTGTCATCATCCTTTTTCTTTAGATGAAGAAATTACATCTAAATTTTCATATAGAGAATAAAAGGAAAGTACTAATTTATTAAAATTATATTAAAATAACCCCAATCCATAGAGTTAATTTCAATATGTTTCCTTGTGTTATTGATAAGAGTCCACTATTGATTTTCTTTTACTTGCAGATGATAAACAACTAAAATATTTTATTCATGCTCCAAACACTGAAGAATGGAAAATATCCTTTTAATGGTATTGATCCATTTCTTAGAAACTAGTGGATCATTATATACACTAAAATCTTGTGGATTTTGTCTCATGAAGTAACAAAAATAACATTTGTATATCTTTTTCTTATTTGTATAAACATAACGATTCATTTCTTCAGAATGTATCATAATCATAACAATGTGATTTTTCAATTTGTATCCCATAATATTTAGTTTCAATAGAGGATATTATATTCATTATCCATCACATTAAACATTAATATAATTAATTTAGTTTCCATCCATCAGTTAAAACCAAGAATTATCGTGTGAAAAAAATCATAATGGTGAACCAAATAATAATGAAAAATTATTATAGGATATATAAATCCTAAAACCTTATTTTTAATCTATGACATATTATGTTTAACCTATTTCATTCATGTTTGTCATATAATCAAATATTTCGTAGTGGTTTGTAAATAAAATGTGATGTATCACCAGCATATCCCCTAGAAGTGTTAAAATTGGGGTGAAATAAGGGAACAAACACCATGCTCCAGAATGATGGCTGAGATATAGTCAACCAAAAACTTTTAGGGTCATTAACCCTAGAGGAATTTATTCCAAAACCACATCTTCATGTGGTATCTATTAATGGTTGTTTTTTCTCAATAGACCATACTCATTTCTTTAGCATAACATAATATGTTCTCCTATACATAGGATTATCATATGTATTCTTACTAATGTTTTATCATCACAGTTTCAAATGGTAACTAAACCATTCTCATAAGAAAACTATATAGACCCATAATTTTCATACATAAATATTACTTCTTATTTGATGAATATTAAATAAATTATAATATAATCCCTTCTAAAATCATATAAGTCTAGAAACTTTGCAGACATTGATACGTAAATAGTGGGTTTATATTATATCTTTATAATATCATATTATATTATTGAAAAATATTACCCTACTTATACATATCATACTTAAAACCCTTCTTCATAACCTAGGAGTGGAAATACAAGAAAGGGTGAGATCAGATGCATAATATGGGTAAAAATGTGAGATATAAAAGGTCGCATAAACATAACATGATAATAATGGCAGGAGAACATAAGATTAATATTGAAAAACCATAACTTGAATATCATAGGTTATAATATTAGGTCATGGAATAAATAAATGATTTTTCATAAGATATGAATCATAAAGGAAACAAATAAATTGAGCCATGTGTGCATAAAATTTTCTTACGAGATAAATTTGTGTATTGAAAATAATCATATAAACTAATTTCCATAGTCAAGGATAATTTCCAAGATAATAATAGTGGATTGTGTTCTGTCCACATTCCATTATTACATTAGTTAAGGTTCGATCATGATAGTATCATACGTGATAACGTCCATTACTAAACTGTGTAGACTCTGGATTCCAGTCCTTAATATATTATGTGATATCCATAATTACTCAATGTATTATAGGCTTATATAATTCCATGTAAACCCATTCATTATTAATAATATTTTTATATGTTTTCTTCATGATCATAATTCATTCATCATATATCATTTCCCATGAAAATGAAATGGGTTTCGTAAATATTTAAATAATTCATCACAGCCTAACCCAAAAAAGATAAAATTGTTACATAAATATCTTAACATAATAATAATAAATCATATATATAATGAACATGGATAAGTTAATTCGATCATATCCCCAGTAATTCATATGTAACAACAAAGGATTTCATTTAGACACAAATGCCTTTAACAGATCACTTGGAATCTTTCTTGAGGAACACAATATTTTCCTTTAGAAATCACTTCTTTGAAATAAAGAAATTTAAAAAACATCATAAAAAAAATTTCTTTGAAATTATCCATGAAAACATGTCAATTAATATTCAAATAATATAGTGGACATGATGGCAGGAAATTAAGTGATTGTTATGTGTATTATAAAAAAGATACCTTTAACATTTTTGGTAAAAAATTAAAATTAAATCATTTTTAAAATGAAAAGAATATTCATTTTAAACCATATTATAAAAATTAAAAAATGTGTGAGAATTATATTAAGAAATAATTTTATATTAATAAAAAAGTCGATACATTTTTAGAAATCAGGGGAATTTATGGAAAATATTCCCCACTGAATTGTAAAACTTAGTTTGTTTTACTTAAAAATATTCATTTGGTATCCTGAAAACATAAAGTAAAATTAAAGTAAAATTTATATTATATATAAATAAATATAGGAGAAGAAAACTCATGGAATTATTTATAGGTATATCGTGAAATTAAATTATAAAAAATATAGTCATAAATAATAATGGTAAACAATGAATTTAAAAAATATAACCCTTAACTCTGGTTTGATATTCATTAAAATCACCAAAACCACTATATAATAATTTTATATTTATAATATTTCAATAAAAGAATAATTTAAAAACCTATAATTTCATATTTGATCTGTTTATAATATTTTAACACCCATTTATTAAAAAATTATTTTTAAAATCATCATATACAAGTATCAAATATTTAGTTTTTCAAGAGAATTTTTGTTTGACTGTATTGGTCCTTGTACTGTAATCATTATTACACCATCTAAAGATTTATTATCATTATATAAATTTCATATATATCTATTATATAGATGTATGAACCCAAATTTTCTTTTCAGGTATGTTTTTTCTTTTTTGGTTGTTTTTGAGAAAAAGAGGGGTTTTGGGAAATTTCATGAGTACACACCGTGTACTTATAAGTACATGTCATGTACTCAGTTTCCATAGGTGACCATGTACATTCCATGTAATGGCTTAGTACATGGTCGTGTGGGGTGACTAGGTGACCACCTAAAGTGCAGGCTGATTAAGGCAAGTACATGCCATGTATTTTTAAAGAACAAACAATGTATTTTTTATTTCATTAAACGGACCAGGGTCACGTCTAATGGAAAGAACCATATTATTCTTGATCTATCTCATCCAGGAGTGTCTGTAGCCATTGATTCTTCTCTGATCACCCAACTCATTGTTCGATCTCCGAATCAAACTCCATCAGTTGTGTTGGAATCACATCGATCTATAGAGTTATAGGGAAATTCATGGCCTAATGTTAACGTATATCATCCATACAATGTCGAGGAAGGTGGTTTGTGCCTTTTTGTAGTTAGTCTTTGAATAATGTGAAATATTCCCCAATACCCTTGTTTAGGGTGTTGTGTGTTAATAGGTTTTAGCCCTGTTATTTCCTGCTATGACTTGTGTACCTGAGTAGAGGATTTAAGTTTGTAATTAGGGTTATTTACCTTGCTATGGATGTGTTTCCCATTTTTGCTTGATTTTGACCATTTTGTCTAGAATTTCCTGTTAGGCTATTTTGTTTTCCATGCCTAGTATTGTTAGGATGGAGTGATTTTATTTGATATACTGTGATATGATTTATACTGCTTATCCAATTAGTTCTTGAGGTTTACCTTGGCCGACACATACTGTTTGTGCACGATTGTTTACACAGGGCTGTGGGAACCTCGTGGAGTAGACCATAGAGAGAATGGATGATGAGGGATTCTCTAGAGTGTTTGTTTACATTTAAGTTTTGAGACCATTGGGGGATGGACTTTGGGCCCCCTCATAGTGTCTATAGTTTCCTCGTTATGAGACCACAAGGGGAACTGACGGTGAGTGCTTCCCTAGAGAGTCTTTTCTAAAGCTGTACCAGAGGGGTATACTATCACTACTGGAATTTAGCTTTTTCCCAACGGCAGTATACCAACGGTTTACTTAAACCGTTGGGATAGTGAGTCTTTGCCAACAGTTTAAGAAAACCGTTGGCAAAGAGAATTTCAGCAGAACTTTCCCCAACGGTTCACTGGAACCTTTGGGAAAAGGAGACCTTTCCCAACGGTTCAATGGAACCGTTGGGAAAAGGCAGCTCAAACTCACACATTCCCAACGGTTCCTGTAAACCTTTGGGAAATGTGTGCCTTTGCCAATGGTTTTTATAAACCGTTGGCAAAGGTTTCCCCCAAATTGCAGGCCGCGATCTCCTCTCCCCATTCAGACAGAGCCCTAATCTATTCACTCCGCTGCTCTCGCGAACCCCATCTCACTCCACTGCTCTCGCGAATCCGAACACCAGTACCCCCATCCCAACAGGTACACCCCATACGAATAGGTGAAATTTGATCTCAACCATATTGTTGTAGTTTTTTTAATGAATAGATTTTTTCCAGGTGTTGGTAGTTTAATTGATTATCCAGGTGTTGGTGATTTTTAATGTTTTTGTATTCTATGTTTGGAAGGAGAGTGTTCAAAACATGTAAATCGGACCAATTTGATATTACTCATGAAATCAATTTGATAATGGATTGTGAGATTTTTTAATGTTTTTGTATTCTGTTAATGTTTTTTGTATTCTATGTTTGGAAGGAGGTGTTGGTGATTTTTAATTATTTTCCAATGGTCGAGCATCATGTGAGATTTTTTCTATGTTTGGATAATGGATTGTGGGAATTATGGATTGTGTTCAAACCAATTTGATATGTTTTGGATAATCGATTGTGGGGGTAGGGGCTGTCCACGGGGGTGGGTGGGTGTCCACGGGGGTGGTTGGGGGTGTCCACGGGGGTGGGAAAGGCTGTCCACGGGGTGGGCGGTGCTGTCTAGGGGGTGTGGGCTGTCCTGGGGGTCTGGGTGGGGTGTCAAGGTGGGGGAGGGGTGTGTGGGGTGTCCACGGGGGTGGTTGTCTAGGTGGTGGTGGTGGGGTTGCAGGGGAGGGGGTGTGGGCTGTTTGGGAGGGTGGGCGGGGCTATCCAGGGGGGTACGGTGGTGGGCGGGCTGTCCACAAGGGTGGACGGGCTGTCCACGGGGGTGGTCGGGCTGTCAAGGAGGCGTGGGCGGGCTGTCCAGGGGGGGTGGGTGGGCTGGCAACAGGGGGTAGGGGTGTCCAGAGGGTGGGCGGGCTATCCAAGGGGGTGGGGGGCTGTCCATAGGGAGAAGGGGTGTCGAGGGGGGTGGGTGGGCTGTCCACGGGGGTGGTTGGGCTGTCTAGGGGGTAGGGGGCGTCCACGGGGGTGGGTGGGCTGTCCACGGGGGTGGTTGGGCTGTCTAGGGGGTAGGGGGCGTCCACGGGGGTGGGAAAGGTTGTCCACGGGGGATGGGCGAGGCTGTCCAGGGGGTGTGGGCTGTCCTGGGGGTCTGAGTGGGGTGTCCTGGTGGGGGATGGGTGTGTGGGGTGTCCAGGGGGGTTGGTATGTCTAGGTGGTGGTGGTGGGGTTGCAGGGGTGGGGGGTGTGGGTTGTTTGGGAGGGTGGGCGGGGCTATCCCGGGGGGGGGGGGGGTACGAGGTGTCTAGGGGGTACGGGGGTGGGCGGGCTATCCACAAGGGTGGACGGTCTGTCCACGGGGGTGGTCGGGCTGTCAAGGAGGGGTGGGCGGGCTGTCCAGGGGGGGTGGGTGGGCTGGCCACAGGGGGTAGGGGTGTCCAGGGGGGTAGGCGGGCTATCCAAGGGGGTGGGGGGCTGTCCATAGGGAGAAGGGGTGTCGAGGGGGGTGGGTGGGCTGTCCACGGGGGTGGTTGGGCTGTCTAGGGGGTAGGGGGTGTCCATGGGGGTGGGTTGTCCATGGGGGTGGGCGGGGCTGTCCACGAGGGTGGGAAAGGCTATCCACGGGGGTGGGCGGGGCTGTTCAGGGGGCTGTCCAGGGGGTGTGGGATGATCATACATAATGAAGCCTTACAGGATGTGAGATGATTATATCTATGAAATCTACCCAGGTACCTGGTGAGGAAGTGCATATTAATTCAAAAAGGTAAATCGCATATGAGGATACCCTACTAATATGGTTATGGGATGAGGCATGCTCTGATGTGATAACACATTAAGTTCTTGTTGGTTTTACATTTTTTCAATAACACATTAGTATGTTTTTTTCACATGTGTAGTTGATACCATGATTATTTTCTTCCTTTGTCATTTACTTAAATGTATTTTCTATTAAAGTTCAATCCTATTGAATTGTTTATGACAAAATGACTTATATGAATTCTTTTTTACAGGAAATGCTTCCGATTGACGTGTCGTCTGTGCCTACACGTCACGAATAATAATTATAATGTTCCACGGTGGTTTCAGCTCAATCCGAGGCCGTCCGCTATGAATTTGACCGTTGGACGCCCGTTCTGGCCGTTTATGACACCCGAACTGCGTTCTCGGTCACCGCGGGCACAGGGCATGTCCGATTGACGTTCCGTCTGCTCGACCACTTCAGAAATCACTCACCCGTATTTGTCGTCTGATTTCAGGCCATTCCGACATCGTTCGGCCCGTTTGGACCCCCCTCACGCGCGTTTACGAAGAGCGTGCATCACTTAAAACACGAATATTGAGCCGTACCACTCAAACCGCACGTCCGATTGACGTGCCGTCTGCGCCTACACGTTACAAATAATAATTAGAATGTTTCACGGTGGTTTCAGCTCAATCCGAGGCCGTCCGCTATGAATTTGACCGTTTGACGCCCGTTCTGGCCGTTTATGACACCCGAACTGCGTTGTCGGTCACCGCGGGCACAGGGCACGTCTGATTGACGTGCCGTCTGCTCGACCACTTCAGAAATAACTCACCTGTATTTTTCGTCTGATTTCAGGCCATTCCGACATCGTTCGGCCCGTTTGGACCCCCCTCACGCGCATTTACGAAGCGCGCGCATCACTTAAAACACGAATATTGAGCCGTACTGCGCAAACCGCACGTCCGATTGACGTGCCGTCTGTGGCTACACGTCACGAATAATAATTAGAATGTTCCACGGTGGTTTCAGCTCAATCCGAGGCCGTCCGCTATGAATTTGACCGTTGGACGCCCGTTCTGGCCGTTTATGACACCAGAACTGCGTTGTCGGTCACTGCGGGCACACGGCACGTCCGATTGACATGCCGTCTGCTCGACCACTTCAGAAATCAGTCACCCGTATTTTTCGTCTGATTTCAGGCCATTCCGACATCGTTCGGCCCGTTTGGACCCCCCTCACGCGCGTTTACGAAGTGCGCGCATCACTTAAAACACAAATATTGAGCCGTACCGCGCAAACCGCACGTCCGATTGACGTTCGGTCTGCGCGTACACTTTACTAATAATAATTAGAATGTTGCACGTTGGTTTCAGCTCAATCCGAGGCCGTCCGCTATGAATTTGACCGTTTGACGCCCGTTCTGGCCATTTATGACACCCGAACTGCGTTGTCGGTCACCGCGGGCACAGGGCACGTCCGTTTGACGTGCCGTCTGCTCGACCACTTCAAAAATAACTCACCCGTATTTGTCGTCTTATTTCAGGACATTCCGACATCGTTCGGCCCGTTTGGACCCCCCTCACGCGCATTTACGAAGCGCACGCATCACTTAAAACACGAATATTGAGCCGTACCGCGCAAACCGCACGTCCGATTGACGTGAAGTCTATGCCTACACGTCACGAATAATAATTAGAATGTTCCACGGTAGTTTCAGCTCAATCCGAGGCCGTCCGCTATGAATTTGACCGTTGGACGCCCGTTCTGGCCGTTTATGACACCAGAACTGCGTTGTCGGTCACCGCGGGCACACGGCACGTCCGATTGACGTGACGTCTGCTCGACCACTTCAGAAATCACTCACCCGTATTTGTCGTCTGATTTCAGGCCATTCCGACATCGTTCAGCCCGTTTGGACCCCCCTCACGCGCGTTTACGAAGTACGCGCATCACTTAAAACACGAATATTGAGCCGTACGGCGCACACCGCACGTCCGATTAACGTGCCGTCTACGCGTACACGTCACGAATAATAATTAGAATGTTCCATGGTGGTTTCAGCTCAATCCGAGGCCGTCCGCTATGAATTTGACCGTTGGACGCCCGTTCTGGCCGTTTATGACACCAGAACTGCGTTGTCTGTCACCGCGGGCACACGGCACGTCCGATTGACGTGCCGTCTGCTCGACCACTTCAGAAATCACTCACTCGTATTTTTCGTCTGATTTCAGGCCATTCCGACATCGTTAGGCCGGTTTGGACCCCCCTCACGCGCGTTTATGAAGCGCGCACATCACTTAAAACACGAATATTGAGCCGTACCGCGCAAACCGCACGTCCGATTGACGTGCCGTCTGCGCGTACACGTCAAAAATAATAATTAGAATGTTGCACGGTGGTTTCAGCTCAATCCGAGGCCGTCCGCTATGAATTTGACCGTTTGACGCCCGTTCTGGCCGTTTATGACACCCGAACTACGTTGTCGGTCACCGCGGGCACATGGCACGTCCGATTGACATGCCGTCTGCTCGAACACTTCAAAAATCAGTCACCCGTATTTGTCGTCTGATTTCAGGCCATTCCGACATCGTTCGGCCCGTTTGGACCCCCCTCACGTGCGTTTACGAAGCGCGCACATCACTTAAAACACGAATATTGAGCCGTACCGCGCAAACCGCACGTCCGATTGACGTGCCGTCTGTGCCTACACGTCACGAATAATAATTAGAATGTTCCACGGTGGTTTCAGCTCAATCTGAGGCCGTCCGCTATGAATTTGACCATTGGACGCCCGTTCTGGCCGTTTATGACACCAGAACTGCGTTGTCGGTCACCGCGGGCACACGGCACGTCCGATTGACGTGCCGTATGCTCGAACACTTCAGAAATCAGTCACCCGTATTTTTCGTCTGATTTCAGGCCATTCCGACATTGTTCGGCCCGTTTGGACCCCCCTCACGCGCGTTTACGAAGCGCGCGCATCACTTAAAACACGAATATTGAGCCGTACCGCGCAAACCGCACGTCCGATTGACGTGCCGTCTGTGCCTACACGTCTCGAATAATAATTAAAATGTTCCACGATGGTTTCAGCTCAATCCGTGGCCGTCCGCCATGAATTTGACCGTTGGACGCCCGTTCTGGCCGTTTATGACACCAGAACTGCGTTGTCGGTCACCGCGGGCACACGGCACGTCCGATTGACGTTCCGTCTGCTCGAACACTTCATAAATCATTCACCCGTATTTGTCGTCTGATTTCAGGCCATTCCGACATCGTTTGGCCGGTTTGGACCCCCCTCACGCGCGTTTACGAAGCGCGCGCATCACTTAAAACACGAATATTGAGCCGTACCGCGCAAACCGCACGTCCGATTGACGTGCCGTCTGCGCGTACACGTCACGAATAATAATTAGAATGTTGCACAGTGGTTTCAGCTCAATCTGAGGTCTTCCGCTATGAATTTGACTGTATGACGCCCGTTTTGGCCGTTTATGACACCCGAACTGCGTTGTCGGTCACCGCGGGCACACGGCACGTCCGATTGACGTGGCGTCTACTCGACCACTTCAGAAATCAGTCACTCGTATTTGTCGTCTGATTTCAGGCCATTCCGACATCGTTCGGCCCGTTTGGACCCCCCTCATGCGCGTTTACGAAGCGCGCACATCACTTAAAACACGAATATTGAGCTGTACGGCGCACACCGCACGTCCGATTAACGTGCCGTCTGCGCGTACACGTCACGAATAATAATTAGAATGTTCCACGGTGGTTTCAGCTCAATCCGAGGCCGTCCGCTATGAATTTGACCGTTGGACGCCCGTTCTGGCCGTTTATGACACCAGAATTGCGTTGTCTGTCACCGCGGGCACACGGCACGTCCGATTGACGTGCCGTCTGCTCGACCACTTCAGAAATCACTCACCCGTATTTGTCGTCTGATTTCAGGCCATTCCGACATCGTTAGGCCGGTTTGGACCCCCCTCACGCGCGTTTACGAAGCGCGCACATCACTTAAAACACGAATATTGAGCCGTACCGCGCAAACCGCACGTCCGATTGACGTGCGGTCTGCGCGTACATGTTAATAATAATAATTAGAATGTTGCACGGTGGTTTCACCTCAATCCGAGGCCGTCCGCTATGAATTTGACCGTTTGACGCCCGTTCTGGCCGTTTATGACACCCGAACTGCGTTGTCGGTCACCGCGGGCACAGGGCACGTCCGTTTGACGTGCCGTCTGCTCGACCACTTCAGAAATAACTCACTTGTATTTGTCGTCTTATTTCAGGCCATTCCGACATCGTTCGGGCCCGTTTGGACCCCCCTCACGCGCATTTACGAAGCGCGCGCATCACTTAAAACACGAATATTGAGCCGTACCGCGCAAACCGCACGTCCGATTGACGTTCCGTCTATGCCTACACGTCACGAATAATAATTAGAATGTTCCAAGGTGGTTTCAGCTCAATCCGAGTCCGTCCGCTATGAATTTGACCGTTGGACGCCCGTTCTGGCCGTTTATGACACCAGAACTTCGTTGTCGGTCACCGTGGGCACACGGCACGTCCGATTGACGTGCCGTATGCTCGACCACTTCAGAAATCACTCACCCGTATTTGTCGTCTGATTTCAGGCCATTCCGACATCGTTCGGCCCGTTTGGACCCCCCTCACGCGCGTTTACGAACTGCGCGCATCACTTAAAACACGAATATTGAGTCGTACCGCGCAAACCGCACGTCCGATTGACGTGCCGTCTGTGCCTACACGTCACGAATAATAATTAGAATGTTCCACGGTGGTTTCAGCTCAATCCAAGTCCGTCCGCTATGAATTTGACCGTTTGACGCCCGTTCTGGCTGTTTATGACACCCGAACTGCGTTGTCGGTCACCGCGGGCACAGGGCACGTCCGATTGACGTGCCGTCTGCTCGACCACTTCAGAAATCACTCACCCGTATTTGTCGTCTGATTTCAGGCCATTCCGACATCGTTCGGCCCGTTTGGACCCCCCTCACGCGCGTTTACGAAGCGCGCGCATCACTTAAAACACGAATATTGAGCCGTACCGCGCAAACCGCACGTCCGATTGACGTTCCGTCTGTGCCTACACGTCACGAATAATAATTAGAATGTTCCACGGTGGTTTCAGCTCAATCCGAGGTCGTCCTCTATGAATTTGACCGTTGGACGCCCGTTCTGGCCGTTTATGACACCAGAACTGCGTTGTCGGTCACCGCGGGCACATGGCACGTCCGATTGACGTGCCGTCTACTCGAACACTTCAGAAATCAGTCACCCGTATTTGTCGTCTGATTTCAGGTCATTCCGACATCGTTTGGCCCGTTTGGACCCCCCTCACGCGCGTTTACGAAGCGCGTGCATCACTTAAAACACGAATATTGAGCCGTACCGCGCAAACCGCACGTCCGATTGACGTGCCGTCTGTGCCTACACGTCACGAATAATAATTAGAATGTTCCACGGTGGTTTCAGCTCAATCTGAGGCCGTCCTCTATGAATTTGACCGTTGGACGCCCGTTCTGGCCGTTTATGACACCAGAACTGCGTTGTCGGTCACCGCGGGCACACGGCACGTCCGATTGACGTGCCGTCTGCTCGAACACTTCAGAAATCAGTCACCCGAATTTTTCGTCTGATTTCAGGCCATTCCGACATTGTTCGGCCCGTTTGGAACCCCCTCACGCGCCTTTACGAAGCGCGCGCATCACTTAAAACACGAATATTGAGCCGTACCGCGCAAACCGCACGTCCGATTGACGTGTAGTCTGTGCCTACACGTGACGAATAATAATTAGAATGTTCCACGGTGGTTTCAGCTCAATCCGTGGCCGTCCGCCATGAATTTGACCGTTGGACGCCCGTTCTGGCCGTTTATGACACCAGAACTGCGTTGTCGGTCACCGCGGGCACATGGCACGTCCGATTGATGTTCCTTCTGCTCGACCACTTCATAAATCAGTCACCCGTATTTGTTGTCTGATTTCAGTCCATTCCGACATCGTTTGGCCGGTTTGGACCCCCCTCACGCGCGTTTACGAAGCGCGCGCATCACTTAAAACACGAATATTGAGCCGTACCGCGTAAACCGCACGTCCGATTGACGTGCCGTCTGCGCGTACACGTCACGAATAATAATTAGAATGTTGCACAGTGGTTTCAGCTCAGTCTGAGGTCTTCCGCTATGAATTTGACTGTATGACGCCCGTTTTGGCCGTTTATGACACCCGAACTGCGTTGTCGGTCACCGCGGGCACACAGCACGTCCGATTGACGTGCCGTCTACTCGACCACTTCAGAAATCAGTCACCCGTATTTGTCGTCTGATTTCAGGCCATTCCGACATCGTTTGGCCCGTTTGGACCCCCCCTCACGCGCGTTTACGAAGCGCGCGCATCACTTAAAACACGAATATTGAGCCGTACGGCGCACACCGCACGTCCGATTAACGTTCCGTCTGCGCGTACACGTCACGAATAATAATTAGAATGTTCCACGGTGGTTTCAGCTCAATCCGAGGCCGTCCGCTATGAATTTGACCGTTGGACGCCCGTTCTGGCCGTTTATGACACCAGAACTGCGTTGTCTGTCACCGCGGGCACACGACACGTCCGATTGACGTGCCGTCTGCTCGACCACTTCAGAAATCACTCACCCGTATTTGTCGTCGGATTTCAGTCCATTCCGACATCGTTAGGCCGGTTTGGACCCCCCTCGCGCGCGTTTACGAAGCGCGCACATCACTTAAAACACGAATATTGAGCCGTACCGTGCAAACCGCATGTCCGATTGACGTTCCGTCTGTGCGTACACGTCACAAATAATAATTAGAATGTTGCACGGTGGTTTCATCTCAATCCGAGGTCGTCCGCTATGAATTTGACTGTTTGACGCCCGTTTTGGCCGTTTATGACACCCGAACTGCGTTGTCGGTCACCGCGGGCACACGGCACGTCCGATTGACGTGTCGTCTACTCGACCACTTCAGAAATCAGTCACCTGTATTTGTCGTCTGATTTCAGGCCATTCCGACATCGTTCGGCCCGTTTGGACCCCCCCTCACGCGCGTTTACGAAGCGCGCGCATCACTTAAAACACGAATATTGAGCCGTACTGCGCACACCGCACGTCCGATTAACGTGCCGTCTGCGCGTACACGTCACGAATAATAATTAGAATGTTACACGGTGGTTTCATCTCAATCCGAGGCCGTCCGCTATGAATTTGACCGTTGGACGCCCGTTCTGGCCGTTTATGACACCAGAACTGCATTGTCTGTCACCGCGGGCACACGGCGCGTCCGATTGAAGTGCCGTCTTCTCGACCACTTCAGAAATCACTCACCCGTATTTGTCGTCTGATTTCAGGCCATTCCGACATCGTTCGGCCCGTTTGGACCCCCCTCACGCGCGTTTACGAAGCGCGCACATCACTTAAAACATGAATATTGAGCCGTACCGTGCAAACCGCACGTCCGATTAAAGTTCCGTCTGCGCGTACACGTCACAAATAATAATTAGAATGTTCCACGGTGGTTTCAGCTCAATCCGAGGTAGTCCGCTATGAATTTGACCGTTGGATGCCCGTTCTGGCCGTTTATGACACCCGAACTGCGTTCTCGGTCACCGCGGGCACAGGGCACGTCCGATTGACGTGTCGTCTACTCGACCACTTCAGAAATCACTCACCCATATTTGTCATCTGATTTCAGGCCATTCCGACATCGTTCGACCCGTTTGGACCCCCCTCACGCGCGTTTACGAAGCGCGCGCATCACTTAAAACACGAATATTGAGCCGTACCGCGCAAACCGCACATCCGATTGACGTTTCGTCTGCGCGTACACGTCACGAATAATAATTAGAATGTTGCACGGTGGTTTCAAGTCAAAAGGACGTCATTTTAAGTGAAAAGCATCAACTGACATACGGAAAACCGACCAAACACATTCCGAATCTGTTGATAATTTATCTCAACAATCCATGGGTCATATGTGACGTGTACGAGCCAACCCGGGATGAATCCGAGTCGCGGTGTGGCCGGGATAAGTCTAAATGGCTCTCTTTTGTTTAAAATGGACACCATTTTAAGTACATATGGAAAAACGACCAAACGGATTCGGTTTCCGTTGAAACTTTAGGAGAATGATCCATGGGTCATATGTGACGTGTACGAATCAACCCCGCCACAATCGGAGACGCGGTGTGGCCGACACCACTCAAAGTGTCGGTCTTTTGTTTGAAAAAGACGTCATTTTAAGTGAAAAGCATCAAGTGACATACGAAAAACCGACCAAAGGCATTCGGACTGTGTCGATACTTTATCACAAGGATCCATGGGTCGTATGTGACGTGTACGAGTCAATCCGGCCTCAATCCGAGGAGCGGTGTGGCCGACACCGTTCTAACTGTGTCTCTTTTGTTTAAAATGGACAGGATTATAAGTGAAAAGAAAAACTGGCATACGGAAAACCGACCAAACGCATTCCGAATTTGTTGATAATTTATCCCAACGATCCATGGGTCATATGTGACATGTACGAGCTGACCCGAGATGAATCCAAGTCATGGTGTGGCCGAGATCAGTCTAAGTGGCTCTCTTTTGTTTAAAACGGACACCATTTTAAGTACATACGGAAAACCGACGAAACGGATTCGGTTTCCGTTAAAACTTTAGGAGAACGATCCATGGGTCATATGTGACGTGTACGAATCAACCTCGCCTCAATTGGAGACGCGGTGTGGCCGACACCACTCAAAGTGTCTGTCTTTTGTTTCAAAGGGACATCATTTTAAGTGAAAAGCATCAAGTGACATACGGAAAACGGAGCAAATGCATTCGGATTGTGTCCATACTTTAGGAAAAGGATCCACGGGTCGTATGTGACGTGTACGAGTCAATCCCGTCTCAATCTGAGGAGCGGTGTGGCCGACACCGCTCCAACTGTGTCTCTTTTGCTTAAAATGGACAACAATTTAAGTACATACGGAAAACCGACCAAACGCATTCGGTTTCCATTGAAACTTTAGGAGAACGATCCATAGGTCATATGTTACGTGTACGAGTCAACACCGCCTCAATCTGAGGCGCGGTGTGGCCAGAACCACTCAAAGTGTCTGCCTTTTGTTTCAAAAGTACGTCATTTTAATTGAAAAACATCAACTAGCATACGGAAAACCGACCAAACGCATTCGGATTGTGTCGATACATTAGCACAACGATCCATGGGTCATATGTGACGTGTATGAGTCAACCCCGCCTCAATCTGAGGCACGTTGTGGACGGTAGCACTCTAGGTGTATGTATTATGTTTAAAACGGACATTACTTTAGGTAAAAATATATGGTACACAAAAAACAGATCAAATTATGAATTGACTTCCAGATTCCACATATAATTGTCATCTACATTTTAAATTGAAATCTAAATGAATTATGTATGTTTATAATTACGTTATCAATTCTAATTTAATTATGGATGTGTATAGTTCTACCATTATATGTTAAACGTGTATGAATTTGTTCTCTATATGTAAGTGTTAGTTGGTTACTGCAGGTACAATAATTATATATGTATGTGTTAGTTTATTGCAGGTATAATAATTGGATTGAAAAATGAGAGGGAACCCACAAAACCAGATGTGGTGCTGGTCAAATTGGAGACCTGGTTGGGAGCTGCTAGGAAAATTGGGGAGCTGCTGGGTGATTTGCCCAGCAGAGGCTATGCCAACGGTTCAGAACCGTTGGCATAGAAATTGTAGATTAGTTTTAGCAACGGTTCATCAAACCGTTGGTAAAACACTTTTCCCAACGGTTTAGAACCGTTGGGAAAGAGTAGATGTGGGGTTTTTGCCAACGGTTTACCAAACCGTTGGGAAAAACATGAAGCCCCTGTGCCAACGGTTTTAAACCGTTGGCAAACCTTTTTCCCACCTATCTCCACCCTATGCCAACGGTTTGCTGCAAACCGTTGGGAAATGTTTTTCCCAACGGCTTACTTACCTACGGTTGGAAGAACTGTTGGTATATGTTATACCAACGGTTTTCCAACCTTTCCCAACATTTCTCAACCGTTGGTAAATATATTATTTCCAGTAGTGTATGAGTACTTCCTAGAGGGTTGCTTGTGTTTGTTTTGGTTTAACTAGAGGCATTAGACTGTAATTACTTTCTAGAGGGTTACCTATTTGTGTTTAACTTCTCACTTGATGTATAGAATTGAAATCAATTGAAACTGTAGTATTGTTTACTTTTGAGTACTTCCTTGTTTATTGCTTCATTTTACATATTGTCTGAAATATATATTCACTAACTATATGGAATAGATCTTTGGGTGGTTTCCTACTGGGATTCATATCACACCCTATTTGGGTCAGGCTTTTGTGCCCAAATAGATTATATTATTGCAGGTATATATAAGGGAAAGCACCCTTCTACATCAGGTACCTGATTACTGTGGAGCTCGAGAGCATGGGACCAAGCTGAGGCTTGCGATGCTGCTAGAGTTTATTTGTTTTCATTATACACTGGTTTAGTATTGTATTCGAACACTGTGAATGTTTGGCTACTTTCTTAGACATATGTATCATGCATCATTTATATATGTGTGCTCTAGTTGTTTATTACTTTTGTTGTTTACTTCTTGCATGTTATTACTGCTTTTGTTATTATTATCTATTTATTTTCCACTGTACTACTTTTCCAATGAGGGAATAATTTCTACCCTATCACACCCAAATCCATCACTGCTAGTTGGAAACCTATGGTATTTGGGGAAATGCACTTGAGGCCATGTGACCAGCTGAGTAAGGGGCACCTCTGGGTGGTTCTCATAATCGGGACATTACAAAGTGGTATCAGAAGAATTATTTTCTTCTTGACTTACTGTTTGGAGATTATAGTCAGGGATAGGAAGGAATACGTAGTTAGTAATAAGTTATTCCCAGGAGTAGCTAACCCGTGTATAGGGAAAGGACAATTTATCTTGGTTATTGTAATTTTTATTGTTTTTCAATTTTACAGTTGATTTTATTTCACCATTGGGTGATTCACATGTATTGTGATGTTATTGTTGATATTATTGAGGTTCTATTTTCTGTTGAAACCCGATGATGTGAGGGTATTCCATCTCATGCATCATATATGAACTTTCTAGAGATCACATGTTATGCCTTCATGCCATGCCTTTTAGGGTGCATTATTGATTGCATGTTGTTGTGATAGATTTTGTGCTAGATATGCATGATATTGTGATATATTCCTTGATAGAATACATAATTTTTGAATAGAATATTGAATTGTGTATGGTATAGTTTGAATGAACCCCAAACTTTGGTTCTTGAGGTGTTATCGGCCCTCATGGACCAGAATTTGGTGGATCATTGCATTGTTATGCTTGTATATGACATGTATAAGATGTCAAGATTTGATTCTCAAGGGAGTATGAGCCCTCATAGATCAGAATTTGGCACTTTAATGGTCGTTTCAGTGTTTTCTGGGTTCCAGAGTAGTTTCTAAGGCTTACTATCCAAAAAAACCCAGAATACAAGGCGTGTAATGATAAATACACGCCATGTATCCTTCTTTTTATGAAGGAACTGTTTTTCATAAGTATATTCCATGGACTATATGTACACACCGTGTAATCTCTAACCATGTCACTGGTTGTGTGAGAAGAGATAAGGTATTGGGAAATCTTTAGTGGAACACACTGTGTACTAGAAGTACACACCGCTTGTTTTGACCATGTGTCCACTTGTGTGACTAACAACAAGGATGGTGAAACATAGGTTATACAAAATGTGTCAAGATTGAACACGTCGTGTAGTATAACCCTTGTATTTGGTCGTGTAACGAACAACACAGGGCGGTGGAATCCTTCTAGTACACGCCGTGTTTGGTACAAACACGCCATGTAGTCCTATTCTAGTATAATAGTGTGGCTTAGCCGTGTAAGGGAAATCAGGAAGGGGAACACAATTCAAGTACACATCATGTCTTGGGAGAACATGCCGTGTGTGTGGAGTGTTACATGACCATCTTTGGCAGAAGTTCATGCCCATGTAAAGGCTTAAGGGAACACACCATGTAGGTGTTATACATGCCATGTACCCATGTTTTAAAAAACTTGATTGCTTTCTTTCTCCTATTCCCTTCATAAACTTCTAAGTTTCAGTCCTTGATAATATTAATCTAAGGTGTGTGCATGACCTTGCAGAGTCATGCCACCGAGATGTCCTCCGGTTGTATGCTAGTTACAGGGAAGTGATCAGACATCGGGCATGGCGGATCATGGACTACCAGCAGATCATCCTGTAGCACCAATCTTGGAACCATCCATCATTCTAGACATAGGCACTAACACACAGTTCTGAGAGAACTTTATGAGGTTCATGCATACCTTTTGAGGAGCACTAAATCCTACCTCGTCAATGGAAGAATTGACACAGGTTTTCGAGCAGCATCATCCTCACACTTTCATAGGGGGAGAGGACCTCTGGCTGCAGATTCATGGTTAGAAGCCATGATATCTATCTTTAATCATATGGAGACACCTTTAGATAGGATTTTGAATCAGTATATGTATATGCTTTGGGATTCTACCAAGATCTGGTGGGATGTGATCTCACAGGTAGGATGCCAGTAGGTCATGGCTTGGGATGAGTTCTAGCATTCCTTCTATGACTACTTCTTCCCAGATACTTTGAGGACTGATCAATCCTGAGAGTTCATGATTATTTACTTGATTACTCTCTCAATCATAGAGTATTCATATTATTTCATAGAGATGAAAAACTTCACACCCAACCCAGGAGGTGATGAGTTATTTCTGGTAAGGAAGTTTGAGGATGGTCTTAGGCATGACATCCGATCTCAGGTGAACATCTTCAGGTTGACTTCCATCACATCTATAGTCAACCAGGTGCTGATCACAGAGCATAATTTGAGGGATTATAGAGTTGTGATCCAGGGAATCTTGACATCTGGAGTTGGTACCCCTTCTGCTGATAGCAGGAAGCGCCGTAGGGAGTCTACACATGAGGATCCTAGGAGGTAGGACACTTCTTTTGGTAGCTATGTGGTGTGATACCAGTGCAAAAAGAGCATATATATGAGTCCACATTTCCCAAGAGACCCACTCAAGTGACGGTCTTGAGGCAAGATGGGTCATCTTCAGCATTTCTATCAATTTTTCTCACCATCAGATGGTGACAATGGTTCTTCTATGACCCCGCATTTAGGAACAACACCACCAGTTTCTCATCAGTCTGGGAATTAGAATTCTTTCGGCCATTCAGGCCGAGGTGGAGATCATGGTCAAGGTATCAAATCGGCAGGATTTCAGCAAATACATGGTGGATCATCTCAGGTCCACGGTACGGGGCTGGCTTTTGTAGTGGAGTAGACCCAGAAGAAGAAGGATTCCAGACACTCTATAGTTTGAGTTATGATTTTTTGTTGCCTCAGTGTTTTATTATACGCTTTTCGATACAGGGTATTCCCATAGCTTTATATCTATTGCTATTGTAGAGTGCCTTGGGATCTATATCTTTACTTCTTCTGATGTCTTAATGCTGGAGGCTCTGTTGGGGACTAGAATGGTTAGTGTATGATAGCAAAAGGAGTTCCCTCTAGAGGTTGGTGGGTGTCACTTCTTTGGGGACCTCTATGTCCTAGAGATGACAGGATATGATGTCATTCTCAAAATGGACTGGTTAGTTCCCTTCCAGACAGTTGTTGAATGCTATCACTGTAGGGTGAGTTTCACATCACCAGAGGGAGGATTGTTTCTTCATAAGGGAAAATGGGATGTCTAGGCGAGTAGAGCGGGACCCAAGCATCATGGGTTGGGAGGAGTTACATCCCATATTTCTAGTCTATATCTATATGACCATGGGAATTCATATTTATACTTCCCTCCAGTAGTCGATCATTTCAGGTATGTATTTTCAGAGGACTTTTTAGGTTTTCCTCCGAAGCGAGAGGTGTAATTTTCTATTTATCTTGAGCCAGGAGTTGCACCGGTGTCCATTATTCCTTATAGGATGGCTACACCAGAATTACTGGAACTCAAGAAGCAGTTGGAGGAGTTTCAGGTAAAGGGTTTCATCCGACCTAGTACTTCTCCTTGGGGTTCTCTTGGCTTGTTTGAAAAGAAGGCAGATGATACCCTTATACTTTGTATGGATTATCGAAAGTTGAAAGAATTTATGGTCAAGAATCGATATCCCTTTCTGAGGATTTATGATCTCTTGGATCTTCTTATAGGATCCTGGGTGTTCTCAATAATTTAATTGAGGTCCAGTTATCATCAGTTGTGCGTTAGACCATCTGATATACCTCTCACAACCTTTCGGAAAAGGTATGGTCTATATGAGTATGTGGTTTTGCCATTTGGTCTCATGAATGTTCCTGTAATCTTCATGGAACAGATGAACTGAGTATTCCATCCATACTTGGATTATTTCATGGTAGTCTTCATGGAAGATATCTTGGTGTACTATCACACTCAAAATTACCATGCTACACATATTAAGATCATTTTGAGTACCCTAAGAGAGCACCAGTTATACGCCAAGCTCTCAAAATGCCAATTTTGGATGGACCATATTCACTTCTTAGGCCAGGTTATCTCAGAGACATAATTATCAGTAGAAATGGAGAAAGTGAGAGTAGTAGTTTCCTGGATAGTTACTACAGACGTTTCATACAGGACTTTTCACACCTAGCATCACCACTGATAGGTCTGACTAAGAAAGGTGTGAAGTACTTGTAGTTAGATTCTTGTGAGTCAGCCTTTCAGGATATTAAGAGGAGGTTGAATTTATCCCCAATACTAGTTTTTTTCAGAGCCAGAAAAGAGCTATACTATTTTCTGTGATGCATCTGGTATCGGGTTGGGAGCAGTGCTTATGCAGGGAGAAGGAGTCGTTGCATATGGGTCTCAGAAGTTGAGTCCACATGGAGAAATTACCCGACACACGATCTCAAGTTGGCTATGGTTGTTCTGCATTACGTTGTTGGATACACTACCTTTAGGGATATAATTTTGTGGTTTCACCAACCAAAAAATTCTCAAGTATATATTCACTCATCATGACCTGAATTTTAGATAGCGAAGTTGGGTTGAGTACCTTCAATATTTTAACTTTGAGCTTGCCTACACACTTGGGAAAGGCAATGCTGTGGTTGATGTGTTGTGAAAGAGGACTCAGATACAGGTAGTTCAGGAGGCCAGCATTGAATGGCAGCTTATGGATCTATTATCTGAGATGCATTTGGAGGTGCAGGACAGAAAGGGGCAGAATTTTCTTTCTTATGCAGCCATTACCTATACTATACTTGATCGAGTACTAATGAGTCAGCTATCAGATTATGAAGGCCTAGTCTTATGGGAGAGTATGAAAGGAGAGGACCCTATTCTGAGATGGACCATAGGCGAGGATGAGATCTTATGTTTCCAGGGGTACATATGGTTGTTAGAAGACATGCGCAAGGAACTGATGTGGGACTTTCATTCCTCTATTTGGGAAGTTCATCCCGATGTCACTAAGATGTATCCAGATCTACCCAGTTAGTATTGGTGGCCAGGTATGAAGAGAGGTGTTGTTGGTTTTTTCATGAGGTGTTCCACCTGTGAGCAAGTGAAGATAGAGCATCAACGACCAGTAGGGCTTTTTAAGCAGTTACCCATTCCTGAGTGGAAGTGGAATGATGTCGGGATGTACTTCATGATAGGGTTACTAAAGTTTCCTTGAAAGAATGACATAGTTTGGGTTTTCATTGACAGACTCACGAAAGTTTCTCACTTCTTACTGACCAAGGAGACTTTTAGTGTTTATGAGATGGGAAGGTTGTACATTCGAGAGATTGTACGTCTATATGGGGTTCCAAAATCCATTGTTTCAGACAGGGATTCTCATTTTACTTCTCGGGTTTGGTAGGGTTTATAGAAGGATTTGGGTACATAGGTACTTCTGAGTATAGCTTACCACCCAAAAACAAATGTCCTGTCCGAGCGTACGATTTAGGTGCTGGAGGACATGCTTCGAGCATGAATTCTAGAATTTAGAGGTTCCTGGGAGGAACACATACCTCTTATAGAGTTTTCCTACAATAATTGTTTTCAAGAAACTATTAAAATTGAACCTTATGAGGCCTTGTTCGGTAGGAAATTTCGATCACATTTATTCTAGCTGGAGGCAGGATAGACAGCTATTCTAGGACCTCGTCTTGTCCAGGAGATCACAGAGTAGATATAGTTGATTCAGAAGATGATGGCTACTGCACATTCAAGACAAAAGTATCATGCTGATCTACCAAGATGAACTTTGGAGTTCGAGGTTGGAGATCAGGTTTTCCTATGTGTCACACTGAGGTTGGGACATCGGAGGATTAGGAGATAGTGTAAGCTTTCACCAAGGTACATTGGGTCATTTGAGGTGTTGGAGAGTGTCGGTCCGGTTGCCTATCGGTTGTAGTTACCTCAGAGTTACTGAGCTATGCATGATGTATTCCATGTTTCTCAGCTTTGACATGAATTCTCAGACCCCTCTCATGTTTTCCAACCTGAGGAGGTTGAGTTAGAGGTGGGCGCTGCGTTCGAGGAGCATCCTATTCAGATTTTTGATCAAAGTGTGAGGGTTCTCCATGGTCGGTCTGTTCCTCTGGTATGAGTGTTATGGTAGCATGAGTGAGTACAAGATGAGACTTGGGAGAGGGAGGACGATGTACGATCATAGTGTCTGGAGCTGTTTGAGGATTCTTCTTCTACGCCACCTTACAAGGGAAATTCAGTGATGAATTTTTGTAAGGGGAAAAGTTTGTAAGAACCCAAATATTATTTTCAGGTATGTTTTTTTCTTTTCTGGTTGTCTTTGAGAAAAAGAGGTGTTTATGGAAATTTCAGGAGTACACAAAGTGTACTCGGTTTCCACGATTGACCGTGTACTGGTGGTGTAACGACCGAGTACATGGCCGTGTGGGGTGACCTGGAGACCACCTAATGTGGAGGCCGGTTAAGGCAAGTACACAACATGAAATTTTAAAGAACATGCCATGTATTTTTTTTCATTAAATGGACCAGAGTCACATATAATAGAAAGAAACATCTTCTTCTCGACCTATCTCATCTTGGAGCATTTATAGTTGGTGATTCTTCTCTGAGCCCTCAACTCACCGTCCGTTCTCTAAATCAAACACCGTCGGTTGCATTGGAATGACATTGATCTACAATGTTCTAGATTGATTAAAGGCATTAGGTTTAGGTATATCATCCGTAAAATGTCAAGGAAGGTGGTTTGTGACTTTCTATAGTTATTCTTTGAGTTATATGTGCAAAAGTGCCTGATACCCTTGTTCGGGGTATTGCATGTTAATGGTTTTTAGCCCTGTTATTTCTTGCTAAGCCTTGTGTGCTTGAGTAGAGGATTTATGTTTGTAATTAGGGTTATTTACCTTGATATGGATGTGTTTCCCATATTTTCTTGATTTTGACCATTTGGTATAGTTTTTCTAGTTAAGTTGTTTTGTTATCCATGCCTAGTATTGTTAGGATGGGGTGATTTTATTTGACATGCTGTGATATGCTGTAGACTATTTTTCCAAGTAGTTCTTGAGGTTTACTTCAGCTGCCATGTACCGTTTGTGCACGATTGTTTACACAGGGATGTGGGAACCTAGTGTAGTAGACTATAGATAGAATGGATGTTGAGGGCTTCTACAGAGTGTCTTTTCACCTTTACATTTCCCATAGTGGGGATGGAAATTTTTCTCCCTCAAGGTGTCTGTTGTTTCCTTTTATGAGACCACATGGGGAATTGGACGTTGAGTGCTTCCCCATAGTGTTTATAGTTAGCGATACGAGACCACATGGGGAATTCATGATGAGTGATTCCTCAGAGAGTCTTTTCTAATGCTGTACTAGAGGGGTATACTGTGAGTACTTCCCAGAGGGTTGCTTGTGTTTGTTTTAGTTGAACTAGAGTGGTTAGGCTGTGAGTACTTCCCAGAGGGTTACTTGTTTATGTTTAACTGCTTACTTAATGTATAGAATTGAATGCAATTGAAACTGTAGGATTTTTTTACTTTTGAGTAGTTCCTTATTTATTAATTAATTTTACATATTGATTTCCATATATATTAACTGACTATAAGGCATATATCTTTGGGTGGTTTCCAACTTGGATTCATCTCACACCCTATTTGGGTCATGCTTTTTGGCCCAAACATATTATATTGTTGTAGGTATAGACAAGGGAAAGCACCCTTCTATATCAAGTACTAGATTGTTGTGGATCTAGAGAGAATGGGACCAAGCTGAGGCTTGCGATGTTGCTGGAGTTTATTTGTTTTCCTTGAACTTTGGTTTAGTACTATATTCCAACATTTTGACTTGTTTGGATGCTTTCCTAGACATATGTATCATGCATCATTGATATATGTGTTCTCTAGTTGTTTATTACTTCTACTATTTTATTCTTGAATGTTATTATTTCTTCTGATATTGTTATCTATTTACTTTATACTGTGCTACTCTTCCAATGAGGGCATAGTTTCTCTACTCTCACACCCAAGGATCTCGTTGCTATTCTGTAGCCTCTGGAATTTGGGGAAATTCACTTGAGGCCATGTGACCAACTGGGCATAGAGAACCTCTGGGCGGATCTCGGAACTGGTACATTACAATAGATATATTTAAATTCATCTATTTTATATTGAGATATAAAAATTAATTACATCGCTTATGGATATTGTAGCCCGTATGTGCGAATGAACATTATTTTCACATTTCAATGGATGGAATGAAAGAAAAGTAAAATACAATTAACCTATACTATATAATTTATAAATGAAATATATCTTATATATTCATTAAATATGACATTACTACAATCCATTTAAAACACAAATAAAAAACAAATCTCATTTTTTTCTTGGAGGTGGTAGTCCACATTTACATAAGAGTGACGTCATTTTCCAACAGATTGGAAGAAGCTAGATAATGGTTGTTCCATTACCATAATAATAATTCAATACATGTAATATAATTAATTCTTTTTTATAAATCATATCACTAATTTAGAGGAAGTATAAGAATAAAAAATTTGAAAATGTTCAGTTATGAGTTATACGTCTTCGTTGAGAATACTCTTTTTGATTACACCATATACAATGAAAGGATGGTATTTAGGTAAGACTAAAATATATATAATGTATTTCTGAAATATGTGAAGTTTATATAATATATCTTGGATGATATATAATTTTCAAAATGTGTGATTAAGAGAGGATAAGAGGTGACCTTTTATAATGAGGGGTGGGGAACTCTTTGAATTACTTAAGTATTAAATTAATATAAATTAGTTTTCATATATAAATGGTTTGAAATTTATATTATTTAAAGATAATTTGAATATTAGTATACATCCACTCATCCAAAAAAAATTATTCAAGTTTTATGTTATGCTTTCACCTTTATATTTTTGTTTTAGCCTATATTAACCATTTTTATAGTTAAAAAAATACAATTATTTTTCTATTAGAGGGTTAAGAATATTACTATAAAAATAAAAAAACTCATAAATGGACCATGGTTGATATTATATAAAATATACAATTCACTTAGATGGTGATATTTTTTTATTCTATATTATAAATAATTTAATTAAATATTATTTATTATAAAATATCATTAATGAAATTTTTGGAACTATTCATTTAATTATTGAAAACAAATTTACCGTAATGTGATTATTATTTAGACTATTAACACCTTCATATTTCTAAAAAATTATTGTAGCATAATAATTCATAAATTTTTTATTACTTTTAATAATTTTACTATCATCTATTTCACTTTTCATTTATTGATAAGTACTGTGTTCACATTGCATAAGAATTTTTTAAAAATATTCAAACACGAGAAATTAAAAACATATTAACTTGATAAAAAATAAAACAATAATTCAAAGATACATTTAAAATAAAAATTTTCATGTTCTTATCCTTATATAAAATATTAGAGTTATTAATGTTAAAATAATGACATTTTGTACTTATTCTTTTCATAAAACTATATAATGGTCTCAATAAAAGAAAATTGTCACCAAGTGGCCCTATATTTGAGACTTTTATATTAATGGATTACCTCAACTAATCATAAATTATAATGTGAAATATTCTATAAGTTTTAAAGTATTTTTCCAATTATTTTCTATATTTTACTTGTTTTACCCTTACCAATGTGATTTTTTCCAATATTACTATTTATAATGAAAAAAAACAAAGATATATTTATCAAATTTTATCATCCTAATTCAAAATATGAAATTAATTTTTTATGATTTCTATTTCTAAAATTTTATTATATTAATTTTAAAATATGTGTGCAAAATGTGATAAATCTTATTTTTTTAGAAAATTATTTTTTCAGTATAAAAAATAATTTATTATTTTCCCATTCTTGGAAAAACATTAGAATAATGTTAATATATTTGATTGAATATATAATATATAAATTTGATAAAAATTATTTAAAAATATTGATTAATTTAATTTACTCATATGAAAACACATTGCAAGCATGAAAACAATTTTTACGGAAAACATTACTTTAAATTTCAAATGATTTTTTTACCATTTATATATAATTGATAATAAATTAATTAATTTTATACTTTCATAAACCACAAATTTATTATCATTTAGTTATTTCTATTAATACATAGAAATATAATGTCTAGTTGATAAAGATGAAATTATATAATAATATATCATTACTATATTTCAGTTTGCCTATTTTTTTTCATGTAAAGACCGTTATCAAAGTAATAAAATTTATTGGTAAATAAATATAACATAAAATTAATTGGTTTTAATATGTATCACCTCTATATTTAACCACCTCACTTGGATTGGATATGTTCAGATATTTATCCTTCCACTATTTCTATATCATGCTTCGTATGTTGTGTTTCCTATTTGGTAGGTTATTCCCATTTGAGATTATTATAAAATGGGGGAATATAGACATGAATATAGTGTTTAGTGGATAATGAATACAATTATAAATAATCGGGGTTAGTGATCAGTGACATGTGGTGACTATTTATACAGAAATAGTCTATAGGAAATTGAATTTGAATGAAAACCCAAAGAGATTCATACATGAATGATCACAATTGTAGATTTATAACAGGCTTGTCAGTATTCTTCAATTTGTTCCAATAAAATTGAAAGGATTCCATTATATCCATATCCAAAAAAATCTTACCCCAATTGCTAACTAATTTAATACACCCCATTTCACAAAACGTTATATTAATACCTCATGGAAAATTGAATACTCAATGTCTATTTAAAAGACTACACCCAAGCAGTAAAAAGAAATTCCACCTACCCAAACTAATTGAAAAACACTTTTCTAGAATTTATAGTTCACCGAGGTCCTGGAAAGATCTTACAACTAACCATATGAAGTCTCTTCCTTCCTTGAAACTCCACCCCTCTCCCCAAATATCTTACGACTTCCACCTCTTTAAAATTATCTCTTTTCTTCATGTTGTAGATGAGGGATTCGATATATGACAATGTTAACAAGTTCCCTAGTACATTATTTTGTTATAAGTTGTTTCCATTTCACAGACTATATTAGAGTGTTTCCATGCTATTTTGGATCCAATATAGAGACAAGATATTTTATTCTATAATAAATTATTCATATAATATTATTTCCACCGGGTTTTTTCAAATTGTTACTTTTAATTGGGAGATAGGGAAAAAATGCGTATATTTATATTATTTTGTAGATCAATCAGGTAATATATATTTCATGAAGTTTCTACTACTATAAATTGTATATAATACCTTGTATATAACTTTAGATATATTTGATCTTCTTTTACTGGTTTTTTAGAACACAATTTGACTTAAACTAGGCCTCCCTTCTAGAAAGATTTGTCCCTTTGATCATAATTAATAGACATGACCATTAACATTTGGGACCAATAAATATTATTCTAAAGTTTCATAAGGCTTATCTATATTAAATAAACCAATCTCCCATATATCAATATAAGAGTCCCACTTTGTTTAATTGGAAACTAGTGAAATATTATATCTATAAACAACTTTAAATGTGGGTTTTACAGGTGGAAGTATAATAATTAGTATTGCAACTATATTCATTATAAGATAATAAGGTCACCCACTTACTCAATTAATATGATGCAGATTATATCATTTAGAACTTAATTCATCTAATAACAATATCAATTTTCAATCACATTTTGAATGGTATCATGTGAATATTTTTAATTGTTCCCTATATTAAAATGAGTATTTTACAGAAGAGGCATGTAAAAAAGTGGGTCCCAGTCACTCACAATATCATATAGAACAATAAGTAGTCTCACAAGATCCATCATTGAGTCATATGAAACTATCATCATCATGTAAGGGCAAATATGAAAGATTAAATAATAATATTAATTATATTCCTCCGAATGGATCGAAGGCCTTTTTTTAATTTATTATAGATAATACCCCTTTTAAGGGTTGAAGGGGAACCCGTACATGACCCGTAGGCCCAAGACACAAAGCCTGACATGACCCGAAATACATGACCCGAAGGCCCAGAGGCATACCATGCCCATTACATAACCCGTATGACCATCCCACTAGAACTGTCCCTCCCCAGTGTCTTGCATCATTGAACTCCTTAGCTCCCCAACTTGCATTGATAATTGGCTAGCATTACCCCGTACAAAGCTACACGGTGCCTGGTCCCGATGGCGGCTGTCATACCCTCTCAAAAAGAAAAAATTTCTCTATGTGTAGTGGTTATAGATACCCTACTTGAATAAAAGACTCATAATTATGATTTTCACACATTTAAACGTCTTGAAATTATAAAATAATAACATTGTATTTAATATAATATGTTATACACAACACCAATCTTAAAAAATCCACAAAATATATTTCTTTAAATTTAATCTCTTTGATAACTTGCAGAACATACAACCACGATGCTAAATGAATTTTAATATAGTATAGAATTTTAAACTATTAGTAAAATTGAATGATTTGAATATTAATATCTAATTATGAAAAATATTAATATCTATTTATTAAAAATAAAATAAAAATCATTTAAAAGAAAAAGAAATGTTTTCTGAAAACATGTATTCTTCTAAAAGATGGTTAGTCGTGAATTGAACACATAATTAAAATTTATTTTTTTACTCTTTTAGAAAGGTTATTTGAAAATATAAACTTTATTTTTGAAATCAGCATATCAAAATTAAATTAGGAGTAATTTTTCAGATTTTTCTAAAATTTCATTTTTAATGAATATTGAAAAATACTAAATTTAAATTTAAAATAGAAATTTCACTTAAATTATTTATAAAGATAAAATTATATTTTAAATTTGTTTTAATATAACATTAGTTTAATTATATATGTATTAATCCAATTTATTTCCTTTTAATCATTTTTATATTTAATTTTTATATAAAATCTTTGTAATATTTTCAACGTTTTTTTTAAAACTCTGTTTTCTGATCACATATGTGAGAATAATTTTAAATAAAGATTTTACAATTATATAAATTGAGTTTGTAAAATTAATTCCATATTTGGAATTAGATAATTTTATAATTAAAAATTTTGAAAATAGAATTATTGACAAAATGAATAGTAAATACAGTAAAAATTAATTACAATGGTGACGGTAAAATTGATTTACTGGGGGATTAAACAGAGAAGAAAAAGGTTAAAAATGTTCTACCAAATTATATAAAATTGGATATCTATATGATGACATCAAATCTTCTAGATTAAATAATTTCTCATTTCTAATGTATTAGGAAAGAAAAAAATGCGGTTATGATAATTTCTTTTAAATAAAATACAATTGTTCCACTCACCTCACATTTAAAAGGACTCTACCTCTTCTCTCTTATCCAAACATTTTAACCCTTTTGTTTAATAAAATAACATAAAAATAAATTAAAAACATCCCTAATCTCATTATATAATCCTTATTGTGGGTATAAATCCAACCTATGATGTCTTTATAGGAAATATAAGGATGATATCTGAAGAAGAGGTAATGTTCTTCAATGATCATTTTTATTTTATTTCTTCCCACACCTCCTTACATTTTTTTAAAACATTATGATATAATAATATAAATATGTTCCATATAATAATATTTTTTTATAATATGATAAGTAACTATAACCATCCCCAATTTGATCAAATGGGTTATGAAATCATCATTCCTGGGTACGACATATTACCGCCTTCACGAACCAATGCCCTTCCTTTTTCCATTAACACCTCTCAAGGTTGGTTATGATGATTTATCAAAAGTATATATATTATATTTATAACATGATTATACCTACAGACTCATTATATAATACATTCTGTTTAACCTTCATTTCTGTAGGGGATATGATGGCATTTGTTGTGTGTATGTCAAACTACTGCCTCACGAAGCATTGTGATTCATTTTTCACTAACACTTCAGATGGAATTTAATTAGGATAAAAGATAATAAATATATGTGATATAAATGATATAACTATTATATTTATTAAATATTTATAATTATTAAAATATAAAAAATCATTTTACTTCTTACCTTTTAACTCAGTTAAAGATGATAACATCATTTCTGTACATGTGGACTGCCGCCTTCACGATGCGATAAGACTCTCTTTTCATCACAAAAAATGGATGATATATATAAGTTTACAATATGGTATTTATGATATTTTTATTATTATTTAAATTTATAATATTACATACATCCTTTCCATAATGATCATTGAAAAATGGAATCATTACTCTTGTGTACTTACGACCTAATGTCCCTATGGTCATAACATACTTCATTTTTCATAACTATCTTTCCTGATTTGTTTTAAAAGTATAATTACTATATAAATTTTATGTTTATGTAATTTTTAGTATTCTAGAGATGATAAAACTATATAATGTACCCATGAACTTTATCTTTCATGATGAAACATGCATGATAAAACAAGGCGATTAACACTGCAAACAATGAAAATAATGAAAGATTATTACCTAAATGGGGATAAAATATTATAAAAGGATCATATATTATATTATAAATAAAATTTTTCTAAATATTAAGTTAATATGATATTAAAAAATACTATACATGGGGTTAAATAATGATCAACCAAAAGGAAGCGTGAGGTAAGGGACTTCGTCTCAATTTCCCCTCATTGAGGCATATTGTAATGTTATGAACCTAATTATTTTTATATGGGGTATAAAATATCACAATTACATGTAATATAATTATTAATTAATTATTATTGGTATTATATTTTTTTAATTTTAATTATTTCAACTAAGGGTATTTGAATTAAAAGTTCCCAAGTGATAAATAATTTCATAACTCAATTTTTGTGCATTGGGTTATACAAGAAATTTGTCATCAATGATATTATAGAATTATTTATATAATTATATTTTATTATATTATGTTATATATTTTTAGTGTATTTATAGTTGGTACGCATGATCTATTAATTTATTGATTCTCACTTCAATGTTATGATCATTATGTGGGTTTATTTCACAATCTCAATCTAGTTGAGATTATTTATTCTTGAATATTAGTAGAAGTAAATTATTTGATAATTTTATAAATAAAATCACTTAATATTCTTATCCTACATCAATTAATGATATTTTCAAGTAATAGTACAAATTTTACACTATTTTCTACTTAAAATAATTGATAAAGTATTTTTAATAAAATCAGACATCATTTTTATCTTGAGTAGTAATTTTTTCTTCTTCCAAATATATGTTTTATAAAAATATTTTTAAAATTTACAAAATTATTTATTTTAAAAAAATACCTATTTTTTTACAAAAAAATTATAGGAACGTTCATTTCATTTTCAAAACAATTTATTTCTAGAATTTGTTGAAAAAGTGAAAGGACTATTTGTTTTAACATGTATGAAATTAATAGACTCTCCAGCCTTCATGGAAAATGAAATTATATAAATATTAATTAATATGTTTCAAAGATTATTTTCAATGAAAATTATTTTCAAAATGTTTTTTGAAAATATAGTTTTAAAAATTAATATTCAAAATAAAAATTATATTTTTCTCAAAAATTTAAAGATATTTTATGATATTTATAAAAATAAACAGAAAAAACCTTTATTTTACATATACCCCACTAGAGAAATGGAATATTGATTCCATCCTTATTATTCATTTGGATGTTTCGGGATTATTTTGAACCAGGTTAGTATTGAAAGTCACTTCCTTAATTCATTTTGTAGTTATTTACATTTCATTGAAATATTCACCTTCCTGTGATCCTTAAACAATTAATTTCCTCAAAATTTACATATTATTAATCATGCATATGTTTATTTCCCAAACCATATCTCATTTCAATATATAGTTTTTTTAATTTTTAATTTTTAATTTATTTAATTGACTGGGGAAATATTGATAATATATATTCTTTCTTAAAAAATGATATTTAATGATATTTCATATTGATTCATGAATTAAATAAATTATTCAATATATGAGGAATTATTTGGACATATAATGATAGTTGGGGCCCAACACTATATATACCCTCTTTGAATCATTAGTCACATAAAGGGAATTAATAAGCTAACATAAAATCAGTGGACAAACCCAATGGGTTGGTACCAATAGTTTTGAACCATCCTTGATAGTTCTTGATAGTTGAGGAATCATGATTCTTATGTCATAGAGTCCAATAATTAATAATTTCCATTATTATGAATTTAAAAATTATTATACACAATATTTTCACAATTATATTATCTCTGGATACATTTCATTCCAAGTTCATTGATTAAATATCGTGTTTTTCAGTTATTTACCTTTCCATATTGATTATTCCTTATCTAATTATGATATTAAAGTTTTTTATTAAATATAACGTGTGTTCAGTTATATACCTTACCATTTTGATGATTTATTATTGATCCATGATTGATTCCACTATACCTAAACCTTACTGAGCATATGATCCCACCCAATTTTTTTCCTTTCCCATGAATCTAGTAAGTCTACAATGAATGATATGAAAGGATATTCTAAAGTTCTTGCTCATTTAATCTTATAAATTAGGACTACGTTTGGAATATATAAATCAATTTGTGTTATTATTTTCATTTTCTGTAAATGTGGTGTGTTTTTCATGTTCTAGTAAAATAATAAATATAGGAATCATGTATATTTATTATTTACCAAGAATAATATACTATTATATCCTTTAGGATGTGACTTCATGTACCATATTCCAATGTAATAAAGAATACATTGACTTTGGGCAATTATGTTTCAACTCAAAACCTTGGGTATCAGAGGAAGTTTATTACAAATTGGGGGAATTATATTTAGTAAAACATAGATTATAAAATATAAACCTATGATAAAATTTGTGGATAAGTAGAGAAGAATATACTAATGTTTTGGTAAGATGGATATTATGTGTTTTTTCATTGTAATACATCCCTGTCTAGATACTACAAGTGAACATGCTTTTGGAATAGAGGTACCTAGTGGTAATAGCTTTTAAAATATGACAATGTTCTTCACTTGATCATCACTTGGTGTATGAAAAATTCCCTTACTGCACACCTAGTTTAATAGTCCTAGAGAATATGCTTAGAATAATTCACATCATCATTACAAACTATTAGGAAGGATTTAAACAATTGATGATAATGGAGGACATCAATCAAACAAAAGTTATTTTATATTGAAAATAAATTACCTCAATAGAATGAGAAAATTCATTATGTATAGACCAGTTGGGAATAAAGTAATGAAAATCCAAGAAAAAATGATGTGTATTATGAAAGGAAATAAACCTCATCCTTGGGATCCACTTATAGTTTGGTGTATTAAATTTGGAGAACCTAATAATTATCCGAGTCAATGCCGTCGTCTAAAGGTTAAACCCTAGACCATCAAAGGACCTATATTGAAATAAAAGGTTTTATGTTTTTGTTGGTATTATAGTATTATATTGAAAAAATATTTTACCAATGGTATTTTTTATAGGAATTAGGTAATATATAATAATTTTGGTAAATTTTATAATTGTATGTGTCTTCATTAACATAAGAGTTATGGATACCATCATGGGTTTTGAGTTTAAGATTGATCATAAGGCCAAAGTCATAAAAAAACCAATTTCATTTTTATGTGATGGGAGTATACCAAGCCTAAGGATATTTTTTGAAATCATTTTTTAGATTAAAACCCCTGGTTTATTATATGTTTTAGTGAAAAAAGATATTTGAGTAATAATGCCTTTACATTTTATAGAAATAAGTTTAAAGGTTCTGATAGCCTTTAGGGTTAATATGATCATTGATGACATTATAATAATAGTCAAATAATAATATTAGACTTCATGGGAATTTTTTTATTAAAAATATTAGTAAATTTTTTTAAGGTTTAATTTTATTTTAATGATATCAATCTTTTTTGGAACATAATATGAATTATATTAATATAGTTTAGAAAAAGTGAAACTTGTATACTGGGTGGAAACCCATCCCATTCGGTAAGGCCACATGGATTGAACCCATGATTGAAGGATGATAATGGTTTAGTTCCTACCACTAGCCTACATGATATTCTAGTTAATATGTAACTAGTTAAATGAACTCACCAATAAATATTAAATTTTAACTAGTTTTGTTATTGTTGAAGTTTAGAAATTAATGTGTTATATTGGATAACTTGTGCTAACCATACTGGTTTTATAAAATATTTAAGGACACTAAAAAATAAATATGTAATAACTTGTAATTTCCTAGGCCTGTCCTTTGTGAAAAACCAGGGTTTGGGGTGTTTTGGGGGTTGTCCTTGACTCGTTCTGAGCGTTAGCCTAAAATTTACTTTGAACTGTTAGAGTTAGCATGTTAGTCCATTGACATGTTAGTGAAGTGGTGAGTCAGGGGTGTTGACATCCGTAAGTTAGGGATGTCAGCATCAGTGATTTGAAGGTGTCGTCATCGATAGGTCACAACATTGGTAGGTCAGGGCATCAGTAGGTCAAGGCATCGGTAGGTTAGGGCATTAGTAGGTCAGGGTGTCAGTAGGTCGAGGCATCTGTAGGTTGAGGTGTCACTAGATTGAGGCATCTGTAAGTCACTGCATTAGTAGCTCAACATCAGTGGATCAATTTTGGTAGGTCATGTTGGTAGCTCAACTATCGGTGGATCCATGTCGGTGACTCACCCATCGACGACTCATTTCCAATTTTTCCATATTTTTCCTAATTTTCCAGTTTCACTCCTCTTACATCTAATTTGATGTAAACCAAATTTAAAGCATTATTTTGGAATTTTGAATGGAATTTAAAATTATATTAAGTATATCATTAATACCATAACATTATAGAGTCTTTGAGATACTCAAATCACATGATCTCGACCACAATCCCATGATTAATGTCTTTTGAAAATGTTCTTCCCTTAATATAGGATTTTTCTCTTCAAATATGGGATCTTCGAATCCTAATATGATTTTTGTTCCATCTTGGTGAACCTAGAGTCTGACTCCCTAGAAGATTCATTCATCTGTTCTAGATCACTTCCTGCTCAGCATTCTTGGAGTTCTTCCCTACTACTCACACGATCCCCTATTCTTGGAGCATAGGGAGTTTTGGTCACCTATTATTTCAAGTAGGGATTTCTTTTTCCTGTCTTTAACTATGCATCATGAGGTGTCGGTTTACTAACAATTCCTTATAAATAACAACTGAATCCTTTTTCATAATAATAAATAAATGAAGGTAAGGGAGTATGATCAAAAGATAGTGGGATCAATAAAATAATTGTCTAAGATTGTTTTGATGTTGATTTCCTATTTTATTTGTTATCCTTGTTGATGGTGAGAAGTGTTATGGCTGAAAAGCCTTTTGAAAATCATGGATATTGGTGGTATTTTTCTATTCATGGGTGACATGTTATAACGATTGTTCTTTCCTCATAAACAATTAGAGTGAATACTAATCTATCTAATCGCGTATACCTAATTAAATGAAATGGATTCCCAAGGATGAAAACCCTTGTATGATCACCCCTCTTTATCAAATGGATTAAAGAACAATATTTTCTAAATCTGAATGTGTATATATATATCATGTTGACAAGTGTGACTGAGTTTTGTGTTCTGTTGGGGTTTTGTGTGAGTTGTGTGGTGCTACTTTTGGGAGCACAATTATGGGTACATGGGTGGATGGAGGACTTAGTTATGTGATAAGGGTATTGGATGTTTGTGAAGTGTCGCTGTAGTCTAATGGTAGTTGTTTTGGGTTTTGTGTGTGGGGCGGTATGTGTGGTGTGTTGGAGTCTTAGGTTGAGAGACTGATTGATTGTGTAATGGATGGACTTGTAGGCAGTGGGACTGCCTTTGATTGTGTTGTGGACACATAGAAATGTTGGGTAGTATAATTTCGGTAGTTTTATGAACTTTTTATGTAGTGGGACTACATATGGGAATTTTTGGGGTAATAGGGATACAGGGCTGGGTTGTGAGATAAGGATTATGTGGTATAACTTTGAAGAATGATAGTTGGCAATGGTTGAATGGGGGTGTGCAGTGGGACTATAAATCTAGTATTGTTTGTTGTTTTGATATGGATGTGGTTGGTAGTTTTTCTGTAGTTTTGGAATAATTAAAGAGAATCTCTTAATTAATAAATGGAAATTGGTTAAATGAAATGGGATTGGGTTATTCCTTAGTAGTGGATTTTGTGTGGTTGTGTATATAGGGGTTGCAATAAAAGTTGTACAAGTGAGCTTGTTTGTTTGGTTGTTTAAAACCCATTAATTAAGATAAATGTTTTATTACCTATATGTAAAAATTGTAGTTCTTGGTGATTTCTATATGCACACCACCCTTGTTGAGCACCATGTGAAGAACACTCTCATTTCATCGGGGATTGTGTCTTTCCTAACATCCCATTGGGAGTATGGATGAATGGTTACTGACTTTCTTCCTCACACCCTCTTTCTGGTTCTTACCGCTTGAGCATATCCTTGTAGGCTATAATGGATTGAGGCTTACCATATTCCAAGATCCTTTAGGCAGTTTTGTTGTGGATGAGAGGCCTAAGCTTCTGTGGTCCAGGATTTCTTTCCCATGTGTCTTCAGGATGAGGCCTAGGTGTCTTCGAGAAAGAGGTATGGTTGTTGTGGTTCATGTGTCTATGGGTGGGATTGTGTGTGGTTTGAGGCCAAGGTGTGTGTGGGTATGTTGTGGTCGTGGGACTGGGTATGGTAAGAGTGGTAGTGTCAAGGAATTATCTGTTTGGGATGAGTAGTTAACTAGTGGGAAAGTGGTTCGGGGTACCCCAATGTCGATGTTCTTATACTACTACTTTACAAGACTTTCATTTTTTGGTGAGTGTGCCTTGGTGAGGTTGGGTTGGTTAGTACTCCTTGGTAGGTGCTTCAAGGTATTACCATATTCTCACATGGGCATTAGCATGTTCCCCCACTAGGGCATGAGAATATTTAGTTTCCCTACTAAGTATACTCCAATGCTCACCCTACATATATAAAACTATTTTCAAGTTTCCAAGTGGACTTTGAGGACCGTTCTGGACATTACTAGCTCGGGCATCGGGATTAGTTAATGTTGCTACTTAGTATTTTTTCTTTTGGTACTTTACTTTGGATTTTTGTTGTACATTTTATTTTCTTTACTATTGAACATGAATTTTGGAATGGAATTTGGATTTACTTATAATTTTAGTATTTCGAGTTTCTTTGGATTTACCATATCATATCCCAATCTTGTTCTAAAAAAGGGTAATGCCTTCCATATTGTGTGAGATTCTATACCCTTGGTGCTAGTCACCGCTCCGGGGCTTATTGAAGGCAGGACTCATGGGTCATTATCTCTCCTTCATTTAGATTAAGGAAGGGCGTGGAACTTTGCTCTCCCTTCCCTCATCTTGAAGAACACGAGTCGTGACAAAATTTTATCAAAGGAAGGTTGGGGGATAGGATGGAGTTCAAAGTTAATCATAGTGATAATTGCATGGGATGGTAGGTAAATGGTGTTAGTAAATCTTGGTGCGTTAAATAGGCCAGGTAAGACTGACTAGGACATGGGATTTTGGGCCCCCCATGATCAGATGTAAGGACTATGGACATACTAAACGACCAAGTGAGGATACACTGATTTCTATGTAGAGACCCTAGAAAATGTACATGCATCATAATGACTTGTGTTTTTGTGTGACTAGGGTGTATTGGAAATTTATATTTATATAAAGAGTTAAAATAAATCTTAAAAAGGAAATTTCCATGCTATGTGGGATTAGGAGTTTCTTGTTTGCCCTTTTTAGAAATGGAATGAGAACGTCGCCCACGTGTGCTACGAGCAGTTGAGGCCCAGCTAAACAACCTAGTTGATCAATGGAGGGCTGATCAAGAGGAGGAATATGGACAATGGAAGAAGGAAATTTGTTCCTTCCAGTGGAAGAATTTGGGAAAGTATGAGGGAGTCATCTCGAACATGGAGACAGAGAGTTGGCTCGAGGATTTGGTGATTTATTTTAGCTTGATCTGGGCTCTGACAGAGTACTAGGTTCATCTAGTTTTGTTCCATATGAAGAGATAACTGCATTGGTGGTGGACACTTTACCTCGGGGAGAGGAAGGAGGCTGATGTTTCATGGGATGACTTTGAGCAGGAGTTCCCAGAGGAATTCTATTCTTCCACAATGAAGGCCAAGAAGATGTAGGGGATACTCTCCCTCGAGTAGAGGAGTATGTTAGTAAGGGAACTGGGAATCAGGTTCAAGGATCTCATACACTTCACAATAGATCTCTTTCTGGATGAGGAGTCATGGGCGAGATGCTTGGAGGAGGCACTCTGACCTTCTCTTCAATATATCGTCACTCCCATTACTCTGCTGGAGTACATAGAAGTTCATAATAATTCTGAAGTAGTGGAAAGGATGCACTCGCTGGGAGGTGTACCATGAGATGGGGCCATCCAATTTTATCAAAGGGGAAAGTAGTCAGCCGAATGTCTCTGGTGTCTGGTCCGTACAGGTTTTGGCCAATAGGGAGTAGGCCCCAATAGTTCTAGGTTCGATCCCCTAGTCCTTGCCCTTTCTCTATTGTCATGGGACTGATATTCTTTGTCTGTGGATGATGTGGAAATCTTCGGAAGTAGTTCCCAGTTCAAGTGCAGTACAATGGGGGTGGGAAGGTTCAACCCCCACCCCAGTAGCAGTAGTTTTCAGTCAGGCCTTTCCAGCAGCGGGGGCAGAGAGATCTCACTCCACTGAGGGTAGATGGTGCTGGAGGAGGCTGACCTTAGGGCACTCCTTATGGACCATGACCAGGGCATGTTCATGGAGGAATTTTACAACTAAGGGGTAGAGGGTTGGGCGTGGGTATTTGGACGCCATAAGGTCATCAGTTCTAGCGGGACCAGAAGGTCATTCAAGGTATGATCGTCATGTTTAGTACCCTTGTGAGTGCTTTTTTTAATTCAGAAGATTTTTAATCCTCTATTAAACCCAGTCCATCCCTTTCCCTGTTTGTAAACGTAGAGATAATTTCCATTCCCTAGTGTTGAGTAAACCAGTTGGAGGTCCGACTAGTATCTTTGATGTTTGTCGAGGATGTAGACTGATGCTGGGACCACTTCAGTCCAAAGTGGATATTATTATACTACAAATGCAACCATACAATGTCATCCTGGGCATCGACTGGTTTTTTTCTATGTGTTCCATTATTTACTTCTTCTATAGAAGGGTCGTGTTCTCAGATATGGATGGCCAGCACATAACTTTCATTGGTGGGCGAAGTTTTTAGGTGGGCATCCTATGTGTGGAACCTATTATTTCTTTGTTATCTAAGCTATTAGTGGAATAAATGGGAACATAGACAGTGGAAGTTGTAGGATCTTTTAGATAGTTTCTATACATATTATCAGATAAGGTTGTTGCTCTACCCCCTCGACGTGATGTTGAGTTAGGAATAGAATTGCAACCCGGTGCTCATCCGATTTCAATGGCTCCCTATCAGATATCACCTTCTGAGTTGTGAGAGTTGTGAATCTAGGTTGAAGACTTGATGGAAAATGGTTTTATTCAGCCATGTGTTTCACCTTGGGGTGCTCCAATATTATTCGCGAAGAAGGAAAACAATTGTCTAAGAATGTTCATATATTACCAGAGACTGAATTAGGTGATGGTCATGAGCTGTTACCCTCTCCTGAGGATTGATGATCTTTTTGACCCATTAAAGGGAGAAGGATGGTTCTCTGAGATTGATCTATAGTCTGGATGTCACCAATTAAGGGTGAAGTAGGGTGACATCCTAAATATTTCTTTCAGATGCATGTATGGGCACTTCGAGTTCATGGTCATGCCCTTCGGTGTCACGAAGGCAGCATTCTCATTCATGGGGCTCATGAACTATATTTTCCATGAGTTATTATAATGGTTCTTCATAATTTCCATCAAAGACATCCTGATCTATTCAAGGTAATAGGAGGAGCACACTAAGTATATAAGGACCATCTTGAAGGTCTTCTGACACCACCAGCTCTACGAAATGTTGTCCAACTGAAAGTTTTGGATGTGATAGGTGCACTTCCTGGGACACGTGGTGTCTCAAAAAGGGTAATAGTGGACCCATAAAAGGTCAAAGCAATTGTTTCTTGGTCCACACCCAAGAATGTGGTAGAGGTTTGTAGTTTCTTGGGTCTAAGAGGCTATTACTGGAGGTTCGTACTCGACTTCTCTCAAGTTTCAGCTTCATTGACATCATTGATAGAAAGGGCCATGTAATGACCCAAGTATTCATAGAATAATAATTTTACATATCTATTAATATTTTTGAATAAAATATTAATTTTATGTTAAAGGGTATTTTTCGTCCAATAGTGTACTCAACACACAACAACGAGTTTCTCCAAAATCTAATGTTGCACACAACACTGAGTTATACCAAAATATAATACAATAATATTATTATTATTTTAAATGGTTGTTAATGCCTAACCATTGGAATGGTGGGAATTAATATTATCAAATTAATTCTGAAATATGGTTTACACATGTTAAAATAATTATTTAGTGATTAACAAACTTATTAGAAATGAAAATAAAAACCAATTGAATATAAAGGATGTGTTTTTATGAAAACCTATTTAAAAGAGAATAATTGTGTTTATAAAATCATATCACCCTTTATGGTTTTTTATTTAATGAAATATATATTTTATATATTCAATTAAATGCTTTATATTCATATTTTATTTTTTCTAGATATGATATAGGAAAAATTCAGTTTTTCGGATAAAAGAAGTATTTTTCTAAAAATGCAGTTTTACCGCCTTTTAACAGAGAAAAAGTTTTAAAACTAGTTTTTTTTTAACTTTTATAAGTTATATTTGACAGAATAAAACTATTTTTTAGAATAGGGACATCAAAATTTACCTTGGATGAAATTTTGGTATTTTTCTGATAAACTTCATTTTTTATGAATAGTGAAAAAATACTGAATTTTAATTCAAAACTGCACTTTCATATAATTTATTTATATAGATAGATTATTATTTTAATTATTTAAATGTTTAATTGGATTGAGTTTTTATAATTTAATAAAATTTGGGTCATTTAAAGTAATTTTACTGTGAAATTGGACATAAACACCTGTCAATATTTTGATAGTTTTTACTTCCTAAAAACCTACTTTTTGGTTTTGACAATGAGAATTAATTTTAAATTAATTTATGAAACTTCTTTGTTTTGAATTTGGAAAAATTTATTCCATATTTGGAATCAGGGGGTCCTAATTATGTAAATATGCACCTTTTATTTTTAGACATTATGAACAGTAACTTCAGTAATTATTTTATTTACCATGGTTAAAGGAAAAATCTGGTAAATAAGGGTATAAAAATTTTATTATAATAATATAAAACTACCCTAAAATGTGTCCTAATACTATTTGATGATATATGTTCAACCATGGGCATCCTTGGGTCGATTTTGGGACTCCATGGTGCCACTTTGATGTGAAAATGACATTTTATAAGAATTAACTTAAAGTAAAGAAAAATGTTACATAAACATGTATCTTTTAATAAATAAAATTTTATATGGGATTATATAAGTGATATCTTCAACTATAAATATTAATTAGAAGTATAAAAATATTTCAGACATCATGGTATTTTATTTATAATTTTTATACATCAAATAAATAAATTTATTTATGACACAATGATGATGTAGTGACTACCTTATTAATGAATGATTTTAATAAATAAGATTATAAATATTAAAATAAATTTATTTTTAAATTTATTGTGCCATCCACGAATTTTAGGGATGATTATGACTTTTTATCTTTTAATTAATGAAGTTTTTTAAATGAATCGGGTTGTTATGTATTTTTAAAAAATTCATGACATGAATAGTATAAAAATTGACATAAATGAATTCTAAAAAAATACTATTTTATTAAATGATATAAAATTCCTAAAAATATAATATTTAAAAAAATGACTTATATAATATTAAAAATGTCATTAATGATCCACTTATGGTTCTATTGGAATTTTATAGTAAATATAGTTACCATATATTATGAAAATGCAAGAAGACATGGTAAGAGTCAAATTAGTTAACTAAGGGTAAAAGTTAAAAGATAAGGTTAAATGTGTGACCTAGACTTGTATAAAACATAATGGTTGAGATTTTTTCAACCCAAAAAAATCTTAGATTTTAAATAAATTACTTTCGGACCATTTGAAACCGAAAATGATTTTATAATAAAATAATATTTCAATGCCTTCGTAAAGTGCCCCTTCCCCCTCTTATAAAAGGGCATCACCTCTATGTATTTAATCACACCTCTCAAGACCCTTTTCTCATCCGAAATATGCCCAAATAATCCCCAAACATCCCTCCCATAATCATAGAAGCATTAACTTAGGCATAAGACCATTCAATAAAGCCTTTTGGCTCAAATCAAAGGGTGTTACACGCTTTAGAGGTAGGGTTTTCTCTAAAGTACCTTTCCATTATTTTACTCATTAAATATATATTTTATACTTATTCATTGATTAAATAAAAAACAAGTATCCTCAATATACTAGTATATTTTTATGAGAAGGATCATAACTACACTTACACACACCTCAATCTAATGAATACAAACATACTGTTTCTGTGTACACCGAAATGATGCCTCACGAAACGATGAATGTTCTATTTTCCCCTACCACCTATCATGGTGAAAATTATGATGGAAATGTATTTAAATACGATATATATTATATTTATATTGTCTCTATAATACTTTACGTTTTATTTGAAAACATACCTTTATGATTTTCATAACGTGTAAACATGATAATTTCATTTGAGGAAGTGCGGATAACCGCCCCTCAAAGTGATATGACTCATTCATGCCATACATGGAGTGTATAAAGGATGGAGTTAATTAAATTATGTAACATATATATAATATGATATTAAACTATAATTATAATATAACTATGTATCATTTAGTTTTCATTTCATTAATATGACAAATAAATGAAAGTAACGTTAATGCGTACGTACGACTTACCGTCTCCATGAACGGTGTATTTAATTTATTATCTCTAAATTTTATGGAATATTATAAATAAATATATACTAGATACATATTATATTTAACTAATTAATACTTTCATTTAGATATTTTATTTTTGATCACATGGATAATTTGTAATTATAACAAAATAAATTTTGACTCAAGTACCCAATATCGAAAAAATGACTGATATTATCTTAAATAATTATGTAATATTTATAACATGGTAATAAGTGATATAAAAGAAATAATAAACATGAAAATGTTCTTAATCAAATATAAATTAACTTAAGTTTTTTATTGAGGAAGAAAAAGGAACATATGTGACGAATCAGACTCAAGGTAAGGGAACCTTTCACCCTCCTCTTTTAGTCAAAGACATGTTTTATGTTAAGTATTTTAATTGAAATTTTAAAATGTTGTGATATGTTATTCTATATAATTATTGATGTCCATTTTATTTCCAAGTTATGGGGGACCCTTTTTTCTCTCATCGACACATTTTTTGAATTTTTAAGTGACGCCGTTAGGCTGACGAATTTTCATAAGCGAACTTCTTAACCCAATTTCCATTCTTTGGGTTGATCTTATAGTTCTTCATTATGTAGTTCTATGATTATGTAAGAAATTAATTTTGATATCATATCTTGTTTCTATACTTTATTTATGTTTACTTATAGTGAATACACACAATTGATCTATTTTATTAACAAAATGATCTTTGTAAGGGAACCTTTTAACCCCTCTTTTAGTCAAAAACTTATTTTAGGTTATTATTTTAATTTCAATTTTGTTTTGTTGAGATATGTTCTTATATATCCTTATTTCTGTAAATTTTATGTCCAAGTGATGATAGACCCTTTTTTCTCTCATCAACTCATTTTTTGAATTTCTAAGTGACACTGTTAGCCTGCTGAATTTTTGTAAGGGAATTTATAAACTCAATTTCCATTTATTGGGTTTTACACATACTTCTTTGATTATATTATGCCATGATTTTGCGTGGAATAACTATTTATTTATTTATGTTTTAATTTACACTTAAATTTGTGTGGATATACTTTTGAAACACATAATCACCCCAATGATAACTTCTTACTTCATTTATATGATCTTTGTAAGGAAAATCTTAGCTCAATCTCAATTCAATGTGTTAAATATCCATGTCTGTAAAGACCCATAAAATTCAAGGGAACTTTTTTCTTAATTTTTTTTTGGGATTTTACAAGAACGCAGTTTCTGAAGGCACTTGATTCCAAGGCCCAGTGTGTTCGGAATCAATTTCTGATGTTTAGCTCAGGTACGTTTAGTAAATGAACAAGCGAGTTTTCATAACTTTTGAACTAGTGATCGAAATCAAATTCTGAGGGCACCGATGGAATCGCAGCGCCAATAATTACTTAAGTACACATTTTCCGAAGTTGCGTTTTCTCGGGTGAGGTTATTAATTATTTGGGTTAACTAAAGAATAAAAATAAAATATTGTGATACAATTTTATTTTTATTCTTAGTAGTGCTAACCCAAGCATGGTGGTTGGAGTGGGACCCACTGATATCCTAACTCCTAGGTAGGATATTAGTGAGGTGGGGCCCACATGATCCCCACCCCTTTATTAACTTTTACCTCCCACGTGCATTTAATATGGTAACTCACCCGCACCTCCCCTATTTAATTCCAAGTCAACGCTCGTGTTTAATAGGATTATTAAACGCCTCATTAATTGGTCAACACACGTTAATTAAATCATGATCTGTTTTTGAATTTCAAAAACAGTTGGCATGAGAAGTAAAATAAGGAAAAGCCTTATTTTATTATGTTGTTGCGTTGTGCGAGAAGGATTTTAAGAGGAGTGACAAGTCTTGGAATCCTCATCTTCCTGCTTGAAGAACGTGAAGAACAAATTGTCGCCGACGAAGAACGCCGGCTTCCGATGAAGGGTGACGAAGAACGCCGAACCCGCGGAGATTGACGATGCGACGCCGTGTACCGCGATGCCGAAGATTGTCTTCTCTGCGACGCCTTTCTCTACGATGCCTTTTTCCGCGATGCCTTCTTCCGTGACGTCCCTTCCCCACGATGAACCTTCGTTCAACAAACGCTTGAGGTAGGGGTTATTTGTTTTTGCCCGTGAATTTTCCTTTGCCGTTCATCGACTTGATTTTGGGCCACCTGTTATCGCAATAACGGGAAAAGATTAGACTGGACGAACACGACTAACCCTCCTCCCCCATTTTTGGTTGTACTTGTTGCGGCATGAGAAAAGACGGCACGGTGCAGTGACACCACGCAGAAACAATGAAGAACGGGCAAAGAAGTGTGGTACTGTCACGCCGCACCATTGCGGCGTTTCGAAGGCCCCCGCATTTTGATTAATTGACGGCGGATCTACGGGAGTTGACAGAATGGGCCGCAGAGGCGGTTTGATGATTCCGAAGTAAAATGCAAGACCCAAGGTGAACACCGGCGCAGTCAGAATTGAAAACGGACCACCGGAGCAACTCCGGTGGCCCGCGGAATACACCGGCAGCGCGGGTCACCGGCGGCGACCGACACCGGTCATCCGCCCGGAGGCGGCGGCGTCCCGGTGCACCGCCAGGAGGGACCGTCGTGACAAAAGGCAGCCTGTCCCGCGGCCGCGCGGGATCGAAGGGGGGACGCGGCGCTGGGCCGCGTCCGCTGGCAAGGAACAGACCCCACGCGGGGGCCGCGGCGGTAATCAACGGGCAACCGCCCCCTTTGCGCAACCACTCGTCCGGTGCCGAGCTGACCCTTCTCGGCCAGTGCCGAGCCGCCCCAGGCCGGACCGGCCGCACCGGGCCACGCCCTGATGGGCCGTACCCGGACTCGGTCCGGGTCAAACCGGTTCGGGCCGACCCCGGGGGGGTTGGGCCGAGTCGGACCGGGCCCCGACCCCCCATTTTCAGACCACTTCCGGTATTTTGCTCATATCTTGAGCTACGGACCTCCGATCGATGCACCGTTAGTTGCGATGTGGTCCTTGGATCGAGACGGTCGTTTTGGTATATTACACTTAGGGTTTCAGAAAACTTTGGGTAAGGCTGGATTGGTTCGAACACGAAACCAACCGGGCCCTTGGAGCGGAAACGCTTATAACATGAGCTCCGGACGTCCGATTGACGTGCCGTCGACTTTGATGGATTCCTCTTAGTGATACGGAACTTTTGGATTACTACGCTTGAGGTTTCGACACAGTTGGAGTGCAGTCAGGTTGGTTTTGACTTAAAAACCAACCGGGCCCTAGAACGAAAAAGCCAATAACTCTCAGACGGGGCGTCCGATTGATGCGTCGTCTGTCATGTTGAGTTCCTCTTGTCAAGACGTAACTTTGAGATACATCAACTCCGGACTACGTTTTAGTTGATGTATCGACCCCTTGGTTCGTGGAGCGGACCCTCCCATAAACGAGCATGTTGTGTGCGGGGACCCTAGAGCTGGATGCGATTGTGACGACCATACTAAAATCCTATGTGGGTTCGACGACGATGAAGACTGCACTGAAATCCTATGTGGGTTCGGCAGCGATGAAGATCGTACTGAAATCCTATGTGGGTTCGACGGAGATGAAGACTACCCTGAAATCCTGTGTGGGTTTGGCAGCGATGAAGACCGTAATAAAATCCTATGTGGGTTCGAAGGAGATGAAGACTGCACTGAAATCCTTTATGGGTTCGGCAGCGATGAAGACCGTACTGAAATCCTATGTGGGTTCGACAACAATGACTACTGTTCTTGTATCCTACGTGGGTCTGGCAGTGTCTGAATCTGTTCTTGATATCCTATGTGGGTCTGGTGGAGTAGCTGGTTTAGTATCCTACGTGGGTCCCAGCTTAGATGAATCAGTGGCTATATCTGGTCATATCTATCACCGAAGAGGTATACCTGTGTGAGCTGAGTCTTGACTTTCAATCATTATCTTCGATATGATTGACTTTCTTTCCTATGTGGATTGTGTTGTAATATCCTGTGTGGACGTGATCGAACTTGGTCTCGGGCGTTGGAGCCGAATTGGAATTGATGATTTAGGTATATGAATGAGAATATACCTAAGTAGTGTTGGTTGTTACTTCATGATTGTATATTTCTTTTGTGGATTATACATTGTGGATTCTGGGAGACCTTCGGGGGTCTCAGGGTCCCTACTGAGTAGCATATACTCACCCCTGCACGGTCTATGCCCGCACTACGTTGTGTTGGATGCAGACGACAGACAACGCTGATTGTGGTAGAGGCTAGTGGAGCAGTCGATACCTGGAGGTGGTCCACTGGGCGGGACGTACACGGAGCAGACGGCTGGACCTCATAAGCTGAGGTGGCTATCTGTACCCACCCTTTAGGTGGGACTACCAGTGGACGGCTCGACGTTGCTGCTTTACTTTCAGTTGCGGTACTTTCTTTCCAGTTGTACTTTACTTTCAGTTTGGGTTTATATTCTGGCCCATTTACTTTCCGCACTTACTTGTACTCAGTTTACTTTGTATTTACTTCTGCTGGATTAATCTGTGGTGTTTTTTTACTTTATAAAGGCAATTCCTTCCCATTTTGTCGGGATTTACACCTTGGTTCTAGTCTCCAGCCCCTGGCCTATGGGAGGCGGGATTGGGGTAGTCACGGCATGGGCCCTGAGGATGGGTCGTGACAAATTGGTATTAGAGGAGTTCGGTTCTACTGCAGAACTCTGGGCTCTGATCTTTCTTCTATGTGAAGCAATATTGTTAAGTTTATTGAGTGTGGTTATCAGTCCAGGGAGTCCAGTGTTGGTGCGGCGGCTGACGTATCCGTACACCAGGACCTTGACTTCTGATTTCTAACTCAATGCACGAAAACATTGATTACATGTGTTTTTCAAATGTTTTATTTGTGATTACTTTGTGTCAGATCACCACGTATACTGTTTGACCATGGTACACTTGTTTCTTTTCAGGATGGCCCCACGATGGCAGCCAACTAGGGTTCCAAGCGTTGTGCGAGACGACAACCCACCGAGCGACGAGGCCTCGTTGCAGGGCCCTTTGACAGGGGAGGCACCGACGGTACCTATACCCGCCGAGCCACCAATGCTACCAGCCCCAGCCGCTGATATTGCACGCCGCCTTAGTGAACTACATGAGTTTCAGCATCAGCGACCGCCTAGGTTCCGCGGGGAGACAAACCCTCAGGCAGCCGAGGATTGGCTGGAGGCAGTTGTTCGAGTTTTCAGGTTAGTGGGGACACCAGTTGACCTCATGGTGATCCTCGCAGTGAGCCTCCTGCATGCGACAATAGGCAGATGGTGGAGCTTGATGATCCAGGTGCACGACGAGGAATCACTCCTCTGGATGGACTTTGAGAGCCTCTTCCACTCAGAGTTCATCCCAACCACCCTCTGTGCGGTGCACATCCATGAGCTTCTACAGCTGCGGTAGGGCAGCATGACGGTCGCCCAGTACTCAGCGAGATTTACCGACCACTCGCGCTATTCGACGAACATGGTACGAGACCCATTCTTCCAGGCCCAGACCTTCGAGCAGGAACTGAGGCCTGAGATCAGGGCATCAATGATATCCCTCAGCATTCCGACACAGGCGGGAGTACTGGAGAGAGCTCTTCTCATAGAGAGCTTTCTTGCCGAGCCTACGCCAGCAGCGAGACCTACCACAGGGCGGCATTTAGTAGAGTCATCTGCAGCTAGTAGTTGACAGATGTCACAGGGGTCCAGGGGGACTGGACCATCAGGCAGACGACCTCAGGACACTGGCTTAGAGGTGCGGGGCACAGGACGCAGAGCCAGCCTTCCGAGGAGTAGATAGTACTACGAATGCAGCGGGCAGGGCCACGTGGCTCGTGACTGCCCGGCCCGCCGTGCAGAGGAGCAGCAGACGGTTGAGGGGCCACCTAGGCAGAGGCAGAGGGTCAACTGTGATGGTCCTCTGAGAGAAGGAAGACGAGGCAGTGGAGCTGTCCGAGTAGCAGGTGCTGGGAGACACTTTGAGGCTCTACCACCACTACCACCAGGAGGCCCACCCCGACAACAGGGATCTGGCGGGCAGAGACATGGTCAGCTTCAGGCAGCAGAGGCCTACGACCATGGCGCACCAGAGATGATTCGAGGTACAATCTATGTCTACTCCACACTTGCTGAAGTTCTTATAGACACAGGAGCGAGTCATTATTTTATTGCCGCTGCCCTTGTTCGAAGCTCAGAGATTCCAACGGAGCCATTGGATCGATTCTTACGGCTAGAGACTCCTACGGGAGCATACTCAACTATTACGCACTAGTTCCGGCAGTGTGAGCTTACTCTAGGAGGCGAGAGCTTTGGCTGGGATCTTCTTGTAGCAGCGTCGAGGCCTTACGATGTCATCTTGGGAATGGATTGGTTATCTATAGTCCATGCTAAGATCGACTGCATTAGGCGCAAGGTACGATGTGTTCGCACCGATGGGAGCAGGTTCACCTTCACTGGTGAGAAGGGAGCCTTTGCAGTGCAGGATGGAATCACATAGAGGAGAGGACAACCCATCACTCATCAGTTGATTAGCCTCATCCTAGGAGAAGTTGACGTGCAGAGTCCTAGTTTTCCTGTAGTGGTGGATCAGTATGCGGACGTTTTCCCTGACGATGTTCTAGGACTACCTCCTCATAGAGAGGTAGACTTTTATATTGACCTGTACCCCGGGACAACCCCTATATCCACTCCAGCATATCGGATGGCTCCCACCGAGCATCGAGAGCTACGAGTATAGATGGACGACTTTCAGGGAAAAGGATTCATCTGAACCAGTGTTTCACCCTGGGCTTCCCTGATATTGTTCGCTAAGAAGGCGGACAGGAGATTGCAACTTTGTGTCGACTATCATTGCCTGAACCAAGTGACCATGAGGAACAAGTATCCACTGCCAAGGATTGACGAACTCTTCAATCATATCAAGGGAGCACAGTGGTTCTCAAAGATAGACCTTAGATCAGGCTATCATCAGCTTAGAGTTCGAGATGAGGACGTGCAGAAGACGACCTTCAGATGTCGGTATGGCCACTATGAGTTCTTGGTTATGCCATTCGGCGTAACCACCGCTCCAGCTGTGTTCATGAGTCTCATGAATAGGATCTTTCAGCCATACCTTGATGAATTTGTCTTGGTCTTCATCGACGACATACTGATATACTTGACCACTGAGGAGGAGCATGCCTACCACTTGAGGGTTGTACTAGACACACTCCGAGAGCACCGGCTTTATGGCAAGCTCTCGAAGTGTCAGTTTTGGTTACGTGAGGTCCACTTCTTGGGACGCTTCATCTCTGAGGCGGGAGTTGTGGTGGATCCTATGAAGATTGAGATAGTGCTATCTTGGGAGCCACTTAGGAGCGTGACAGAGTTGCGGAGTTTCTTGGGTCTAGCTGGGTACTACCAAAGATTTGTGCCAGAATTCTCTAGAGTTGCGGAACCACTCTCAGCTTTGACAAAGAAGGGGAAACCCTTAGTGTGGTCAGACAAATGTCAGTAGAGCTTTCAGGAGCTGAGAAAGAGATTGACCAGCGCGCCTATCTTGAGGATACCAGAGGAGGGAGTAGGGTACGTAGTCTACTGCGGTGCATCAGGGACCAGAATCGGGTGTGTCCTGATGCAGGAGCGGGCCATGATCGCCTATGGATCACATCAGTTGAGGCAAAATGAGCAGAACTACGCTACCCATGACCTGGAGTTAGCAGCATTGGTCTTCACTCTGAAGATGTGGCGACACTATCTGATGGGCGAGCGCTTTACAGTCTACTCTGACCACCAGAGTCTCAGGTACATCTTCTCGCAGAAAGACCTGAATCTGAGACAGCAGCGATGGCTCAAGTTCCTCCAGGACTATGACTTTGAGATAGTCTATACTCCTGGGAAGGGGAACATAGTAGCCGATGCTCTCAGTAGGAGGACGGGCATCCAGCTACTTCGGGAGGTGACAGAGCAGCTAGCTGCTTTGCAGATATCCTTAGTGGATAGAGATGGAGCATCCTTTCTTCAGTCACTCACATTCACTCCTCCACTACTACAGTGGGTCAGAGAGGCACAACGTGGGGACGCTGACTATGAGACGCGACATGCGCAGATATACTCAGGACCGGAACCTGATGGATTCTCCGTAGGAGGAGAGCACAATGTCCTTTTCAGAGGATGTACCATGGTACCATCTACTCTACAGGAAGAGGTGCTTAGAGAGTTTTACATTTCCCCTTTAGCGGTACATCCAGGAGTGGTGAAGATGTACCAGGATCTCAGACGACAACACTGGTGGTCGGGTATGAAGAAGGTTGTGACAGAGTTCGTTTCTTGATGCCTCACCTGCCAGAAGGTGAAGGCAGAGCACCGGGTACTAGCAGGCTTGGTACAACCCTTGGAGGTCCCAGAGTGGATGTGGGACGGGATATATATGGATTTTGTGACTGGACTTCCACGCACTTCCAGAGGTCACAACTCTATTTGGGTGATTGTCGACCGACTCACCAAGTTGGCTCACTTATTTCCCATCAGAGAGTAGGGCTTAGTAGAGTGCTTGGGATATCTCTACGTTCAAAAGATTGTATGGCTTCATGGTGTTCCATCATCTATCATCTCCGACCGAGATGCTCGCTTTACTTCCCAGCTTTGGAAGGGGTTGCATGAGGAATTCGGGATGCAGCTACGTCTGAGCACCGCCTTTCACCCTCAGACGGATGATCAGACAGAGAGGACCATTCAGACTCTCGAGGAGATGCTCCATGCATGTGTCCTCGACTTTGGTCGCAGTTGGGAGGACCACCTACCCTTGGGGGAGTTCGCGTACAACAACAACTACCACTCCACCATCGGGATGGAACCATACGAGGCATTGTACAACCGACCTTGCAGATCACCTCTGTACTGGACAGACCCTGGGGAGTCAGCACTTGTGGGACCAGAGATGGTCCAGGCCACGACAGAGAAGGTCAAGGTCATCCAGGAGTGTATGAGGACAGCTCAAAGCCGGCAGAAGTCTTATGCTGACAGGAGGTGGAGGCCACTGGAGTTCAAGGATGGAGACCACGTCTTCTTGCGGGTCTCACCTCGATATAGATTACGGAGATTTGGCTGAGGCTACAAGTTATCTCCGCACTTCATCGGACCATTCCAGGTCCTCAGTAGGATAGGCGAGGTGTCTTATCGCCTGGCTCTACCACCTTATTTGCACTGAGTGCCCGGCGTCTTTCACGTATCTCAGTTGAGGAGATACGTGCACGGCCCGATGCATATCATTGACCATGGGGAGCTTGACATTGGCGATGGGGCGACCTTTGCAGAGGTCCCAGTGGAGATCAAGGATTGAAAAGAGCAGGTCCTACATGGGCGGTCGATTCCTTTAGTATGCATCATATGGCAGCACAGGAACCTCCAGGAGAGCACTTGGGAGCGGGAGGATCAGATGCGTGCTCAGTACCCACATTTGTTCCACTAGTTTATGATGTATCTTTATATGGACGTAAAACCCTGAGGTGGGAGTAATGTAAAGAACCGTAAAATTCTAGGGAAATTTTTTCTTAATTTTCTTTGGGATTTTACAAGCACACAGTTTCTAACGGAACCTGATTCCGAGGCCCGGTGTGCCCAGAATCAATTTCCAAAGTTTAGATTGGGTACGTTCAGTAAACGAATGAGAGGGTTTTCCTAACTTTTGAACCAGTGCTCGGAATCGAATTTTGAGGGCACTGATGGAATCGCAGCGCCGATAATTTCTTAAGAACACCTTTTTCGAAGTTGCATTTGCTCGGGTGTGGTTATTAATTATTTGGGTTAACTAAAGAATAAAAATAACATCTTGTGGTACAATTTTATTTTTATTCTTAGTAGTGCTAACCCAGGCATGGTGGTTGGAGTAGGACCCACTGATATCCTAACTCCAAGGTAGGATATTAGTGATGTGGGGCCCACATGATCCCCACCCCTTTATTACCTTTTACCTCCCACGTGCATTTAATATGGTAACTCACCCGCACCCCCACTCTTTAATGCCAAGTCAACGCTCGCGTTTAATAGGATTCTTAAACGCCTCATTAATTGGTCAACACACGTTAATTAAATCATGATATGTTTTTGAATTTAAAAAATAGTTGGTATGAGAAATAAAATATGGCAATGCCTTATTTTATTATGTTTTTGCGTTGTGAGAGATGGATTTGAAGAGGAGATCCAAGTCTTGGAATCCTCATCTTCCTCCTTGAAGAACGCGAAGAACACACCGTCGCCGACGAAGAACGCCAGCTTCCGACGAAGGGCGACGAAGAAGGCCGAACCAGTGGAGATCAACGACGTGACACCGTGTACCACGACACCAATGATTCTCTTCTCCACAATGCCTTTCTACAGGATGCCTTTTTCCGTGACGCCTTCTTCCGCGACGTCCCTTCCCCGCGACGAACCTTCGTTCGACAAACGCTTGAGGTAGGGGATATTTTTTTTGCCCGTGAATTTTCCTTTTCCGTTCATTGACTTCTTTTTGGGCTGCCTGTTATCACAATAACGGGAGGAGGTTGGACCGCACGAACATGATCGACCCTCCTCCCCCTTTGTTGGTTGTACTTGTTGCGGCACGAGCAAAGACGGCGCGGTGCAATGACACCGTGGGGAAACAATGAAGAACGGGAGAAGAATCATGGTGCCGTCGCACCGCGCCATTGCGGCATTTTGAAGGCCCCCGCAGTTTGATTAATTGACGGCGGATCAATGGGCATTGACAGAACGGGACACAGAGGTGGTTTGATGATTCCACAGTAAATTGTGAGACCCGAGGTGAATGCTGACGTAGTCAGAATTAAAAACGGACCACCGGAGCAACTCCAGTGGCCCGCGGAATACACCGGCGTCGCGGGTCGCCGGCGCGGCGGCGTCCCGACGTGCCTCCAGGAGGGACCGCCACGACTGAAGCCGCGGTGGCAGGCAGATGGTCCCGCGACCGCGCGGGACCGAAGGGGGGACGCGGCGCTGGGCCGTGTCCCCTGGCAAGGAACGACCCCCATGCGGGGACCGCGACGGTAATCAAGGGGGAAACCGCCCCCTTTGCACGGCTGCTCAGCCAGCACCGAGCCGACCCCGTTTGGCCAGTGCCGAGCCGCCCCGGGCCGGACCCGGTCCGGGTCGACCCGGTTCAGGCCGACCCAGGGGGGTTGGGCCGGGTTGGACCGGGCCCAAACACCCCATTTTCAGACCACTTCCGGTCTTTTGCTCATATCTTGGGCTACAGACCTCCGATCGATAGACCGTCAGTTGCGATGCGATCCTCGGATTGAGATGGTTGTTTCGATATATTACACTCAGGGTTTCGGAGAACTTTGGGTACGGCCGGATTGGTTCGAACACGAAACCAACCGGGGCCTCGGAGCGGAAACACTTATAACTTGAGCTCCGGACGTTCGATTGACATTCCTTCAACTTTGTGGGATTACTCTTAGTGATACAGACCTTTTGGCTTACTCTGATCGAGGTTTGGATGCAGTTGGAGTGCGGTCGGGTTGGTTTTGACTTAAAAACCAACCGGGCCCCTAGAATGAAAAAACCATTAACTCTCAGACAGGGCGTCCGACTGACGCGCCGTCTATCACGTTGAGTTCCTCTTGTCAAGATGGAACTTTGACATACATCAACTCTGGACTACGTGTCAGTTGATGTATTGACCCATTGGCTCGTGGAGCGGACCCTCCTTGAAACGATCATGCTGTGTGTGGGAACCCTAGAGCTGGCTGCGACTGTGACGACCGTACTGAAATCCTATGTGGGTTCGACGGTGATGAAGACTGCAGTGAAATCCTATGTGGGTTCGACAGTGATGAAGATCGTACTAAAATCCTATGTGGGTTTGATGGAGATAAAGACTACACTAAAATCCTATGTGGGTTCGGCAGTGATGAAGACCATACTGAAATCCTATGTGGGTTCGATGGAGATGAAGACTGCACTGAAATCCTATGTGGATTCAGCAGCGATGAAGACCGTACTGAAATCATATGTGGGTTCGACAACAATGAATACTATTCTTGTATCCTACGTGGGTCTGGCAGTGTCTAACTTTGTTCTTGCTATCCTATATGGGTCTACCAGAGTAGCTGGTGTAGTATCCTACGTGGGTCCCAGATTAGAAGAATCAGTGGCTATATCTGGTCATCTCTATCACCGAAGAGGTATACTTGTGTGAGCTGAGTCTTGACTTTCAATCATTATCTTCGATATTATTGACTTGATTTCCTATGTGGATTGTGTTGTACTATCCTGTGTGGATGTGATGAAACATGGGCTTGGGCGTTGGAGCTGAACTGGAATTTATGACTTAGGTATATGTATGGGCATATATCTAAGTAGTGTTGGTTGTTACTTCGTGATTTTATCTTTATTTTGTGGATTATACTTTGTGGATTCTGGGAGACCTTAGGGGGTCTCGAGGTCCCTACTGAGTAGCGTATACTCACCCCTGCACATGCTATGCCTGCACTATGTTTTGTTGGATGCAGACGACGGACATCGCTGATCGTGGTAGAGGCTAGTGGAGCAGTCAGTAATTGGAGGTGGACCACTGGGCGGGACGTACATGGAGCGGACTGCTGGACCTGAGGAGCTGAGGTGGATATATGTACCCACACTTCAAGTGGGACTACCAGTGGATGGCTCGACGTTGCTGCTTTACTTTCGGTTGATGTACTTTCTTTCTAGTTGTACTTTACTTTCAGTTTGGGTTTGTATTCTGACCCATTTACTTTCCACACTTACTTGAACTCAGTTTACTTAGTATTTACCTCTGCTGGCTTACTCTATGGTGTTTGTTTACTTTATAAAGGCAATGCCTTCCCCTTTTTGTCGGGATTTACGCCTTGGTTCTAGTCACCATCCCCTGGCCTATGGGAGGCGGGATTGGGGTAGTCACGACATGGGCCCCAAGGATGGGTCGTGACAACGTCATTGGTTTTGTTTTTTCAAGAATATGTGTGAATGAAATATGATTTTTTTACACTTAATGTCAAGTTATATTGGGTTTATTGATATTTTTCACACATAATTATTTCATTGATTTATCCTTAATCTAATTATACTATCTTTGTAAGGGACTTTGTATCAATCTTCTTTCATTGAGGCATATTTTGATAATATACACGTCCTTATTTTATACGATGTATAATAAACCCCATTGACTTTTAGTTTCACTCATAGGGAATATTTTATCAATGAATTATTTTACTAAATGGAAAAAGTAATGTTTTTAACTTATACGGCGACAATGACCTATCTGCCACCGTAATAATTATTTGGCTTCCAGTTTAAGCCTTAATGTTTTTAACAGGAAAAGAAATTCCTTATTCTCTTTTGGGTGTCTTGGTATTGAAAATGGTTTTATTATTTAAATATATTTAAATAATTTCCTGTGATTGAATATTAAATATTATTAGTGAAATGTTGATATTTTAAATATTTTATGTGTTATGATTATATAATGGTACTTGGACATTTTATGGGTGGTTATGTGATAAACCAATGACTGGTGCGTAGGTGACAAACCAAATGATGATTGGTTTCGTGATAAACCATGGAAAGATAGTTATGTTATGACCTCCAATTCATTGGGTATAGAATTTGGTCGTATGAAAATTCCATTTTGTGATATATGTGGAAGTCGACCGTATGGTTATTCCATTGAAGTATGTTTATGTACCAAGTTACCGTTATATGTTATATGTTTCTTTCTATTGGATTTATAGTAATATTTTGGTTACAAAAAAGTGTAAACAATGAGCTTACATTTAGTGAATTTTTTTTCTACTTATTAATGGTGAAAAGTATTACTTTATGATAATGTTTTCATGGTTTACAAGTTTTTGCAAGACTGACATTTTTCTTTCATTATGTATCCCTGACTGAGCTTTTTATGATCATCTCAAGTTTGAAAAGTTTTTCACATGACATAATTAAGAATAGAGTCATGGATAAGATCAAGGAAATTTTTTCTATTAAAACATTAAATGATGTCATATTTCATTTTAAAGAGATTTTGTTTTATGAAAAAAGGATGGTGGGTTAAAGTGTCTACTTATAAAATTGAGATGTCATGTAGTAGTTATGACATAATTCTCTAAAACTCTAAACCTGAAAAGATCCACAATGTGAATTCTTGACTTAACACAAGATTATGTAATGTTTAAGGTTGGGGCCTTATAGTTGGTATCAGAGGTCAGTTTAGATAATTTCAGAGGTTAGGGTGTTATTTAAATATAAGTGACATAAGCATAATGATTATCATATTAGAAAGAGTCATAATTATTTTAGATAAATTGAATGAGTTTATGATATCATGAATAAGTATATATTAGTATTTACACTCCTCATAAGATAGTATATTATGATTTTATTGATATACTCACATTAACCTTATTGGTTTTACTAAATGGTTAGATGTAGAAGGCATTAAAGTAACAGTGGTTGTAAATGAACTTATGGTGGTTTTTTGAAAGAGAAATAGAATCAAATAGGAGATGCAATGATAACCCTTTTGGTTATACTTAACCAACTATCTGAGTCATGATTGACCACTTGGACCTTGGTGATTATTCTAAGGCATCACATATATGAGAAACAAATCCCAATGGATGTTTAGGTAATAATCATAGAGGTAAGTATATTAAAAACCTATGTGTCAAGGATGTGGAAATAAACACCTAGGAAAATGCTTCAAAGGGACGTGAAGATGTTATAGATGTGGTAACGAATGTCATAAATCAACAACCTTCCATGAAAAAGGATGCATCCAGTTGACTCTAGGAAAGGTAAAGAAGTTCTTTCTGAGGGATCAATTGAATGTTTTAAATGTGTTGTGCTTGGTCATTACGCATATAGGCGGCCTAAGTAGAGGGGTTGGGAATGGGATCTGTAGAACCATACAAATATTTATTTACCAATTCCTAATGTCATTCCACTTGAAGAAGATGAAACTAAAAATGAACTATGAAAGGTATGTATTATTTCTTAGCTCATGTTTTTACATTATTGAAATATTAGGAAATTATGCATGATTTTGTTTATAGGAAATAATTATAAAAGAATAAGATATAAAAATATGGATAAATGATAATGAAGAATGTTTGATGATTAATATTTCTATAATTTAGTAATTGAAGAATTATGTTGGATCTATGGATGATGATATGTTTAAATGTATTAATGATGGGATTAAGTTGGAAGACTTCAAGTATTTTAACCCTTAATTTTGTTATATAAAAATTTTAATTGAAGAAAAATTATCTTTCCTTTTGTGGATATAGTTATAATGAAACATTAAGGTTTATATAATCCCTGAATTTGAGGCAATTATGGGTTATTAGTTTTTGGGATGAAAAATTCGAGGTATGAGATAACATTTGAGGTTAAAATATGTGATGCTTATTTTTGAAGATTTTATCTCATTTTGGGAATTTTTTAAAAATTATATAGTTTTTGAAAAATGACAACACACAGACCATGTGACAACCCATCGTGTCGAATAGAGCTATAAGAATCAAACCCACAACCAAAGTGCGACTTTGATTTATCAACTACCATTGACATATATGAAGTCACTGTTTAGTATGAATTAATTTTTGTTAAATGATTTTATGGATATAGAATAATTTTATTTTGAGAATTTATATTTTATTTAATGAATATCCTTAGTACAAGAAAATTATTTGGTGATTAAGTGATAAATGTTATTTTAGAAGACGTTCGCTATTTTGAGATCCCTATATGCCTAATGAAAATAGAATACTATGAGATTTCATTTGAGAAGTAATGGTTGAATTTTATTTTGGAAGAATCTATGTTTCTATTATGTACATATGTAGATTTGGGTTATTTATGGAAATGATTAACCTATAATAGATAATATGTGATTAGGTTAATTAATTTTCAGTATGATACGTTAAGAGTTGTCAATGTTATTTGAAGATAAATGTTATGATTTATCGTGGAAGACTATGGGATAAAATTATTCTGAGTTTTTGGTTTTAATCATAGTTTGGATTATATTGAAGAATTTTAAGGACAATTTTTTATTGAGTGGTCATTATTGAAATTTGGGTATTGTTTGTTGAACATTGGTGATTAAGAGTAGTATTTATTCTTATGAAGGATTATTATTTTTGGGATTATCTGATATTTTAATAACCATTTTGGTTTTGGTTAATGTCTAAAGACAATGGAAATATATAGTTCATCTTTTTTGGATTATGTGATTATCTAGAAGTTTATTCTAGTTCTTTGGTGTGACCAAGTCATCTTGAATACTCATCATTCTGAGAAAAGATAAGTTTGTGGTAGAAATTTATTAAATTATGAAACTCTACATTATAAGTAAGTATGTTTCCTTATGTTCTTAGTCAAAATCATAAATAAATTCCTAAAATTTATGAAAAGTAACTTAAAACAAAATGTTTTCCATTTATGTTTTCTACTCTGAAATCAAAGACAGTTTAACCCATCACAGGTTTATGGTTTTCATATTGTTAACTTTCTCCTGATCTTATTTTCTATCACTCTCCTTCTAAACTTAATGATTAGTTTCTCTTCCATATCAATGTTTTCCTACATGGAATCCTAGCATCTGTTATCTTGGGGGACCATTGTAATTCTCTTTATTTCTTTTAAAGTGATTGTTTTATTAATTTTTTTTTTGATTTGGGATTTTCAATGAAGTTTCCGAGCCCAATTTTAAAATTCTGAGGACGCAATTTACAAAAGGGGGGAAGGATGCAATGACCCAGGTATTTATAGAATAATATTTTTTCATATATATTAATATTTTTTAATAAGAAATTAATTTTACATTAAAGGGGATGCTTCTTCAGATAGCTTACTCGACAAGCTATGACAGGTTTCTCTGAAATCTTACGTTTCACACAACTTTGAGTTATACCGAAATATAATAAAATAATAATAATATTATTTTAATTTGTAGTTAAAGCCTATCCTTTGGAATAGTGGTAAAGAATAGTATCAAATTAATTCTGAAATATGGTTTATAGATGTTTAAATAATTATTCATTTGTTACCAAACTTATTATAAATAGAAATAAAAACCAATTGAATATAAAGGATGTGTTTTTATGAAAACCAATTTAAAATAGAATAATTATGTTTATAAAATCATATCACTCTTTAAGGATTTTTATTTAATTAAAAATATATTTTATATATTCAATGTAAATCTTTATATTAATCTAATATGTTTTCTAGATATGATATAAGAACAAATTCAATTTTTTCAGATAAAAGAAGTATTTTTTTTTAAAATGAAATTTTTTCCACCTTTTGATGGAAAACCTATTTTAAATCTAGTTTTTATCACTTTTATATGTTCTATTTTACAATATAAAATTATTCTTTATAATTGGGACATCAAAATCAACTTTGGATAAAATTTAGGTATTTTTTAGATAAAGTTCATTTTTTAATGAATAGTGACAAAATACTGCTTTTTAATTAAAAACTACCTTTTAATCTAATTTATTTATATAGTAAGATTATTATTTTAATTTTTTAAAGTGTAGTTTGATTATGTTTTTATAATTTAATCCAATGTGGTTCATTGGAAGTAATTTCACTTTGAAATTGGACATAAACAGATGTCAATCTTTTGATAGTTTTTACTTCTTAAAAACCCACTTTTTGGTTTGGACAATGGGAATTAATTTTAAATTAATTTCTCCCACTTATGTGTTTTTAATTTGAAAGGATGGATTCCATATTTGGAATCCGGAGGTCCAAATTTTTTTAAATAAGTACTTTTTTAGACATTATGAATAGTAAATTTAGTAATTATTTTATTTAGCATGGTTAAAGGGTAAAGTTGGTAAATAAGGGTAAAAAATAATATTATAATAATATAAAACTACCAAAAAATGTGTTCCAATCCTATTGGATGATATATTTCTGACCATGGGCATCTTTGGGTCGATTTTGGGACCCCATGGAGCAAATTTGATGTGAGAATGACATTTTATAAGAATTAACTTAAAGTAAAGAAAAATGTGACATAAAAATGAATCTTTTAGTAAATTTTTTTTATATGGTGATATATTTTCGGTATATTCAATTATAAATATTAATTATAAATATAAAAAGTATTTCCTACATCATGGTATTTTATTTATAATTTTTTGACATCAAATATATAAATTTATGTATGACACATGGATGATGTAGTGACTACCTTATTATTGAATTATTTAAATAAATGAGATTTTAAACATCATAATAAATTTATTTTGAAACTTTTTATTCCATCAAAAAATTTTAGGTATTATTATGAATTTTTATCTTTTAATTAATGAAGTTTTTTTAATAGATGAAATTTGTTATTGATTTTTTAAAAATTCATGACATGAATAGTATACAAATTGACATAAATGTATTTTTAAAACAAATACTATTTTATTAAAGGATATAAAAGTCCTAAAAATCTATGATTTGTAAAAATTAGTTATATAATATTAAAAATTTCATTAATGATCCACTTATGGTTCTATTGGAATTTTATAGTAAATATAGTCACCATATATTTTGAAAATTCAAGAAGACATAGTAAGAGTCATATTAGATAACTAAGGGTTAAAGATAAAAGATAAGGTTAAATGTGTGACCTAGATTTGTCTAAAAACTATTGTTTTAGAGGTTTTAGACCCAAAAATATCTTAACTTTGAAATAAATGACTTTGGGACCATTTTAAACCGAAAATAATTTATAATAAAATAACATTTCAATGCCTTCCTAAAGTGCCCCTCCTCCCTCTTATAAAATGGCATCACCTATACCCATTTAATAACACCTCTCAAGCCCACTGTCTTGTCAAAACTTGGCCCAAATAAGCTCCTAAAATCTCTCCCATACTCATAGAATCCTTACCTTAGGAAGAAGTCTATTCAATAAATCCTTTTGTCTCAAATCAAAGGGCGTTACACTTTTTAGAGGTAGCATCTTCTCTAAAGTTCCTTTCCATTATTTTACTTATTCACTCTATATTATATTATTATTATTTGGTTACATAAAAAAATAGTATCATAAATATACCAGTATGTTTTTATGATATGTATTTTAACTACACTTACACACAACTCCATCTAATGGATGCGAACATACTGTTTTTGTGTACGGCAAATTGCTGACTCACGAAATGATGATTGTTTGATTTTACCCTACCACCCTCATGATGGAAATTATGATGGAACTGTATTTATATATGATATATTTTATATTTATAATATCTCTATGATACTGAAATTTTTATGTAAAAACATGCCTTTATACTTTTCATGATGTGTAAACATGATAATTTCATTTGAGGAAGTGCAGACTACCTCCCCCTCAAAGTGATACGTCTCCTTCATTCGATACACGCAACATATAAAGGTTGTAGCTAATGAACTTATGTAAAATATATATAATATTATATTATAATGTAATTATAATATAGCTATGTATCATTTAGTTTTCATTTCATTAATATGACAAATAAATGAAAGTAGTGTTTATGCGTACGTACGACTTTCTGTCTCCATGAACGGTGCATTTCATTTATCATCTCCAAATGTTATGGACTATTATAAATACATATACACTAGATATATATTATATTTAAATCATTAATACTATTCTTGAGATATTGTATTTTTTGACCACATGGACAATTTATAATTATAAAAAGATCATTTGTGACTTAAGTACCCAATATCGACAAAACGGCCGATATTAACTTAAATAAGTATGTAATTTTTATAATATGGTAATAAGTGATATAGAAGGAATAATAAACTAGAAAAAGGTTATTAATAAAGTTTAAATTAACTTAAGTTTATTATTTAGGAATAATGAGGAACATAATTGAAGAATTAGACTCAAGGTAAGGGAACCTTTTACCCTCCTCTTTTAGTCAAAGAATTGTTTTATGTTAGGTATTTTTATTTAAATTTTCAAATGTTGGGATATTTTCTTCTATATACTTATTGTTTTCCATTTTATGTATAAGTTATTAGGTACCCTATTTTCCCTAATGGAATCATTTTCTAAATTTTTAAGTGATGTCGTTAGGCTGTCAAATTTTCATAAGGGAACTTTTTAACCCAATTTACATTCTTTGGGATGATCTTCTAGTTCTTGATTATATTCTGATATGATTATGTGAGAAATGAATTTTGATATCATATCTTGTATTTATAATTTATGTATGTGTGATTATAGTGAATACACAAACATTTTCTATTTTATTAAACAAATGATCTTTATAAGGGAACCTTTCACCCCCTCTTTTAGTCAAAGACTTATTTTATTTTATGTATTTTAATTTCAATTTTGTTTTTTTGGGATATTTTATTCTACATCCTTATTTTGGTACATTTTATGTCCAAGTGATGAGAGAACCTTTTCTCTCTCATCAACTCATTTTCTTAAATTTTAAGTGACGTCATTAGGATTCAAAATTTTTTAAAGGGAATTTCTAAACGCAATTTCCACTCATTGGGTTTTGCACATACTTATTTGATTACATTATACCAAGATTATGTGTGGAATCACTATTTAGTTTTTATGTTGTAATTTCTACTTCCCTTTGTGTGGATATACTTTTTCAACACATAATCACCCCAATGATAAATTCTTATGTTATTTATACGAACTTTGTAAAGAAAATCTCATCTCAATATCCATTCATTGAGTTAAATATCCATGTCATAGGTTTTTTTAAAAGAATATATGTGAATTACCTCTAATTTTTTTACAATTAATATCCACTTATATTAGGGGTATTTATATTTTTCATAGATAATTATGTCATTTATTTATCCTCAATCTAATGATACGATATTTTTAAGGGAATTTATCTCAATATCCTTTCATTGAGGAATATTTTGATTATTTACACCTACTTATTTTATATGGTGTATAATAAACCCCTTTGACTTTTAGTTCCACTCAAAGAGAATATTTTATCTACAAAGTGTTTTACTAAAAAAAGGATTTTTTTAATGTATGCAGTGACAATGACCTCTCCGCCATTGTAATAATTATTTGGAGTCCTCTATAAGCCTTAATTTTTTTAAAAGTAACATAGATCCCTTATTCCATTTTGGGTGTTTTGGTATTGAAAATGGTTTGATTATTTCAATATCTTGAAATGATTTCTTGTGATTTAAAATGAAATGTTTTTAGTGAAATGTTGATATTTTCAATATTTTATGTGTTATGATTATATACCGGTACTTGGAAATTTGACGGGTGGTTATGTTTTAGCCTCCAATGCATTGGGTATGGAAGTTGGCCGTATAGCTATTATATTTAGTGATATGCATGGAAGTCAACTGTATTGTTATTTCATTTAGGTATATTTATGTCCCAAGTTACCTTTATATGTTACGTGTTACTTTATATGGGATTTATGGTAATATTTTGGTAACAAAAAAGTGAAAGCAATGATCTTATATTTAGTGAAGTCTTTTTACTAATTCTTAAAGGTGAAAAGTATAACTTTATGGCAATGTTTTCATGGATTAAATGTTTTTGCAGTACTAATAGTTTTATTTTATTATGTATCCCTTACGAATATTCTTATAGACATCCCAAGATTGAAATTTTTTTCACATAACATAATCAAGAATAGAGTCAAGGATTGTATCAAGGAAAATTTATTTTGTTAAAACATGAAAAGATGTTATATTTTGTTTTAAAGAGTTTTTTCTTTATGAAAAAAAGGATAGTGGGTAGAAGTGTCTAGTTGTAATATTTGAGATGTAATGTATTAGTTAGGTAATAATTATCTAAAACTCAAAACCTGAAAAGATCCTCAATGTGAATTCTTGAATTAACTCAAGATTATGTAATGTTTATGGTTGGGAACTTATAGTCCTAACCTTCGTATAGAGTGAGCAGCGTCAGGAAGCTTTTAACTATTTTAAGGGTAAGTTAGTTAGTGATCCAATGCTTATGTTTCCAGAGGAAGGGGTAATGTTTGAGGTGTTCTATGAAACTTTGGATCTAGGATTGGGATGTTTACTGACATAGAAATAGGTATTAATCTCATATGGGTCTAGGTAATTACATCCTCATGAACATAACTATGCCACCCATGACCAGGAGCTTGCAGTGGCCGTGTTTGTGCAGATGTTGTGGTAAAATTACCTCATCAGATAATGCTTTGTGGTATTCATAGATCACAAGAGATTGAGGTATATCTTCTCTTAGCGATACCTGAACTTGCGGTAATGAAGGTGGATAGAGTTTCTCTAGGACTAATAATTCTTGATCTCTTACACCATAGGAAAGAGTAACATGGTGGCCTATGACTTTAGTAGGAAGTCGTAGAATGAGGTAGTTTGGGAATCCATGGATTCTTGGAAGGTTATAGAGGAGGTGTCCACTTTACATATGGATGTGAGAGTGGATGAAGAAATAGGATATCTATTTCAGATCACAGTATAGTCTTCATTAATGTAGCAGGTGTAGGAGTCTCAGCAGGGAGACTGAAAGACTAAAGTGATATATGATCATGCTGTCCAGTGGGATGCTCTAAATGGATGGTAAGAGGATAGTCAGAATAAGATATTGTTTCATTGGAACCTATTTGTTCCAGTGGTAATGATCAAAGGATTTCTCTGAGAGTTCCATATCTCACCCCTATCCATGCATCCACAAGTCTCTAAGATGTAACAAGGCTTGAGAGAATAGTTTTGGTGGCCCAGGGTAAATCAGACAGTGGCGGAGTTTGTGGCAAGGTGCCTAGTGTATCAACAGGTGAAGGCTAAGAACCATGTTCCTGGAGGTCTGTTTCAGCCCTTAGATATTCCCATGTGAAAGTGGGATGACATCTTGATGGATTTCATCATAGGATTACATAAGAATTATGGGGGATGCGATTATCTTTTGGTAGTAGTGGGCCGATTGACGAAGTCGGATCACTTCTTGGAGACCAAGAAGTCAAGAAAAGTGGATGCCTTAATAGGGAGGTATATGGATGAGGTGGTTTGGCTATATGGAGTTCTAAGATCCATTGTCTCAGATTGGTATACATGTTTTATATCACGAGTCTGGAGGGCATTGTAGCAGGCCTTTGGCACACAATCATGACTTAGCATGGCTTTCCACCCTTGGAAGGATGGGCCAACAGAGAGGACCATCCAGACATTGGAGGACATGTTTTGTGAATGTGTTTTGTACATCAATGGATCGTGGGTATGAAACTTCCCCTTAGGAGAGTTTTATTACAATAATTTCTATCACTCTACCATTAGAATGGAACCATTTGAGGATTTGTATGGAAGGCTGTGTCATTCACTCGTATGCTGGACATAGGATTGAGAGGAAGGTGTTCTTGGCCCAAAGTCAGTACAAGGAACAAAAGAGAAGTTTTAGATTGTACATAAGAGGATGAAGGTAGCTCAAGAAAGACATAAGTCGTATACCGATCATAGGAGGAGGCCTTTGGAGTCTGAGGTTGGGGAACATGTTGTATTAAAAGTTTCACCTAGGCATGGGCAGTGGAGGTTTGGTAAGGGAATCAAGGTTTCTCCTAGTTTCTTGAGACATTTTGAGGTGTTCGGATTAGTTGGAGAGGTGGTATATCAGCTGGCATTGCCACCACAATCGTAGAGGATCCACGACGTCTTCTATGTATCTCAACTCCATTGATATATACATGATGAATCCCATGTCATTTATTGGGGAGAGTTGGATATGGAGAATGATGTGGCACTCGTGGTGTGACCATTGAGAATTGGGGATCATAAAGAGAAGGTGATTCATGAATTGAAAATTCATTTGGTCTGTGTGTTATATAAGAATGGTGTCCTCGAGGAGAGTACTTTGGAGCAGTAGACATATATTTGTTCTCAGTACCCAAAGCTATTCTAAGTTTTGTTTCTACGTTTTACTTTTTTTACTTCATTTTATGATGTAATGCATGACATTGTTCATTATCAGATAAGTTGTTTCCCTGTTCTCTGAAAGGATGTGAAAAGTCTTGAATGTGGGGATGGAAGAACCAAATCCCTAATGATGACACATTAATGTGGATGCGATTAAACCCATGTGGTCAAGTTAGTGCTGCCCAAAGAAGATGATATCTTGATATGGAGGAGAGATCACCCTAATCCATGTGTCTGGATAGTGTGACCCTTGGTGTTAGTGTGGTTGTTTTGGAAAGTGGGGCCTTAGTGTTTATTTAGTTTTCCAAGAGATAGATATCAGGGAGGTGTTCCTGGATGTCATGTTTTATACTCCTTTTGAGTAACACAAGGTGGTTTTTTCCAGAGAGGTATCGTAAGGGGTGGTTGTTTGGACCCCCCTTCTTATAGGTTAGTTTTTATTTCTCAGGGAAAAGAATAGTTTGAGAGGAATTTGATGTAATAACTTAGATTTAACCAGGCCATTACTTTGTGATAAACCAGTGGTTGGGGTGTTCTGGGTGCTGTCCATGACCCATTTTCAGAGTTAGCCTAAAATCCAGTTTGAACTGTCTGTGTCAGCATGTCAGCGCATCAGTCAGTCTGGGACATCAGCATCGATGAGTCAGGGACATTGGCATCAGTGAGTAAAGTTCATAGGTATCTGTAGGTCATGGAGTTGGTAGGTCATAGTGTTAGTAGTTTAGGGCGTTGGTAGGTCAGGGCATCGGTAGGTCATGGCGTCGGTAGGTCGAGGTATCGGTAGGTCACTGCGTTGGTAGGTCACTACATCATTAGCTTAGAGTCAGTGGCTCAGTGTTGGTAGGTCGCGTTGGTAGCTCACTCATCAGTGGCTTTGCGTCGGTGAGTCATCCATCGGTGACTCACCCATCAGTGACTCATTTCCTGTTTTTCATGATTTTCCCTGTTTTCCAGTTTCACCCATCTTACATCTTATTTGATGTAAACAGAGTTTAAATCCCTATATGGGCATTTTTATGGGTGTTTCAAAGGATATTAAGTATATATTTAATATCCTAACGTTCTGAGGGATTTAAGATACTCAAACCACGTGATCCTGACCACGATACCATGATTAATGACTTTTGAAACCGTTCTTCCTTCAATATAGGATCTGGATCTTCAAAGATTAGATATTCCATTCCCAGTATGTTTTCCATAACCTCTTGGTATGCCTATATTCTTCCTCCTTGGATGAGTCATGTGCATGTTCTAGAGCCCCTCCTGCTTATCTTTCTTGGAGTTCTTTCCCACTGCTCATGCAATCCCCTATTCTTGGCGCATAGGGAGTTTTAGTCGCCTGTTATTACAGGTAAGAATTTATTCTACCTCTATGTAATTGTGCATCATGTGGGTTGGGTGGACTAATGATTTATAATGAAGAACGATTGAATCCTTTTTCTTAACAAAAAATAAATAAAGGGAAGGGAGTATAATCAAAAGATAGTAGGATCAATGAAATAACGTACTGAGAGTGGTTTGATGTTGATTTCCTATTTTATTTGTTATCCTTATTGATGGTGTGACTTGTTGCAGCTATAAATCCTTTGGAAAATCATGGATGTTAGTGGTCTTTGTCTGTGCATGAGTGACACGTTATAACTGTTGTTGTTTTCTCATAAACAATTACTGTGAATACTAATCTAACTAATCACATATACCATAATAATAAAATAGATTCCCCAGGATGAAAACCCTTGTATGATCACCCCTATTTATCAAGTGGATTAAAGACAAATGTTTACTAAATCTGAATGTATATATATATATATCCTGTTGATAGGTGTGGCTGAATGCTATGTTCTGTTGGGTTTTTGTGTGATTTGTGTGGTTCTGCTGTTGGGAGAATGATTATTGGTACATGGGTAGACATAGGAGTTGGTTCTGTGAGAAGGGTGTGGGATGTGTGTGTAGTTGGGCTATGGACCAATGGTAGTTACTATGGGTTTGGTTTGGGGGGGGTATGTGTGTTGTGTTGGACTCTCAGGTTGAGAGATTGATTGATTGTGAAATGGATGGACTTAGAGGAAGTGGGATTGCCTTTCTTTTTGTTGTGGATATAGAGAAATTGTTGGGAAGTAGGAATACAGTAGGTTTCTGAACTTGTTATGCAGTGGGACTATGTCTAGGAATTGTTTCGGCTATAGGGATGAAGTTCTGGGATATGAGAGATGGATTTTTCTATATAACATTGAATAATGATAGTTGGTAGTGCTTGAATGAGGGTGTGTAGTGGGACTACAAATCTAGTTTTGTTTGTTGTTTTTATATGGTTGTGGTTGGTAGTTGCTTAGAAGTACTGGAATAAAATAAATTTAATACCTTAATTAATAAATTTCAAGTGGTTAAATTAAAAGGGGTTGGGTTATGCCTTTACAGTGGCTGTTTTGTGGTTGTTCATATAGGGGTAGAAGAAAAAGTGGTATTGGTGGGATCATTTGTTTGGTTGTCTGAAACCAGTAGGTTGGGATAAGTGTTTGATTAAATATTTGTATAAATTGATGTTGATTATGATTTCTATACACACCCCAAATTTGTTGATAACCATGTATCAAACACTCCCATTTAATGGTAGAGGGTATCTTTCCCAACATCTCGGTGGGAGGAAGGGTGTATGGTTATTGACTTTATTCCTTGTACCCTCTTCTGGGTTTTTACTACTCGAGTATATCCAGGGAGGATGAAAAGGATTTAGACTTACTATAGTACCAAATCTTTTAGGAAGGTTTGTTTTGGATGAGGGGCCAAGGTATCTCTGGGCCAATATTTCTTTCCCAAGTGTCTTCGAGATGAGGTTCAAGTGTCTTCGGGTGAGAGGCGTGGGTGTTGTGGGCCAGGTGTCTACGGGAATGATTGTGTGTGGTTTGTGGCCTAGGTTTGTGTGGGCAGGTTGTGGTAGTGGGACTATATAAAGGAAGAGTGGTAGCATCAAGACATTATCTATTAGGGATGAGAAGTTAACTAGTATGAAATTGGTGTGGGGTACCCAAATGTCAATGTGATTATACTTCTACTTTACTTGAATTGTGTTATTTGGTGAGTGTGCCTTGGTGAGGCTGGGATTGTTAGTACTCCTTGGTAGGTTCTTCGAGGTTCTACTATTTTCTCATAGGGGCATTAAAATGTTCCTCCCACTAGTGATTGAGTAGATTTAGTTTCCCTACTGAGTATACTCATATGCTCACCCTATGTATATAAAACTATTTTCAGGTTTCTAGGAGGACTTTGAGGACTGTGCTGGACTTTACTAGCTTGGGCGTTAGGGTTAGTTGCTATATCTACTTAGTATCATTTCTTTTGATAATTTACATTGGAGATTTTTTGTACAATTTACATGCTTTACTATTGAACATGCGTGTAGGAATGGATTTTTAATTTACTTCTACTTTTAGTATTTGGAGCTGTTTGGGATTTACCATCTTATCTCCCGATCTTGTTTTATAAAAAGGGTAATGCCTTCCATATTCTGTGAGATTCCATATGCTTGGTTCTAGTTGCCACTCTGAGGCCAATTGAAGGAGGGAATCAGGAGACATTATCTCTCTTTCATCTTGAGGAAGGAAGGGCGTAGACCTTTTTTGTCCCTTCCCTCATATTAAAGAAGGTAGGTCGTGAAAAAATGACACTCTTTTATGGATCAAAAAATCTATTAAAAGTGAATTTCAGTGCTTCTGGCATAAAAATTTCATTTTTGGATATTCATTTCATAGAGTAATAGATGAATTAGAAATTCATAAAAGAAAAAACAAATGATGAAATTGTGCAAATGAATTAGAAATGTGTAAAGAAAGTATATTTATTTTTATTCTTATAGAGTAAAAAAATTTATAATAATATGGAACATGACATTGAAACAAAAATTTTATCCTATTACATTCATATTTTATAAATTCTGTGGTCTTTTATATCACCACATATTTACAGTTTTGTAGCCCTTAATTTTCCATTGATCATTAACTTTATTTTTATCAATGACCTCTATAATTTTTTATAATTATTTATGATTTTCTTCCATATCCACATATTCACTTACCACCATTTTCATCCAATGTAAAAACAAAGTAAAATTTTATTTTATATGAAATTTTTACTTCCCTATCAATCATATTATGAGGATATTTTATTAACACTTTTTATGATGTGGTTTTTTAAATGATGGTATTTCGAAATATCAAAACTTGATTATCGAGATCAAGTTTAAATCATGAGCATCCAAGTAATTTACAATTGGGAGAATGTAACAACCAAAAATTATATAAGAAGAACATTATATTTTATAACATATGAAATATTAAATACCAATCTAATACATCCTACCAAATATATTTCTTAAAATTTAATCTCTTCAATATCTAACGGAACATGCAATCCCAAGTCTAAATGAACCATAATATAATATATCATTATAAATAGCCATTAAATTGGTATGTATGAATAATAATGAATAAATTATAAAAATTATAGGTATATATTAATTATAAATAAGAAATAATCATTTAAAATAATAAAGATATATTTTCTAAAAAAATGGTATTTTTTTCTAAAAGACTGTTTAGTCGCGCTTGGAACATATAATGTAAAACTAATTTTTACCAATTTTAGAAAAATAAATTTAAAAAATAAAATTAATTTTTGAAATAATAATATCAAAATTATATTAGGGTGAATTTTTGGGACTTTTCTAAAATATTACATTTTTTTAATGAATAGGGAATAATACTGATTTTTTTTTGAAAGCTACCTTTTGATATAAATTATTTATAAAGAAAATTTATATTTTAAATTGGTGTAAAAGTAACATTTTTAAAATTATATATAAATTAATCCAATTTATATCATTGGAATCATTTTTATATTTAATTTTGATATAAATAATTAGAAAACTTTTGAACATTTCTCTTTAAAATCCCCCTTCCTCATCGCATCCATGGGATTATTTTTCAATTAAAATTTTCCACTTTTGCAAATTGAATTTTTATAAATTGATTCTATATTTAGAAAAATCATAATTTATATTTTTAAATAATTTTAAATTAATATTTTTCCAAAATGAATATGGAATACAGTAAAAATTAATTACTGTGGTTATGGTAAAAATGGATTTACCAAGGGTTAAACTAAGAAGATATGGGTAAAAAATGACCTACCAAACTTTTCAACACCCATTGGCGCTCTATATTTTGACCTTAAATCTTCTAGGTACTATAATGGTATATTTTTATGTTTTTTTATGATACAAGAATCAGTATAATAGAATACTTTCAAAAAATAATTACTAGTGTTTTACTCACCTAACTTATAAAAGGCAACCCTCTCTCATCTATTCTTCACAATTTCACACCCTTTTGGATCAGCCAGTCCCTATAAAAATAAATTCCAAAATTCTTTAATTTTATTCTAGTAGCCTTATTTTGGTCAAAAATACAACATATAAACGATTTGGTGCAATCATAATGAGAATAACCGAAGAAGACGTAATGTTATTCAACTGGTGTTTTTATAATATTTCTTCCTCTAACTAATTCAATTATTTTAAAACCGTGATGATATAATAACACAAGTATCTTATATATTCTAATATTTTTTACAATAATTTCTTTACCTATAACCATACCCACTTCCATTAAATGTTTTATGAAATCATCGTTCACGTGTATGGCAGACTAACACCTCACGAATCGATGTCATTCATTTTTCAATTACCACCACTCATGATTGAGTATTATGATGGAAATATAGTGTATATATATGTGATATTTTTAAAATTATTATACCTATGGAGTCATTATATCATATATAACATTTTAATTTAAATTATTTATGTGATACAATAACACCGCTCATGTGTATGGTGGACTACGACCTTGCAAAGTGATATGATTCATTTTTCATCACCACCGACAAGTATTATTTATATAAGTATATAATATGAAACTTATGTTTCCAATATCATTATTTAAAGAAAAAATATTACTTACCTCCTTTCTATAATGATTTTTGAAAATGGAAATGTTAGTCATGCATGCGTATGATCTACCGTCTCCATGATCGTAACATACTTAATTTTTTATAACCATATTTAATTATTGGGTATTGTTGGCCTCGCCTATTTTGATAATCCCAAATCATGTTTCATTTATATGATAATCATGTTTATTAGTTTTTATAGTTTTTATCATGTGACAATTATTTATTTTTAATCTCATTGCTTTCTTGATTAAGTTTATAGTGTAATTTTTTTAATAAAAGGTCACTGATATGAAGGTCTCTATTAAGAGCCTTCTGTTAAAGTCACCAGTTGAGGCTACTATTGGAGAGGTTACCGCTAGAAGGTTATCTCTAGAAGGTTACCACTATAAGGTTACTGCTAGACAATTACTATTGAGGAACCTTACCGCTGAGTTACCAATGCAAGTTCACAGCTACGAGTCTACCGCTCAAGGGATACTATTGTAGATCTACTGCTAGAGGTAACTGGTACAAGGTCCCTGATGTGAAGCCTACCACTGAAATCATACTAAATTCACCACTAAAATGTTACTATTATAAGGTTACCATTTTAAGCTTACAGCTATAAGGTCACTGATGTGAAGCCTACTACTGGAATCTGACTAAAGTCACCACTAAAAGGTTATTGTTAGAAGGTTACTATTTTAATCTTACGACTACAAGGTTGTTGTTATGAATTTACCATTGAAAATCTACTGATGAAAGGTTACTGCTAGAATAACCTTTGGAATTCACAAGTCAACCACTGATAATCCTATCGATGAAGCTTATCGTTGCAAGTCTACCACTGATAAGCCTACCAATGAAGTCTATTGTTATAAGGATACCGCTGATAAGCCTACTATTGAGAAGGCCATCGCCACTAGTCTACCGATACCTATACTCTTCTACTCTATACTTTGTCAATTTTCGAAAGATTATTCTAACGGTCATATTTAGTAAATTTAATGCTTCTATAATTAATTAATGTTGACTGTAGACATGTCTAGAGACCATATGAGGTACAAGGAAGACCAAACATGGTTTGATAATTCCTACTATCAAACCTCAAGAATAAAATAAAAGATCAAGCTAGAGAAGATAATGTGGGATGTGAGAGATATTACACGACAGGCTTGAAGAACAGGGAGAACATTCAATAACCTACATTGTGAACCCAAGAGCATCACAAAGATCATTTGGGAGAACAAATTCCAGGCTACCTTGCTATGCTACATAAAATCTATTTTAAAATAAGATGCTGAACACCTCAATACCATGAAGCTAGGACCTAAAGTTTTGACACTCTGTTTTAGAGAGAACATCCATATAATGACTCACACTAAAATTTATTCACCTCAAGGAGTCTAGAGTTGAACTGAAAACACATAGAGCCTTCTAAACTCAATCCTCAAAACATTATCTCTATTGTGTTCTTTATCTTACATTTCTGAGTGGTGTGTGTTTGTCTGTTACACACACACACTATCTCCTATGTTAAACTAGAGGATACTGAAAATCATTACACCAAACATTCCTTACATTTTTATTTCCCTTGTATAACTATGGAAGAGGCCGTGTGTGGCCTAGTTATTGGTTTTTTCCTCAAAAACCTGTGGTATAGGTTGTGAGACTTGAAAGTTTGTGAAAACTATTGTAAATCCTGATACAAGTTGTGTATCAAGTTTATTAATATAAAATTCTTGGTGGAAGGTGATCACCAAGTGGAGAGGATGAAGGCTCAACTTGATACTGAAACTATTTTTTAATTCTATTGTGTACTTTACTTTATAATACCCTATTTTTCTATTTTCTACTGCTAATAATTTCAAAGACAAAAAACTATTTTACATTAACTCTGATAGTTATTTTTTATTGGTGTGTATTTGCGTTTAATTCAATAAAACTATTTCAAATGTTAGATAATTTTTACACTGATTCAACAGAGGAATAATCAAAATTTGATAGACTTGTTGAGAAATTGAACATTTATATCTCTACTACCTTAATTAACTGGGCTATTCCAAATTGGGGGATTTTATCATAATGTTTTTAACAGAAATTTTAACTAGGATCTCAATTCACCCCCTCTTGAGTATCCACCTCGAACAATATTTGGTATCAATGGAGTGTTTATTGATACCATCAAAACTATTTTTCAAGCTTTTAAAATTCTTTTCAACTGTGATTTTAGTTGTATCTTAAAGATCTTAAAATTTCTGTCATATCAAAATTTTCAGTTCATTAAATTCTAGTCAGCTATGGATAAACGAGTTGTGGGTGCGACTACTAACATGCCACATTTATTTAATAGTAATAAATATTCTCAATGGAAAATGAAAATGAAAATCTATCTAGAGAGCATGTGTCCAAAAATCTAGGACATAATTGAAGAACATGCATTACCTGCTATTGTTAGGGACACATGGTATCAGTTGAATAAATCTATGTATAATAATAATTGTAAAGCAATGAATTAATTGTACTGTGATTTAGGTGATGAAATATTCAATAGAATATCTGTCTGTAAAACTGGATATGAAATTTGGGATACTTTAGCTGTTTCCCATGAGGGAGAAACCAATGTTAAAAAAATGAGAATAAAAACTTATACTATTAAATATGATAATTTTAAAATGAAGCCTAATGAACCTACTTGGGAAACCAGTGGACAATAAGGATCATATTTTTAGATTTCTCTAATGCCTACTTGACAGATGGAGAGGAACTACTATTTCTATCTAAGAATCCTATGACATAAGCAAGTTACTAGAGAAGGAACTAATTGGAAGTCTCATGATGTACGAAGAAGAGATTAAGGTGATTCAATAAGAATATGAAGAACCAAGAAAGAAATATGTAGCATTTAAGACTGCTACCTCAAAGAGCAAAGACAAGGAAAAGGTTCAATTTCATGTAGACAGTTCCACCAGTGAAGATTCAAATTCTGACTATGATGAGGAGATGGATCATCTTGCTAAAAGATTCACAAAGTTATACTGGATGAATAAGTTCTTTATAACATCAAACTATATATGAAGGTATGATAGTAAAGGACATTAAAAAAAAGGCAAAAAATGGAATTAAAACACAAATGATATAATCTGTTATGAGTGTAAATGAAAAGGTCATGTGAAGGCTGATTGCCCCAAGCTGAAATTTAAGAAGAAATGCGAATACAAGAGAAAGGGATATAAAAATTCTATGAAAGATACTTGGAGTGCTTCAAAATATTGCTCCAGTGGATCTGAAACTTTAAAAACTGAAAAGAACAATAATGAAAACCTATGTTTCATGACAGAAACATCTGAGGTAACAATTAATTCTTGTATACATAATTCTTACTATTATGGGAATGAAAGTAAATCAAATAATGATGATCATATGACTAAGGATGAATTGTTTGTATACTGTGGAATTCTTGAGGATACCTTTAATGAGATCAAGGATAAATATACATCATTTAAAAGACAACATGCTTTAAATGCCAATTATAAGTCTGATTTGGATATTGAAAAGGAAAACTTTTCTCAGCTATTAAAATAAAATACTGAACTGAAATTATCAAATGAGCAATTGAAAAGTGATCTTGAGAATTTTACTACCGGTAGGGATACCTTGACTCGGTTTCTAGGGAAACAAATTGCTCCAAAATACACAACTAGTCTAGTATATCAACCAGGGCAGAGAAGGATTATTAAAAAAATTTTTTTTTCCAAAATCTGGACAGTTCACTACTGGTTCAAGTTCATGATCATCTTTTGAAAAAATAATTCTAAAGGACTTAACAAAGTGTTCATGTCTCAAAAAATTTCTGTTTATTATACAAAACCTATAATAAAAATATGGGTTCCTAAATCTTGTTTTGCTAACCTCTCTAGACCCAAGAAAACCTGGGTACCAAAGTTACCCTATGCTAAATCTGTTTTGTACGAAATTTGTCTAAAGACTTCTTATAAAACCCTATGGTACTTGGACAATGGATATTTAAGACATATGACATGAGAATATTCATGATTCAAGAGCTTAATCAAATTTTATGGTGGAGATGTTACATTTGGTGATAATGCTAAAGAAAAGATCATCGACTTAGGCTAAATTAGTAACCCTAATACAATATTAATTTCAAAAGTAATTTTTTTTGATGGGTTAAAGTAAAATCAACTTAGTATACCTCAGTCATGTAATGATGGTTTTAATGTTATGTTAGAAAATGATGCATGAAATGTTTTGAATTCTAAAAACGATTTAATATTCCCTACTCGTAGAAATGAAAATGTATATGTTGTCTCCTCCAATGGCCTGAAGGCCTTCGTTTTTTATTGATTTTGACAATCCACCTTTCAAGGGATGAGGTGGAACCCTTACAAGGCCTGTAAGTGTAAGTATTACATGGCCCGTAGGCCATAGAGGAATTATATGCTGTTGATTTTAACTCTTTAGCTAAACAAAATGTTTTATGTTTAAATGCTATTCATAAGGAATCTTGGTTATGGCACAAAAGAGTAGGACACTGTAATGTGAACTCACTTAAGAAACCTACTACAAAAGGTTTAGTTATAGACTTACCTAAATTGGAATTCCCACTTTATAAAGTTTGTAATATTTTTTGAAAGGGAAAATATCACAAATTTTATTTCAAACTAAAAAAGAATTTTTAACTTCTCAATAATTTGAGTTGGTTTACATGGATTTGTTTGGAACATCTATAGTTTCATGTTTAAATGGGAAGAATTATATCTATGTTCTTGTATACGATTTTTCTAGATACACTTGGGTATACTTTATAACTCACAAAAGTGAAGCATGTTCTTACGTCATTAAATAATCCAAGCCTATGGAAAATTTTAGTGGACTTAGAATTAATACCTTGGAAGTGATCATGGATATGAGTTTGAAAATCAGGAGTGTGAATATTTTTTCTCATATAATGGCTATAATAACAATTTCTATGCTCCTAGAATACCTCAACAAATTAGAGTTGTAGAAAGAATAAATACGACACCTCAAGAGATTTCCTGGACTATTCTTATTGATTATTACCTGCCTATCTATTTTTGGGTTGAATCTTTTAATATATCTTGTTACATCTTCAATAGAGTTTTAATTAGACATATTCTTAAGAATACCCATTATGAAATATGGAAAAATAGGAAGACTAAGGTTAATTACTTTAGAGTTTTTGGTTGCAAAGTCTTTATCCTTAACAGTAGGGGTACTATCGACAAATTGGCTTCCAAAAGTGATGGAGGAATTTTCCTAGGCTACTCAATCTATAGTAAATATTATAGAGTATTCAATAAGAGAACCAAATGTTTGGAAGGATCAGTTCATGTAAAATTTTATGAGACTTATCCACATGAACCTAAAAACTTCCTTGAATATCTTGAGGAAGATATGTCAATTCCAGACCTTAATGATAAAAATAGTGAACCACCAGTGAAAATAACTAGTTCTGGAAATTTTCCAGAATCTGATCCTATTGAATATGAACCTATAGAAAATAATGAGGAGTCTAGTCCAACCCTTTCTCGAGGTATTATAACTCTCAAGAATAACTATTTAGATGTTGTAGTAGAAGATCTAAATAGAGGAACATAAAATAGAGATTTTATGAGAAACCATGTTGAACATCAATCTTTCCTTTCACAGCTTGAATCCAAAAATATTAATGATGCTATAAATGATGAATTTTGGTTGATTTCAATGCAAGAAGAATTAAATCAGTTTGAAAGAAACAAAGTTTGAGAATTAGTAGAAAGACCTAAGGACACTTTGACCATAGGCACTAAATGTTTGTTTAGAAACAAATTTTATGAGTATAGAAATATAGTTAGAAACAAGGATAGATTAGTTGCACAAGGATATTGTCTAGAAAAAGGAATAGACTATGAGGAAACCTTTTCAAATGTATCTAGACTACAATCCATTAGAATAATAGTTGCTTATGTAGCTCATCTGAATTTGAAACTATATCAAGTGGATGTTAAAAGTGAATTTCTAAATGGGTATATAGTTGATGATATGTTTGTTGAAAAACCACCTAGATTCATAAATAACCATTTTCAAATCATGTTTTTAAAATTTCTAAAGCTTTATATGGTCTAAAACAAGCTCCCAGAGCTCGGTATGATAGAGTCAGTACTTTTCTTATTTCAAAAGATTTTTCTAAAGGGATAACTAATCCCACTTTTTTTATTAAATGTATTTCCAAAGATGTTTTAATAGTACACATTTTTGTAGATAACATTATTTTTGGATCCACTAAAAATTCTTTATGTACTGATTTTTCAAATATGATGCAAAATGAAATTGAAATGAGTCTAATGGGAGAACATAAAATTTTATTTGGATTTAAAAATTTTCTAAATAAAAATGGTATTGTTTTAAATAAAAGTAAATATACTAAGGATATTTTGAAAGATTTTGGTTTGGATAGTAATAAAGGTAGTGATACACCTATGAGTAGCACTTGTAAGTTGGATGCTAATGAAACTAGTAAACCAGTGGATCAAACCAGTTACAGAGGTATGATTGGGAGTCTACTCTACCAAACTTCTAGCTGACCTAATATTTTTTTCAGTGTATTTATGTGTGTTTGTTTTCAATCCAATCCCAAATAATCTCATTTAACTGTTTTTAAAAGGATTTTTAAATATCTCAAGTATACTATCAACTTAGGAATATTTTATTCAAGAGGACAATCATTTGATTTGATAAGTTTTTATGATGATGACTTTGATGGTTGCAAGTTACATAGAAAGAGAACCTCTGAAACATGTCAAATTTTTCACAAGTCACTAGTATCATGGTGTAGTAAGAAACATAATTATATTGCATTATCCACTAGAAAATATGAATATATATCTGTTGGTAGTTGTTGTGATCAAATTCTGTGAATGAAACACACTTTAATAGAATATTTATATCAATTCAAACATGTATCTATAAATTGTGATTATACAAGTGCTATTAAAATATCTAAAAATGTAGTATCACATGCTAGGACAAAGTACCTTGATGTGAGACATCGCTTTTTTGAGAGATCATTAACAAATAGGTGATATCACTCTTGAATTCATTGGCACTGAACACCAATTGGATGATATATTCACAAATCCTTTGAATTATGAGAGATTAAATTACATCAAACATGAGTTAGGTATGATTAATTTTAGTTAAGGACACCTCACCATTAAGAAACCTTACCACTGGACCTCACCATTAAGAAACCTCACCGTTGGACCTCACTGTTAGGACACCTTATTGTTGGACCTCACCATTAGGAAACCTTACCGTTGGAACTCACTATTAGGATGACTTACTGTTGGACCTCACTATTAGGACACCTCACCTTTAGTACACCTTTCCATTGGACCTCACCATTAGGACACCTCACTATTATACCTCACCGTTAGGACACCTTACCATTGGAACTCACCGTTATGACACCTTACCGTTGGACCTCACCATTAGGACACCTCACCATTGGACCTCACCGTTAGGACACCTCAACATTGAACCTCACCATTAGGACACCTCACCATTGGGCCTCGCAGTTAGGAAACCTCACCGTTGGACCTCACCATTAGGAAAACATACCATTGGACCTCACCGTTATGAAACCTCACCGTATGACCTCACTGATAGACCTTACTATTGACACCTTACTTCTAGTTGACCTTACTGATAAGACATGGACTTTGTGTTTTTTTCTTGAATCTGAAACATTTTAATTTTATTCATTTCATTTACTTGATTTTTTATCACTAAATGATAAAAAATGATAAGTCACATTGTGATCCACTTCAATCCTCTCCTGAACCTTTTTCTCTTGAATAATTGAACCTAAAATATTTCTAGAACCCTCAAACCATATCAAATTGCAATGGAAAGAGTAAAGAGACTGATGTTTGGTGATGAAGGAGATCCACCGAACCCTAAGAGACCTCAATCTGGGTCTGGTGGTGGAATCAATGTTATGGAAAAGCTAATAAATCCTCATTTTTCAAAGAGGGAAATCATGGTTAAGAAAGAATTATGTTCAGAATGGTTGTTGTTGAGAAAGTCTCTAGTTATGAAGGCACTCGATGCTCAGTAATGGGTATAATACTTCACAAACAGCAATAGTCAATATTACTCGAAGCTAGTAAAAGAGTTTTATGTGTTGCTGAAGTTCCAAAAATCTGAGGATGAGAACACTATGATTTCAATGGTAAATTGAGTTAGTGTGAGATTCTCTTCTATTGAATGGGATGAATGTTTAAGAGTCCCTAATTAAGGAATATTTTACTATTATTCTATAGTGGTGCCTCCTATTAGTGATCTTTTCTACTATGAAGAGGCTCTGGATGAATTTACAGGGAGTGGAATCCCTAAAAAGGTAATTTCTGTTGAGATGGATGGGGAAAAAAGATTATTGTTTATGTTTACCCAACATTTCTTGAGTCCCAGGATAGGGGACTTTTCTAGTTTGAAATATCAGGACATATTTTTACAGTATTTGTTGAAGCATGGACAAAGGATAAACAATTGAATGTTTTTATGGTTCAATTAGAAGATATTACTAGGCCTGCTTCCAAGTCAAATTCTTTGTTTCAGGACAAGTTGATATCTTTGATGTTGAAAGTGAAATGTGTTGCTGGAAATAAGCATGAAACCATAGTTTTAAATGACAGCTTTTGTATTACCAAATTGATCTGAAAGTGTATGAAGATAAACTAGAATCCTTGGAATAGTGAATGGGTGAATAATGAGGCTATGATATATGAAGACACCAACCCTTTTTTTTCAATCCTACTAAGACAAAGGATAAAATAAATCCAGGTTTAAAACTTGGCGAAGTGGAACCGGTGTATTTAGATGAAGAAGAAGAGGTTGCTATTGTAAAATAAAGAGAGGATTCTCTTGTACATAACATGAGTGATCCTGACCTTCCATCAAGTCCCCATGTTTTTTTTTTCATTTCGTGAGCCTAGTCCACCAAATAATTTTCCCAGAAGAGATACTGTCCTAAGGGACACTGATGATGAGAAAACCACTGAAGAAGAATGTGAGGAGAATTTCTTAGGAGACATTAGTGTTGGAAAGACCTCAGAGGAGGAGGATGAAGATGACTCTGATCATGAGGAGTCTGAAATACCTGATGATGATTAAACAGAAGAAGAATGCCTAAGTCTTAGTCCTTTAATAGGATGTATAGAAATGGTAGATAATGAAAAGTAATAGGAAGTTGAATCTGTTGGAATCACAATGGAATTAGTTGAATATTCTATAGAAGAAGTAGTAGTAGACTCTACTGATGGTTTAATTGATCAAGGAAGAATGGCAGAGGAGAATTCATTTGGCCAGGAGGAAGCTCTAAGTGAGGGGGAGGAACCTATTTCTACAAGTTCAGTTTTAGTTATTCATGAAATATAAGGTTGGTCAAAGGACTCTGGATTCATGGTTTTGGGATTAGGATATGAAGACCTTGAAGATGACAAGCCTAATAGAAGACCTCTAGTTCAATCTATTTTAGAGACCACTATAGTGCAACCAGTGGTTCTTCTACCTCAATATTATGTAAAGGAGGATGACCTTGAGTCATTGAAATCAGATTTGCAGATATGGTTTGATGAAAGATCCATTGGGATAGAGAGAATAGTGGCTTTGAATCAATAGATTGTAGAATCTATTTTGGAAATAATAATGTCTAATATTCAATCAAAAATTCTACATGAAGTGAAGGAATTCCAGAATTAGGTAAGAGGCTTGGAAGAATCTGTAGAGACTGTGAAATAGTTAGTAGTGAGTTTTGACTCAAATATGGCTTCATGAGATCAAGTGAAAAAATTCATTTTGTATGTTAAGAGTGTTTTCCAACAGATGGTAACTATGCTTGAGGGATTTAATAAGTCTATATAGGAGCATGTGTATGGGTAGGATGGTGATGTGAAGAGGTTGATTAGTGTATTGACTAAGTCTTTTAAGGAGACAGTGGATTTTACCATGGCACCTCTGTGTGCATCTGCTTCCTCATCTGCCTCTCCTCTTGTCGATCTAACAACATTCATATCAGTTGTTAGAGAAGAAATGGAGAATATCTCTAGTGAAATTAGCTCAGATCCTTAGTCTTTGACTCAAGTAATTTCCACTAACAGAGAAATTCATAAGCTTGTAGGTGATTACATGAGGGAGGATACCCAAGATCAGAATGCAATCAAAGAGCAGATTGAATTCTATTATAAAAGGGTTTATACTAAGCATTATATGTATATTCATTTAATTTTTCTTTTGGAGAACATGAGGATACCACCTATCACTCAGACCTTTAAAAATCAAGTTAGCAGGCTTAGAGAGTTTACTCCTTCTTTGGTAAATTTCATGGAGAATAAGGATGATTTCATCTTAGCTATAGAAAGAGGATGCAACATCATTATGGATTTCAGTAATCTCCTTCTACCATTTCTCCATGTGGATTGTTCTCATATTATTGTCCCTCCATCCTTTCCTTCTTCCTTAATTGGATCAGGATATACCAGTGATTCCCCTTTGCTGACTCATGTACAGGCCATCAAAATCTTGAATCCTATGATTCCATATATATCTACTCATTATCGGCTAACTGATGCTTCTATAGAAACTCCTTATACCTTTATTACTTCTTTACCTAGGCCTATAACTCCATCTTCTAAACCTGCCTCCTCACCTCCCAACATTAAATCTCACTTGGAAATCTCTGAAGTGGATTGACTATCAGATGCCTTATTTGATAAGGATCATTGTAATCATTTTTGTATAATTTACTCTTGTTTCCTTAAAACAAAGATCTCCTTCTGTCTCTTTTTATATATTTTTTGATAATCACATATGGGGAGAATTTTTAAGATTGGAGCCCCTGTATAAATAAAATTCCTATAAATTTATGCTCTAATATATTTTTAACAATAAATTTATTCTCCAATACATATTTATTCTAGATCCGATTCAAAACATTTTCATTTGGATTTTTATATTTTAGTTGAAAATGTTTTAGACCTGATACAATATATATTTATACCACTAAATAGATTATAAAATGTACTTAACTCTAATACAATAATACTTATTCAAAATTTCACTACCATAATTTATGATTATCAAAAAGGGGAAGATTTTTGGACTCACCTATTTTGATAATGCCAAATCATTTTTCATTTATATGGAAATCATGTTTTATCAGTTTTTATAGTTTTTACCATGTAACAATTATATATTTTTAATCTCATTGCTTCCTTGATTATGTTTACAGTGTAAAATTTTCAAAGTAAAAGGTCACCAGTATGAAGGTATCTATTAAGATCCTTCTATTTAAGTCACCGATTGATGATACTGTTGGAGAGGTTACTGCTAGAAGGTTACTGCTAGAAGGTTTCCACTGTATGGTTACTATTGAGTAGCCTTACCAATGAATTACCAATGCAAGTTCACCACTACGTGTTACAACTCAAGTGCTATTGTTTTAGAGCTACCACTAGAGGTTACTGGTACAAGGTCACTGATGTGAAGCCTACCGCTGAAATCTTACTAAAGTCACTGCTAAAAGGTTTCTATTAGAAGGTTACCATTTTAAGCTTATGACTACAAGGTCACATATGTGAAGCCTACCACTGGAATCTTACTAAAGTCACCTCTAAAAGGTTACTATTAGAAGGTTTCTGTATTAAGCTTATGGAACCAAGGTTTCTGTTATGAAGTTACAACTGGAAGTCTACTGATAAAAGGTTATTGCTGGAAGAACTTTTGGAATTCACAAGTCTACCACTAATAAGCCTACTAATGATGCCTACCATTGCAAGGATACCACTAATAAGCCTACTAATGAATCCAAATATTTCAAGGCTACCACTGATAAGTTTACTGTTGAGAAGGCCACCACTATCAGTCTCCCAATAATGATACTCTTATACTCTATACTTTGAAAATTTTATTAACATTATTCTAAAGATAATATTTGGTAAATTTAATGCTTCTAACATTAATTAATATTGACTGTATACATATCTGGTAACCGTACAAGGTACGAGGAAGACCTTATGTGGTTTGATCATTCCAAATGTCGGACCTAAAGAATAAAATAAAAGATCAACCTAGTGAAGATAATGCGGGGAGTGAGAGATATTACATGACAGATCTGAAGAACAAAGAGAACATACCAGCACCAAAATTGTGAACCCAAGAGCTTCAAAAAGATCATTTGGGAGAAAAAATTCAATGCTACCTTGATGTGCTTCATTGAATCTATTTTAAACTAAGAATATTAACACATCAGTACCTGGAAGCCAGAACCTGAAGTTGCGACACTCTGTTTTAGAGACAACTTCCAGAGAAGGACTCATACTGCAATTTATTCACACCAAGGAGTCCAGATAAGAACTGCAAACACATAGAGCCTTCTAAACTCAATCCTTATAACATTATCTCTATTGTGTTCGTTATCGTAAATTTCTATGTAGTGTGTGTTTTTCTGTTACACACACTGTCTCCTATGCTTAAACTAGGGGATACAGAAAATCCTCACAACAAACTTTCCTTACATTTTTGTTTCCCACGTATAAATATGGAAGAGGCTATGTGTGGCCTGGTTGTTTGTATTTCCCACAAAGAACTATGGTAGAGGGTGTGATACTTGAACAGTTTTTGAAATCTATTGTAAATCTCGATACAGTTTGTGTATCTAGTTTATTAACATAAACTGATTAGTGGCAGGTGATCACCAAGTGGAGAGGATTAAGTCTCAACTTGAGACTGAACCTCTTGTTTAATTCTATTGTGTACTTTATTTTGTAATACTATGTTTTTCTATTTTCCACTTCTTATAATTTCAAAGAAAGAAAATTATTTTTAAATTAACTATGATAGTTAGTTTTGTTTGGTGTATATATGTGTTTAATTCAGTAAACCAGTTTGAGAAGTTGGATAAGTTTTTACACTAATTTAACTGAGGACTAATCAACTTTTGAGAGACTTGTTGAGAAATTGAACATTTATATCTCTACTACCTTAATTAACTAGGATGTTTCAAATTTGGTTATTTTATCATAATGTTTTTAGTAGAAATTTTATGTAGGAACTCAATTCACCCCCTCTTGAGTTTCTACCTCGACCAATAGGTATGAAAGTATAATTTACGTGTAAGTATGATAATTATATCATGATTAAAATTACAGATATGATAGAACTATATAATATTCACAAGAATTGGATCTTTCATGAAGATGCATGTATTATAAAACAAGACAATTAACACCAAGAATATTGAAAATAATGAATTATTATTAATAAATCATGGTGGACATCATCTCAGTTTCCCTTTATAAAGAATATTTTAATGTTATTCACATAATTACTTTTATATGGTGCATATAATTCCCATTTGAAATTTAATATCAAAATTATTTCATTACTGATTGTTTTTTAAGTTTTGAATTTAATTATTTCATCTAAGGGAATTTTTATTAAAGGATACCAAGTGGTAAATAATTTCATAACTCAATTTTTTTAATTGGTTTATATTACATCATCATTGTTATCGATATTCTACGATTACATGTATAATTAATTTCTATTTTCTTATGTTTTATTTCCACATTTTTATGTCTATTTATAGTTGATACACATAATATATTCATTTATTTATTTTCAATTCAACATTATGATAATTTTAAGGGTTATTTCACAATCTAATTCTAATCGACATTGTTTATTCATGAATTTCATTGAAGGAAATTATTTTATCATTATATAAATAAACCCATTTAATTTTATTATCCTTTATTTATACTTGATATTTTCATGTAATAGTAATAATTTATAAATCATTGGTATTTAAAATAATTGATATGTTTTTAAAGTAAATATTACATTATTTCTATATTCGGTTGGAAATCTATTTTATTCAAAATCCATGTTCTCTAAACATGTATTCATATTTTTTAACCTTTCAAAAATAATTTATTAAATATATTTTTAGCCATTTTTAATTTCTAAAAAATGAAAGGAATATTCATTTCATTTTCAAAATAATGCTTGTTTGTACTTTACCGAAAAAGTCAATTTTTTTAATGTGTATGGCATGAATAGACATTCTAGAAGTCATGACCACTTAAATGTTTTAAATATTAATTTATATGTTTTAAAGGTTATTTAAAAATAAAATTATTTTCAAGAAGTTTTTTAATCTTTAATTTTTGAAAATTTATTTTCAAAATTAAAAGGATTTTTTCCTCAATAATGTTTTTTAAAAATATATTATGGTATTTATATTCATAAATGATAAAAACTATTTTTTTAGAAATAATACATTCGGGATATTTTGTATTGATATCATCCTTATTATTCCACTTGATGGTTTTTTATTATTTATACCAAGTATATTATTTAATTTTACTTTATTGATTAATTTTTGTAGTCATTAACTTTTCCTTGAAATATTCACTTTCCTATGATCATTAGACATTAAATTTTCCCTAAATATCCATTTTATTTGTCATGGATATTATTAATTTTTAAACCATATATCATTTATACAAATGGTGTTTTAAATTGAAATTTATTTTATAGATTGGGGAAATATTGAAATATGTATTCTTTCATCAATAGAAATATTTTTTGGTAAGGAATATTGATTCATGAATTAAATCGACTACCTGATATATGAGGAATGATTTGGACCTCATGTGATGTGTCAGGATCATCATTATACACCCCCTCGATGAATTAAAAGCCTCATGAGGCGTATTAATAAGATGACATGAAATAAATTGTCCAAACCCAATGGGTTTGTTCCAAATAGTTTTAAACCATCTTGTAAAACACTTTGACGGTAGGGGTATCATGATGCCTAAAACCTTGGCATCCAATAATTAAGAACTGAAATAATTAAGATTTAATCTATTAATTTACATGAGATTTTCATATTGATATTATATACATTTTCATTTTATTCTTCGTTCATTGATTAAATTTCTGGGTTTTCATTTATTTTCTTTCTCTTAATTTTTATCCCTTATATAATTATGATAACCAAGTTATTTATTTAATGGTATGTGTGTTCATTTATTTACCTTGAAATGTTTATTATTAATGATTGATTCATGATAGAATACACTTTATTTGATCCTTATTATGAATTTGAGCTCAAACTTATTTTTTTCCCATTCCCAAGAATCCCATATATATATACTATAAATGATATAAAAGATACTATAGAGAATAAATTGATATTCTTGAAATTAATAATGTTATAATTATTGTTTTCAATGGTATTATGGTAATAATATATGTATATAGTTTAAATAGGCTATAAAACTATTCCATCATTCCAGATGTGATTCCTTTTATATTATACCAATGTAATAAAACAAACACTATCTCTATGCTACTAGGGTTGAGGTCGCCACACACATCACATTTGTGAACACATTTTTGTACATACCTTAAAATTCTACCCCAATCGTCATGATTGATGATGTATTTATATCTATTATATTTTTCATGAATACCCAATTGAAGAATAATTGTAATTTCATAGGAGGTTGTGTATGAAAATAGAATTCACAGTCAAATACAATTTTTTCCTTGAATATAAATCTATTCAAAAAAGTATATCCATTTTTTTAGTGGGGGAATTTGGAGGGATTTAATGATATATTTAAAACTTTCATGATGCTATTTTTCAATCCCCACAATCTATTCTTCCTCGCATCTAGATTCTAAAACTACTATGTGCCTACACCACCCCTCTATAGAAACTATAGATAATTCATCCTCTATATAATTAAATTAACATGATATTTAGATAACCACACAATTATTTCCCAAGAGTTTATCCTACAAACATTACTGACCACTAATTAAAAACATTTTACTAATATGTTTTTATAAACAATGATGATCATTATAATTATCATATTTCCTCCCCATTATGAATTTCAACCAATACATAAGAGAAATAAGTAACATCATTAAAACTTTCTATACTATCTTTTCTAGGGTATCATCAGATACCAGTTTACAATAATATATATGGGATCATACCTTATAATATAGGAAAACCCCTATCTATGAACCCAAAGTATTATAATCATCTATAACCACCTTTTAGAAATCTGGGATACTTAAAATGAGAGTATTAATCATGTTTTATTTTATACATCCAAAAGCATTGTTGGGTTTTTAGGTTCACTTAAATCTATATTTAATAGTTATAAATATCATGGGATGTGTTATTTTCTTTTAATATTATGTAAAAATTATATATAAGATATTTATTCTAGGAAATCCCCTCACATCAATAATGTTTTGTGGATCATTCCATTTATGCATTTCCATTATCTTATCTCGATCTATTGTAATTATTTTAGTTTAAATTACATGTCCCATGTAGTGTCATGACCCAAACCACCAGGGCCTACCTAGTCAGTGAAAATCTAGGTGTGATAACCCCAATCCATCCTCTAATAGGCTAGAGTATGAAGAAAAGTTTGGAGGTGGAATCAACTAAAAATTGGATTCAATATCCAAATGCACATGTTCACATGTACACATCCATCTCTCTAAAAAGGTTCTCATGATTAATAAGAGACTATAACTTCTAGACTATAACCATGTATGAAATAACCTCTAGGGAACATATCAGAGTAGGACAGTATAAACAAAACTATAATGGGATAAAATACATGGCTAACTATAAATGAATTCCCAACCTATAGCAAGCACTATAGAAGGTACTATTCGATACTATATTAGCCCAAACTATTCATCCGTTTGGGCTCTTGGGCCGTCGGTTTGGGCCTTATGTACTTTAAGGCCTTTAGTCCACCCAAGGTCTTCAGGCCACCTCAAGGCCTTCAGGACACCTGAAGGCCTTTGGGACACCTGAATGTTTTCTTAAATGGCCCGATAGACTCTACAAGGAGCAGACTCTATATGAGGATTCAGAGAAGACACATTCATCAGAGAAAAATCTAAGCAGATTTTTTAGAAAGGGAGGGTATGACATTGCCATTGGGACCAGCCTATGCATTCATGGGAATCCAAGCTGAACAAGCCATGCAAAGGTTGAGAGCTAATATCTTGATGAATAAGCTAAGTATGAGGAGTTCAATGTAGTTATAGTCTGAATATTTCTCTAAAACCTATAGGCCATGTAATATCTAAGACTACGATCCTTGTTAGGGTTCCCCCACATCCCTTAAAAGAGGGGTTATCAAAAATAAATAAAAATGAAGGTGTTTGGGCCATTCAGACAAGAGATCCTATCTCATAATCTCTATTTACAACCACCATACATGGTCATTTCACCCAAGTATCATTAAGATCCACTGATTTCACCACATATCTTCCTACCAACTTCACATGACACAAAACATTTTGAAAATCCAAAATAGGTTGTGTATATACATATCCAGTAAGATTCTTTGAAAACAAAAAAGAAAGGAGTAGAAAGATACAATAGTAGTCATCTCACTCTATAAAAATAGGGAAACAAAAAACCCAAAATATATTCTAAAAAAGAAACCAAAAAAGGAGGGAATGGAAATATCAATCTCTATATCCCATCTAAGTACAATTAGTCTACCCGTGTATCCAAAGGCCCCTCTTTGATGCTATCATCATGAACAACTTCGAATGAAACTATTTGGAGGGGCATGAACCTCACTATTGTACTCTATAACCTAGGGATACACAACTTCATTAGAGAACCCTTTCCTTACTAGATTGGGGGTGTACAACTCTATATCTAAAAGATATGAACCCTACTATAGAATTGAATAATTACCGATAATACTTGAATAAAGTGTTTATGGGACCCTCTCACTGGTACGATATGGGATTTACCAACCTCAAAATATTGTTGATGACTCTAACCGATCAATTGCTTTAGACATGTTTATCCTATAGATTTTTCACACTCAAAACACCTCACATTATATATCTCATGAAAAAATAAAGCTACATTAATCTTCTAAATGAAATAGCACTCATGATATGATTATCATATACCAAAATCCAAGTCCTAGAGTAGGAGATACAAAAGGAAAATGTTCTTGAGATAAGTACATGGTGTCTATAGGGGTTACATGGTGTGTGACATATCCTCATAACATAAGAGTTTTCACCCATAGTTATGACTTTAGAATTCATTTCACAGTCCATGGAATCCCCACATAGGAACATGTTCTGTATGAATACCTTGGGTCCTGGGCTTGTATTCCTATCACATGGATTTGTTGCCCATGTATAGCCATATGAATTGTCCCTAAGGTGACACAACATTCCTAAACACCCATGATCTTGGGTTTTGTATAGCTCGAACATAGCATTGCTACCATAGTATGGTCATGTGCTGGGTGGTCCTGGATAGACAATGTGTGATCCTTAGCTCAGTAAAAATACATTCCACACAAAAACCAAAATATGTGGAATGTGTTATTCTTCCCTTCACAACATGCGGTCATGTATTTCACAAGAAGAAAATCTTGGTCTTTATTCAGACACACGATCCTCCATTTTTGGTAAAAATCATGATGTTTGATCATATAAAATCAAAGTCAAATATCTCGATTTGTCAATTCCCAGCCTTTATTGGGTGAAAATTGGAATCTTCTCACCTGTAGGGGAGTTCTTCATGTGTCTGTCATAATTTATGGTCTTAAAACCCATATCCATTAGCAGCATCACAAGATCCCATCATGATCCATCCACAAAACATTTATCCTTATATCATTCATAAAAAACCCTAAATATGGGTTTCTTCTTGTTCTAAAACCCACCCTAGAAATATCAAAATGCAAACCACATAGAATAATTATGAATAAAGTGAAGAATAATAGGGTAAAAGAACACAAGAAAATGTGATGAGTGTCATTGTCTTATGTGATCCTGACCAAAAATCATAAATTAAGGGATTGAGGGTAATATTCTAAAATAAAAAATAAAAAATGATGTAAAAAATGATTTTTTCATTCAGGATCATACAATTAATGGAAATCATAGAACAAGATAAAGTAGATAAAAAACTCATTCATATAAAATTGATATGGAAAAAACTATAAATATTGACCCATAACTTTATTGTGGATCAAATTTTGGTGAAGATAATGTTCACTAGTGATGAAAAAGTTATACTTCATTAGATTTCTTCTTCTTGATCCACCACGATCTGATCATGGATTATTTTCTTAGGTTTTCCAACACCAATGAAGAATGCTCTCATCCTGTAATCAAAAAAGGGTTATGCACCTAACCCCAAAGAATCATCATAACAGTTAATTTATGTAGGTTTAGGCTAGGATATGCCTTTTATGTAAAATAAATAAATGAAATTAATTATTTCATTAATCACAACAACCAATGGTCACCTCCCAATAAACCTACAACACCGACTAACCTTAGGTTTCACTTCGGGTAAGCACCGAATTATGAAATTAGTCATGGCCCATGATTTCCCATAGGAGGTGTGCAAAAAACAAAAAAAAATCTATCAAAATGATGGTTGCATGTTATTCAAAATATATTAGTATTATTAATATATTAATTTTGGGTTCTTGAGAAACCCAAACATCATGAATAATCTATGAAAAAATCTAGATATATGTGTAGAAATATTAAAATTTCTTAATCCAAAACACCAGTCCTATAATTCTACCCTTTTTAAGCCTTTTCACCCAAAAAAAACAAGATAAAGAAAAATATAAGGGTAATGAGTATGAATATGAGTCTCATTGTAATGACTCTAGTTTCAAACTATAAGACTTTGTAATATTCTGGAGAATATTTCTAAAGCCGTACACTAAGCCGGTGTGGGGATCTGGGGCCCGGGGAGCCTTAGTGCAGTGATATTAAAAAAATTAAATATATTTTTGTCATATGTACATAGTTTCTTTTGAAACATAAATAAAACCTTTTCAGAGTCTTGGATTGGATTTCTGAGACTACAGTTGTGTCCAAAATGTTGTGTTTACCCTAGGCATGACTTATGATCATTTGTGCCGAGAGTATAGATCGAGGGCTGTTTTAGTGACGTGGCATGAAAGGGGAATTAACTGGTTTAATTAAATTAAAACAATTACTTCTCCCCAAACCATTTGATGCGATGAATACCAAGGAGTAATTAATCCTTCTCTCCTCCCTCTTCTACCCTTTGGTGATAAACGAAATTGATGCCAAATCAAAGAAGCAAGGTGTCACCGATCTATGTTTATGATGAATATAATCACCAAATCAAAGAGTAGTATGATCCATTCATAATTCTTCATCAAAAGCTTCAACATTTCACCAATGAGGTAGGGGGAGTTGATTTTTGGTCCTAATCCCTTTTGGAATGAATTTATTTAAGATAATAGAGCCCAAATAAAATTTCAATTGATCCCTACTAGGTAAATATATGAGTTTTGGGGAAGAACGAGAAGAATTAGGGAATTTTGTAGGTAATTCATGACTAATGATACCATCTACATGATGTATAGTTCAGTGAAACATTCAGTGTAGCTCTTCCTATTTAGATAAGATGAACTTTTGGCACTATACACCATGTATGGGTGTTCCATGCTGTGTAGTGCCCAAAACCTTGTGACCATGGGGCATGGTTTAGGTTAGCCATGTAAAAATAAATGGGTGTGTACTAACACACGAACATGGTAAATGGACATTAGGTATGGTAAATGGATAGAGGAAAACTACATGAGCATGTGGCCATTTATCCTAAACACACCATGTAGTATGGGATACACAAAATGTAAGGGACATAGTTGGCTGATCCTTGTAGTTTGGGAACACGGCCAGGGGCTATGTGAATAGTGACATGTTATACACCTTATATAAACAATTTTTACCCATACATGGTTTGAATATATATATATATATAAAGGATACACAACCATGTGCTTAGACAGACTCACATGTCGTGTGTGCCCCGATGCACACTGTGTATTCCTTATAGATTCTCCTCGGATCCTCCACCTTCCATATATTATTCTCTGGGACTCAGATTTAGGATTTTAAGTAGTCTATCATAAGTTTTTTTCTACATAGAACATGATAGTGGCCTCCATTATATCTTATGATATATGCGGTTGTGTAAATAGAGAAATATTCTTGTGGATATGTGCTAAGATGATGTTGGAGATCGACATAGTTCATGAAGAAATACATTGAGATTGGTACTATTATGTAACTTCAGGGCATGGGTTTCTCTTAACTATTTTCTTAAGTAGATCTGAGTCTCCCCACATAATGGGCGTGGGTTTGTTACCTTTGGGTATTTTTCTTTAGGGGTGTTACTTCCCTGATGGACTAGGGTGTGGGTGTCCCTGTAACGTTCATGAAGGTTGAGTAGGTACTCCCTAGTTGGACCAAGGAGTGATTCCTATATCAATTGAGTCAGTACTCCCCTATTGGAAACGGGCATGGGTACTCTATATATGATTTATAGATAGAGTGGGTACCCCCTACCAGCTAGGGTGCATGTCCTCTATTAATTTAGTCGGTACTCCCTTATCATTCCAGGGCGCGTGTCCTCTATACATTTTGTTCTGGAAAAGTCAGTACTCCCCTACCATGTTAGGGGGGGGGATCCCCAATCCTAGGGTTAGTACTCCCCTATCATGTTAGGGTGTGGGTCCCCTATAGAGAATGAGTTGGCAGAGTGGGAACTCCAATGTACTAACAGGGTGGAGGTCCTCTATCCATTGAGTGGTACTCCCCTACTAGGTTAGGGTGTGGGTCCTTGATCCATAGAGTGGTACTCCCCATTCATAGTAAAGCGTGATTCCTCCATTCTCTAAGTAGTACTCCCCTGTTGGATTAGGGTAGGGGCCCTCAGTTAAGAAGTAGTAATCCCCCATCTCTGAGTAGCATTGGGGAGCGTGTCCCCCATTAGAGTTAGATTTCCCCCAACTGTGGGATAAAGTTACAAGAAGCGACCCCCTCCAATTGACGTGAATGATACATATATAGGTGTTAGTCCTCCCTCAATTGAATGACGTGTGGGACACTCTATACAAAAGTGATAAAGGTTTCATGTTTTAGTTAGGATCAGTACTCCCTTGACTGCAGGGCAGTGGAAAGGTGTGGGTACCTTCATTCTCTCTTGTTAGAGAGGATATGCACAGTTCATGATCTGGATAAGTTCTACCTCAACTCTGTGTAGTGGTGAGGGGTGGTTATATTCACTTAGGTTTATTTAGCTTGTGACATGAGTAAGGTAATGATGAAAGGACCTCTAGTGCTAGGCACTAGATTTGGACCTAGTTTGATTTTCTTGATAGAGCTCAACCTCTTTGACGTATCATAAAGAATGGTAGAGTTGTTCCTGATGGAGTGCATCTATTAGAGGGGTTCCATCTGGGATGGATGATCTCATGGACCATGTTATCCTATTTTCATGCTACAGTTAGATACTATGAAGAGAATCCTATTTCTGGCTATGAGGTTAGAACCTTATGAGATTTAGTTAATGAGACGAATATATCAAGGAGATTTTTAGGAGTCTTGTGGTGTTATCACATGTCAAGGTTCACACCCCTTGTAGGATGAGATGAATTTTCATGTATAGTCAAGGATGGTTTGAGATGGAGTTTTGCTCTCGATTGGGTATCCCTCGGGCACAGTCGAGTGGGCTATTTCCTTTTAGTTGATCCCTTTCTCTTTTAGGTTTTTGGGGAACATATTGAGTATTTCGATACTCAACCATACAAAACATTTTACCTCACATATTTTTTTGTCTTAAGTAGACCACATGAATTTTTAAATATTCCATATAGGACCCAGGGAAGGTGGAGCTTAGTGAACTAGACTGATTAGGTTAGATGCTTTTACAGTTTTCTATGGTGGGTTTTTCCCTTATTTAACTTTAAGTATGTAATTTTTAATCGAGTTATAGGATATAGATGTATGCATGAATTGGTTTATTTTAGTTTTTAAATTTCATAATTTTCAGAGCATAGAGATGTGTGTGTGTGTACAGGTATATATGAAATACCTCCCATGTTAGTGATATACCTACTAGGTTCTAGTTTCAAGCCCCTAGCCTATTAGAGGTGGGATTGGGGATTTGTGGCCTAAACCTCATCAGGTCGGGCCATGAAAGAGTGGTATCAGAGGTGGTTATTTAAATATTTGGACCATAGTGTCATGAGATTGGTTTGGGTTGCATAGAGAAAGTGTCTGACAGTTATGAGTTTGGATCTCAGGCCAAAGGTTATAGTGTTGTATGGAAAACGACGTATCCATTCACCAAGAATCTTATAAGTTTCTTTTCAACTCAGCACATTAGGAAACTGGTCACTAGGAAATAAATGGCACATGCATCATAAAGGATTGGGTTTTGGTTTTTTTAGTCCTTGTGTCAGCTCCCTAGATATACTCTTTAACCATGGTGCATCTTGATTCTATTTCAGGATGCCTATACAAAGAAAATCAGACATAATTCTATGGTTTGATTTTGATGATAATCCACCATATGAAAAGGCATCAGTTCATGGAACTGATTCCATGGTGTTACCTCTTGGTGTACTATTGATGGTTACACCACCTGTTGAGCAGTAGGTTTTACCAGAATTTTATGATGAGGATGATCGTAGGATGAGTACGCTACATGAGTTTCAGAGGAAGCAACCTATGAGGTACCTAGGTGATCTAGACCCCCAGGAAACATATGACTGACTCGAGGTATTCACATGTTTTTTTCACTTAGTGAGGACACCTCCTGATCAGATGGTGGTCCTAGTAGTGAGCCTTCTACAAGGTTCAGTTGGGAGATGGTGGATACTAGTGATACATTCTCATGATGAAGAAACACTCACTTGGGGGGAGTTTGAGTGACTCTTATGGGATGAGTTTTACCCAGCCACATTATGATTAGTTCGTATCCAGAAGATTCTATAGATTCAGTAGGGTAGCATGACAATGATATATTTTTTGGAAAGGTTCACAGAATTTTCAGGATACTCCATGGATATGATTCAAGATCCATTCTTCAGAGTATGAACATTCGAGTAGGGCTTGTGTTAGGAGATCAGGGAGTCTGTGATTCCACTATGTGTTCCCACCTATGCTGGAGTGTTGGAGAAAGCTATGGTGGTGGGAAGCTTCATGGATGAGAAACCGGTGGAAGTGACAGGAAACAGTAGCCACGAGGATGAGATGTCTAAAGGAGTTATAAGACAATAGGTAACTGGATCACGATGCTGGAGGCATAACCATTCCTAGACACAAACACATGGGATTGTGGTATAGGAGTAGCATTGATAATCTTGTCATCTGTAGGAGAGGTGATGTTATTCTTGTGACAGGTGAGGGCATCTCGCTTAAGATTTCCTTACTCGCCTTGCTACTGAGAGGGATCCGTCAGAAGAGGCACCTTGGTAGAGACATCTCTTAGATCAGGTAGTTCTATGGGGTGACAGATGAGGTAGAGGAGCTATAAGAGTGACATGAGGTTGATGATAGTTTGAGGTGTTTCCCCCACTTCCCCAGGTGGTCCGTGATAATCTTAGAGAGCTAAATGATGTGGGTAAGGACAACTACATTCCATAGAGTCCATTGAATCAGAAGGAATAAGAGAGAATATAGGTAAAAATTTTTTCCTATAAAGACTCGGAAATCCCGTGAAAATATATTTTAATACATGGGATTTTTACGAGTCCACGAAAGTTTAAGGAGCTTGATTCCGAGGCCCGGTGTGCCCGGAATCAATTTTTGAAGTTTTGTTTAGGTAAATTCAGTAAACTTATGAGCAAGTTTTTATAACTTTTGAACCAGTGTTCAGAATTAAAATCTGAGAGCACCGTTTAACTCACAACACTGGTATTTGGTTAATAAGATTTTCACTTTGATGATAGTGAGTCGAGGATAAAAGTTAGTTTTTGGGTTTTTGTGTGAAGTAATAAAATAATGTAAGCTCACTTTATTTTATTTTTAAATGCCATGTGGAGGTTGGGTGGTTAGAACCTCCTCATGGGAGTTAAAAGTGAGACCACCACACCTTATCCTCCCTTGGGAGGTTATGGTGGTGGGGCCCACCCGAGCATAACCTCTCGTTAGAGGTTATGACATGGGGACCACACGAGGCTTAACCCCTATTAATGGAGGAGTGTAAAACCTCCTCAACTCCCCATTAAATGAGGAGAAACCCCTTGACCTTCTCCACCTTAATGGAGCCAACTCCCCGTTAATTTAATTTGTGTCACCTCTCAAGAATTAATTAGGGGAGCTGAGTTAATTAATTAATTATCTTTTGAATTGTTATGCCAACTCCACCCCATTAATTAAATGATTCAACTCCTTTAATTAAATCACTCAATTTGAATTTATGCCAACGAAAATAACAGATTCTAATCTATTATTTGGCTACGATTTCATTTTGGGTGGGGTGGAGAGAAAAGAGGAACTTGGGAGAAATATTGGGAGAAGGCTCCCAATGAAGAATGCTTCCAACGAAGACTGATCTTCCTCGACTTCTTCCCCAGAACCCCCCCATCGACACAAGATGTCTTCAATGGATATTCCCTCCTCATCGTCATCAATGAACCGACACAGCCCGGGATTGGGAGAGCATGACGAACATGATGAACAACGAACTCCTTTGTTCCCTTTTCGTGACACCATCAACGAACGGCGATTGATAATCAAAAGGTAGGGGGTATATTACTTGATGATGTTATAAATTTTCTTATCTTCTTAATAGTATAGAAAGGGTTTGTTGCGAACATGTTAATGATCAACTACTTATCTTGTTGAGCCAATTGATACCTCCCTAAATGCGGAGGGTGCAGGATAACCTAACATGGCCCGACATCCACCGTCATTTTCCCTTCTTATGGATTTCTTCGGTATGGCGAAGAAACAATGACAAGGTGACAGAGATGACAATGAAAAAGGCCGTGCTACTCGTGGCCTCCGTGAACCGCGCCACCCCAGTGACATCCCGCACTACCTCTGACCGAGCCCGTGTACCCCGCGGTTTGCCCGCGCGCTGCCCACGCACCCCGCGACCTGACCGCGTGCTACCCTCGCACCCCGTAACCTACCTGCGAGCTCCCCACGGCCTACACGTGTGCCCTGCGGCCTGCTTACAAGCCCTTCCTGCCTTCCTGCACGTGCCCCATGCCCCGCGGCCCACCCGCTCGCCCTGCGGCCTGCCCGCGTGCTGCCAGCGGGCCCCTCGGTTTTCCCGCTCGCCCCACCGACATGCTCGCTTGCTTCCCGCATGCCCCACGTCCTGCCCGCGCGCCCCACCAGTCAAGCCATGAAAGCCACTCGATCCGGCCCACGAAGTCCTTTGTGGCATCGCTGGCCGAATTGGATTGGCCTTCCAGGCTGAGTCACCTGAGTCGCGCCCCTTGCGGCGCTAGCCAAACCGGCCCCGACCTCCGTGCCGAGCCGCCTATGGAGAGACCGTCGGGCCGAACTGCCCCTATTGTCCATTGGGCTGGGCCCAGTGGACCGGGCCGAGCCTAACAGGTAGACTGGGTCGACCTAGACCAGGTCAGCCCAGTCTGGGTTGGGCTGAGTTGGTTTGACCGGGTCGGACCAGGACCAGACCCATTACTGACCTAGTTACATTCTTTTGGCCATATCTTTGGCACCAGACATCCATTTGATGAACCTTTAGGGGCACTGGTATTCTTGGAATGCGACGATCTCTTTGAGAATATCTCACTAGAGTTCGGGGTAATGTTGAGATACGGTCAGGTTGGATCGTACACGAATCCAACCCGGCCCCCAGGACAAAAGGCTTATAACTCATAGACCGAGCATCCGATTGATGCACCTTTAGTTGCGTTGAGACCCCTATGAAGAGGCAGACCTTTATGATACTTCTAAGTGGTACTTCGTGGCTGTTGATGTATCGACACATGGATTGAGGAGTGGACCCTCCCGGAATCAAGCGTGATTTGTGGAAACCCTGTGGATGGTTGTACTCTGACGATTGTTCCTAGATCATGTGTTGGTCAAATAGAATATCTGGTCCTGGATCATGTGTTAGTCCAACAACTCTGACGACTGTTCCTGGTTCATGTGTTGGCTTGACAGTTTTGATTTTTGTTCCTGGATCATGTGTTGGTCTGACAGAATAGCTCGTCTTGGATCATGTGTTGGTCTGATAGCTCTGACGACTGTTCCTGGATCATGTGTTGGTCCTAAAGTTTTGACTTCTATTCCTGGATCATGTGTTGGTCTGACAGAATAGCTGGTCTTGGATCATGTGTTGATCTGACAGCTCCAACTTATGTTCTTGGATCTTATGTGGGTCTGATAGTTCTAACTTATTGTCCTGGATCCTATGTGGGTCCGACAGATTAGATTATTCAGCGGCTATATCTAATCATTCTATCTCTCTACATAATTTTTATACCTGTGTGAGCTGAGTTAGTGACTTCTATGTTTTCCTCATGATTGAGAAGGGTTACTTGATATCTTAGGTATATGTATTGGCATATACCTAAGTAATAGTTATCTGTTGTTTTCATACTCTGTGGTTTATCCTTGGTGGATTTTGAGAGACCTTGGTGGTCTTGGGGTCCCTATGAAGTATTGTTATACTCACCCCTGCACGGGCTATGCCAGCACCTCATTGTGTTGGATGCAGATGACATATAGTGCTGACTGAGGAAAAATAGTAGGACTGGACGATACCCGGAGGTGGACCTTATGATGAGTCGGTACATAGAGGAGACTGATGGATGTGGATTGTTGAGGAGGCTATCTGTACCTACCCTTCATGTAGGATCCGAGGTGGATGATCTAGGAGATACTTTTACCTTTCAGCTGTTTTGTACCTTATTAGTTGTACTTGTACTTTACAGTTGGACCTGTATTTCCGGCCCCTTTTCTTTTCATCACTCCTTTTGTATACAGTCCTACATAGTGTTTTCCTGCAATCTTACTCTATTGTGTGTGTTTCTATTTTATAAAGGTAATGTCTTCCCAGTTTTAGGGATTTATGCCTTTGGTGTTAGTCTCTAGCCCCTGGCCTATGGAAGGAGGGCTTGGGGGTAGTCACGGCACGACCCCTGGGGGATCGGTCATGACAAATTGGTATCAGAGGAGTCGGTTCTACCGCATAACTTATTATTGTGATATTTTCTGTGAAGCGATAGTGTTAATGGTACTGAGTGTTGTTTTCAGTTCAGGGAGTCCAGTGTTGGTTCGGAAGGCGACGAATCTATACATCAGGACCCTGACTTCTAATTTCTGACTCAGTGCATGAAAACACTGATTGCGTGTTTGTTTCAAGAGTTTTCTTTGTGATATTTTTTAGTCATCTCACCAGGTATAACTTATTGAATGTGGAGAAACTGTTCTTTTACAGGATGCCGCTGCGTAGACAACCAGCTACGGTTTCCGAGAGAGTACACGAAGACGGCCCAGCAAGCGACGAGGCTCCGGTGCCGGGCCCTATTACTATGCTGTCACCTTAGGGTGGTGTACCAGCACCACCAACACTTGTTGGGAAGTAGATGCCACCAGCCGCAGTGGTGGACGTTGCATGCCGACTGAGCATGTTGCATCAGTTCCAGAGAAAGTGTCCTACGAGGTTTTGAGGCAAGACAGATTCCCAGGCAGTAGAGGACTGGATGGAGGCGATTACTAGATTTTTCCACCTAGTTGAGAAACTAGAAGAGAATATGGGGATCTTTTCTACTAGTATTTTTCAGTGAGTTACCCTGAGGATAGTCCGCATAGTGATGAGGCTATAGTATGTGGACCGTTGCCCAAGATTATACCTTCAGGTAGTGTGTCAATTATGTCACTGCCTATTGCTAAGCAGTTACAACCGGCGGTACTGGTAGATGAAACATATAGGCTTAGTGCCTTACACGTGTTTCAACATCAGATACCCCTTAGGTTCTGAGGTGAGCCCGACTCATAGGCGACTGAGGACTGGCCTGAGGAGGTGGCTGAGAGTTCTCTAGAGCTTGTAAAGCTTTGTCAGGATGACATGTCGGTAGCTAAGAATTCATCTAGGCATACTGATCATTCCCGGTACTCGATGAATACATTGCGATCAGTGATTTGGGGCTCAGACTACTGAGCTTGGTGTGTTTTAGGACATTCTATCCAACACCTTTTCTCAAGATGTTAGAGAGAACTTTTGCGGTTGAATGTTTTTTGGATGAGCAGATACAGCTAGTGAATGTTAGCTGTGGGAAAGCATGAAACCATCACTAGTCTCAGAGACATGAGTATGTAAAATGTTTCGAGAAGAGAAAGTTTTAAATACAGATGAATCTGAAGGGAAACAGACATGGAAGTAGAGTTAGGAGAGAAGAATCAGGTGGTGTACATTTCGATATGTTACAACCACCCGCCTTTGTAGTCTCCACCAAGCTCAGGGAGCTGGAGGGCAGGGGAAGAGGGTAGCTGCATGCGGTTAAGGAGTGTTACCCAAGGGATCTAGGAATGATTCAAGGTACAGTCTGTGTCTACTACTAGATGCCGTATCAATAGACACTGGTACCAATCATTCCTTCATTCCACAAATCTTGTCCCAGACCTAGAGTTTTCGGTTAAACCGTTGACTTGACTCTCACATCTAGAGATACCTATGTAAGGAGAATTGATAATAACACTTATGTCGATAGTGTGATATGACCCTTGAGGTGATAGTTTTGGTTGGAACCTCTTCGTGGCTGCGTCGAGGCCTTACAACGTTAGTTTGTGCATGGAATGGGAAACCACAGTTCGTATACAGATTGACTATATTAGGAAAAAAGGTTTTGGTTTATCTACAATGTTGGGATGAGTTTTTCCTTAGTCGGAGAAAAAGAAAACCCAGGAAGCACATGTTAAAAGCATGCATATGAGGGTGGATCCAATCACTTTTGAGTCAGCCAGACTTACCCTTGTGGCAGTAGGAGTTTTGAGTTTTCAGTTCCAAACAGGAGTGACAGAACTTGGGGTTATCCTTTCAAAAGATACATCCATGATTACCCCTCAAAATGGGGGAGGGACGTATTCTTTGGATGGATATTATTAGATGTTCGTACGAGACTTCTCCAAAGTTGCAGCAGCACTATCAGCCTTGACGAAGAAGGGGAAACCCTTCATGTGGTTGGAGAGATGCCAATAGAGATTTTAGGAGCTGAGACTAAGGTTGACTAGTTCCCCCATCTTGAGGCTTCCAGAGGAGGGCGTAGGATATGTAGTTTATTGCGACGCATCAGAGATCAGACTTGGGTTTGTCCTGATGCAGGAGCGAGCAATGATCACTTATGGTTCTCAACAACTGAGGCAGTATGAGAAGAACTACGCTACCCATGACCAAGAGTTAGCAGCAGTGGTCTTCACCATGAAGATGTGGTGACACTATCTGATGGGTGAACGTTTTACCGTGTACTATGATCATAAGAGTCTCAGGTATATCTTCTCTTAGAAAGACTTGAACATGAGACAACGACGATGACTTGAGTTCCTCCATGACTATGACTTCTAGATTGTCTATACTTTTGGGAAGGGGAATGTTGTGGCAGATGCACTCAGTAGGAGATCTAGTATATAGATTCTAGGAGAGGCGACAGAGCATTTGTATACATTTTAAGATATATTTTGTGGATAGAGATAGAGTAACCTTTCTACATTCTCTTACAGTCACTCCCCCACTTCTTCAGCAAGTCAGATCGACACAACATGGGGACGCTGACTGCAAGACACGACATGCTCAAATATCCATAGGATAGGCACCTGATGGATTTTATGAAGTTGGGGATCATGTAATCCTCTTCAGAGGATGTACTATGGTGCCACTGTCACTTTGGGAGGATGTATTGAGGGAGTTTCACACATCCCCTCAGCGGTACATCCAGGAGTGGCAAAGATGTACCAGGAACTTCGACGATAGCACTGGTGACCAGGTATGAAGAAGGCAGTAGCGGAGTTTGTCTCTAGATTCCTCATTTGTCAGCAAGTGAAGGTGGAGCATCAGGTACCGGCAGGCTTGGTACATACTTTAAAGGTCCCAGAGTGGATGTGGGATGTGATATCCATGGACTTCATGATGGGTCTACCACGTATATACATGAGACATGACTCTATCTGGGTGATTGTCGACCGAATCACCAAGTCAGCCTACTTCCTACCGATCAGAGAGCAGGGTTCAATAGGAAGCTTGGGAAGCCTCTATGTGTAGGAGATTGTGTGATTACATGGAGTAACTTCTACTATTATCTTAGATTGTGACACACATTTTAGTTTCCGGCTATGGAAGGGGTTGCAGGAGGATTTCGGGACACAACTTCATCTGAGAACCGCCTTCCATCCTTAGATGGATTGTTAGACTAAGTGGACCATTCAGACCCTCGAGGACATGCTACGTTCTTGTGTCCTCGACTTTGGTCACAACTGGGAGGATCACTTACCTTTGGTGGAGTTTGAATACAACAACAACTATCACTCCACCATCAGGATGATACCTTTCGAGGCATTATACAGGAGACCTTATAGATCACCCTTAAACTGGACTGACCCTGGGGAGTCAACACTAGTGGGACTAGAGATGGTACGAGCTACCACAGAGAAGGTGAAGATCATCCAGGAGCATATGAAGACTGCACAGAGCAGAAAGAAGTCATATGCTGAAAGGAGACGGAGACCTCTAGAGTTCGAGGATGGAGACCACGTCTTTATATAGGTATCACCTCGACGAGGTCTATGGAGATTTGGAAGAGGTGTAAAGTTATCTCTGAGATTTTTTGGACCTTTTCTGGTCCTCAACAATGTTAGCGAGGTGGCTTACTGCTTAGCTCTTCCACCACAGTTGAATAGGGTGCACGATATCTTCCACGTATCTCTGCTGAGGAGATACGTGCACAACCATACTCACATCATCGTCCATGGTGAGATGGACATAGATGACGGGGAGACTTTCACAAGGTTCTAGTGGAGATTGAGGATTGATAGGAGCGGGTCCGATGTGGATGGTTGATACCTTTTGTGCACGTTCGCTAGCAGCACGAGAACCTCCAGGAGAGCACATGGGAGAGGGAGGCTCAAATGCGTGCTCAGTACCCCCATTTGTTTCCTTGGTTCGAGTTGTAGCTTACGGGGACGTAAATCCCTGAGATGGGGATAATGTAAGGACCCGGAAATCCCGTGGAATTGTTTTTTAATACATGGAATTTTTACGAGTCCGCAAAAGTTTACAGTGCTTGATTTTGAGGCCCGGTGTGCCCAGAATCAATTTTTGATGTTTTGTTTGGGTACGTTCAGTAAAAGTATGAGATGGTTTTTATAAATTTTGAACCGGTGCTCGGAATTAAAATCCAAGAGCATCATTGAACTCCTAGCGCCTGTATTCACTTAAGAATATTTTCACTTCAATGACAGTGAGTCAAGGATAAAAGTTAGTTTTTGTGTTTTTGTGTTAAGTAATGAAATAAAGTAAGATCACTTTCTTTTATTTTTAACCTCCATGTAGTGGTTGGGTGGTGAAAACTTCATCATGGGAGTTGGAGGTGGGACCACCACACCTGAACATCTCTTGGGAGGTTATGGTGGTGGGGCCCACCCGAGCATAACCTCCCGTGAGAGGTTATGACGCGGGGACCACATGAGGCTTAACCCTATATTAATGGAGGAGGGTAAAACCTACTCAACTCTCCATTAGATGGGGAGAAACCCCTTGAACTTCTATACCTTAATGGATCCAACTCACTTTAATTTAATTTATGCCACCTCTCAAGAATTAATTAGGGGAGATGAGTTAATTAATTAACTCTCTCTTTTGAATTGTTATGCCAACTCCACCCCATTAGTTAAATGAGTCAACTAATTTAATTAAATAACTCAATTTGAATTTACGCCAATGAACATAATAGATCCTAATCTATTATTTGGCTACTATTTCATTTTGGGTGGGGTGGAGAGAAAAGAGGAACATGGGTGAAATATTGGAAGAAGGCTCCCAACGAAGAATGCTTCCAACGAAGAACGATCTTCCTCGAATTCTTCCTCGAAACCCCCCCGTCGACGCAGGACGTCTTTGACCAATATTCCCTCTTCATCATTGTCAATGAATAGACGCAGCCCAGGATTGGGAGAGCATGACAAAGGCGATGAAAGGCAAACTCCTTCATTCCCTTTCCACGACATCGTCAACGAATGATGACCAATAATCAAAAGGTAGGGGGTATATTAATTGATAATGTTATAACTTTTCTTATATACTTCATCGGATAGAAAGGGTTTGTTGTAGACGTGTTAATGATGTACTAATTATCTTGTTGATCCAATTGATACCTCCCTAAACGTGGAGGGTGTGGGCCAACCTAAAATGGACCGACATCCTCCATCATTTTTCCTTCTTGTGGTGTTCTTCGGCATGAAAACGAAACAATGACGAGGCGATGGAGATGAAAATGAAAAAGGTCGCGCTACTCAAGGCCTCCGTGAACCGCACCGCCCCTGTGGCATCCCACACTATCTCCGACCAAGCCCGCGCACCCTGTGACCCGCCAACCTGCTGCCCGCACACCCCGCGGCCTGCCAGTGCGCCCCGCGGCATGACCGAACACCACAGGGCCTACCTGCGTGCTACCCCCGCGCTGCCCGGCGCACTGCGGCCAGCCCGCGAGTGGCCCGCGTGCCCCGAGGCCTACCCGCGCGCTGCTCGCGCACCCCGTATCCTTCCCGCGCGGTGCCCGTGTGGCCTGCCGGCCAGACCATACGCCCCGCGGCCTGCGCGCGAGCCCCACCGGCTTGCCCGCACGCGCCTCGCGTGCCCCACAACCTGCCCACACACTGCCCGCACGCCCTGTCAGCCGAGCCACGATGGCCACCCAAGTCGGCCCACGACGTCCTTCGCGGTGTCGCTGGCCGAACTGGCTCAGCCTTCCAGGCTGAGTAACCCGAGCCGTACCCCTCATGACGCTGGCCAAACCGGCCTCGACCTCGGGGCCAAGCTGCTTACACGGCGACCTTCGGGGAAAACCCCCCCTGCAGTCCACTGGGCCAGGCCCAATGGTTAGGGCCGAACCTAGTAGGCTGACTGGGTCGACCCAGACCAGGTTGGCCTAGTCTATTTGGGTCGAGTCGGTCTGATCAGGTCGGACTAAGCTCATGCCCATTACCAACCGTGTTACTTTCTTTTGGCCATATCTTTGGCACCAGACATCCATTTGATGAATCTTCAGTGGGGTTGGTATTCTTGGAACGAGACGGTCCCTTTGAGAATACCCCACTAGAGTTCAGGGTAATGTTGAGATACAGTCAGATTGGATCATACACAAATCCAACCGGACCCTTGGTACAAAAAGACTTATAACTCACAGAACGAGCATCCGATTGATGTGTCTTCAGTTGTGTTGAGACCCCTAGGACAAGGCGGGCCTTTGTGATACTTATACGTGGAAATTTATGGCAGTTGATGTATTGACACTTGGATTGAGGAGCGGACCCTCCCGGAATCAAGCATGCTTTGTGGAAACCTAGTTTCTATATGTACTCTGATGGCTATTCCTGGATCATGTGTTGGTCCGACAGTTCTGACATCTCTTCCTAGATCACATGTTGGTCTGACAGAATAGCTGGTCCATGATCATGTGTTAGTCCGACAGCTCTGATGACTGCTCCTGGATCATGTGTTGGTCTGATAGTTTTGATTTATGTTCCTAGATTATGTGTTGGTCTGACAGAATAGTTGGTCCTATATCATGTGTTGGTCCGACAGCTCTGACAACTGTTCCTGGATCATGTGTTGGTCTGACAGTTTTGACTTCTATTCTTGGATCATGTGTTAGTCTGACAGAATAGCTGGTCCTGGATCATGTGTTGGTCTGACAGCTCCAACTTGTATTCCTGGATCCTGTGTGGGTCCAAGAGCTCAAACTACTGGTCCTAGATCCTTTGTGGATCCGAAATCTTAGATGATTCAATGGCTATATCATATCATCTCTATCTCTCTACATAAGTTGTATACCTGTGTGAGCTGAGTCAGTGACTTCTGTGTTTTCCTCATGATTGAGATGAGTTACTTGATAACTTAGGTATATGTATGGGAGTATAACTAAGTAATGGTTATCCATTTTTTTCATACTCTTTGGTTTATCCTTGGTGGATTTTGAGAGACCTTGGTGGTCTCGGGGTCCCTACTGGGTATCGTTATACTCACCCCTGCACAGGCCATGCCTCCACCTCGTTGTGTTGGATGTAGACGACAGACAATGCTGACTGAGGTGGAGTAGCAAGACTGGACGGTACCCGGAGGTGGACCTTATGACGAGTCGGTACACGGAGGAGACTAAAGGATGTGGAGTGTTGAGGAGGATATATTTACCTACCCTTCAGGTAGGATATGAGGTGGACGATCCAGGAGCTACTTTCACCTTTCAACTGTTTTGTCCCTTTTCAGTTGTACTTGTACTTTACAGTTGGATGTGTATTTCTGACCCCTTTACTTTTCATAACTCCTTTTGTATACAGTATTACTTAGTGTTTTGATTCCAGCATACTCTGTTCTCTGTTTTTCTAGTTTATAAAGGCAATGCCTTCCCAGTTTTAGGGATTTACGCCTTTGGTGCTAGTCGCCAACCCCTGGCCTATGGAAGGTAGGCTTGGGGTAGTCACGGCATGGACCCCGGGGGACGGGTCGTAAAATTTCCTTTCTACTTTATGTATTAGAAATTGTTTGACACTATTGTGGGTACTCTTTTCTTTCCACCACTTGCTCGAGGTTTAACCAGAGTGATACGGGGGCATCAGTAGAACCCTATGTTGATAGTTGTGACAGAGGGACCAGTAATACCTAGTGTGTGTTTGGGTAGCCCTTTGATTTTTGTTAGTACCATTAGGTGTTTGGCATCATCTTTGTACATGACACACTCTAGGAGTATGTAGTTTAGTTTGATGTATCATTGAACTCAGGATGAAGAGGTACACTTTCCCCATTGAGACAAATTTTTGTGAAGTAACCAAAACTGCATGAGTGAGTCCATTCCACCCTAAGTGGAACTTATTGAGGTGTGGTGGACAATTTCATTAGATTTTCATGTTCAGGTAGAGGTTGTGTGATGAAGTGATAGAGCAGGTCCTGTACTTTCCATTGGATTTTCTCTGATCAACTTCATTAGCTTGGAGGCCTTGGGAGAGGGAATCCTTGCTTAGAATAATTCTGTAGTGACTATGTTAGACCGTATGATGTTTCAATAGTGATGATTAGTTTTTTACCATCCATACATAGATGGGATTCAACTAGTTGGTGTGGTAGAGTTTCTATTTTGGCGAGAAGTGTTGCAACTGTAGGTTTGTAGATGACGGGCCTGGTAAGACCTAGTGTTTATTCATGGGAAACCCTATATTGTTTTTAAATACCCTACCATGTTAAACATTAACCTTGAATTAAATATTCTTGAGGGGGATATTTTATAGTTTATCCAGGGGTGGATATGAACTATGTGGTTCTGTTAGTATCTGCATCAGTATTAGTGAGGTGGTGTACCACTAGACCCCCAAACTGTAGATGGACCATGGTGCTTGGTGTTTTCCCACCTATTGCGGCTATAGAGACATGTTCCCCTTTGTTGAATGATGTTGGCCATGTAGAATCTAGATATATTATTGGTTTGATCATGATGGTGCCTCTATGTGTGTGCATGTAAGCATTATAATAACCCTTGGTAAGCTCACTGAAATGGGGGTCCACTAGAGAGATCAGTTTATTTCCTTTTGCTTAGGCTTTTACTTTTCGGGGATGAAGAGCCCTATGTTGGGGAGAATGTAATGACTCAGGTTTGGACCTATAAAACATTTTAATATTTTTGGAGAAAATTTCTGAATCTAGTTAGTGAGTTGGAGCAGGAAGCCGAGGCCTGGGGACCCTAGTTGTGGCGATATTAAAAGTATTAAATAAATTTTTATCATGTGCACACAATTTATCTTGGAACATAAATAACTCAGGTTTAGAGTCTCAAATCAGATTTTTAAGAATGAGTTTGTGTCTAGAACACCATGTTTACCCTTAGAGTGATCCAAATTCGTCCGTACCAAGAGTTTCGATCAGGGGCCATTTTGGTAACATGGCATGGAAGGTGGATTAATTGGTTTAATTAAATTAAAACAAATTTCTTATTCCCCCAAACCTTATAATTTTTTCACACCAAGTAGGAGTGAGTCCTACTCTCCTCCCTCTCCTCCCTTTGGAGTCCAGCGAAACCAATACCAAATCGAAGAAGAAAGGTGTTGTTGATATCTTTTTCTGACACATATCATCATCGAATCACGGAGTAGCATAATTTGGACGTCATTGTTCATCAAAAGCTTTATATTTTATCAAATTAAATAGAAAAATTTGAGTTTTGGTCCCGATCCTTTTCATTATTCATTGTTTTAAGGTTCAGGATCCCAAAGACAATTACTATTGATCCCTGATAGGTAGATATGTGAATTTTTGGAAATAACTGGATGAATTGTGGAATTTTGAATGTAATTACTAGCTAGAACTATTTTCCACATAGTATGTAGTTTAGTGAAACACTCCATGTATCTCTTCCTATTCTGTCAAGATGAAATTTTGTGGCTACACGCCGTGTATGGGTGTTACATGCCATGCAGTCCCTAAATCGTGTGAAAATGGGACATGGATTGGGATAGCCATTTGAAAATACATGGATGTGTACTAAAAAAATGACAAGGTAAATGGACACGGGGTATGATCAATGGACACATGAAAACTATATGGGTAGGTGGTCATTTATCTTGAACACACCATATAGTATGTGATACACGGTGTGTAAGGGACATAGTTGGCTGATCCGTGTAGAAGGGGAACATGGCCAGGGGCCGAGTGAAGAGGGACATAGTGTGTACCTCCTATACACACCATGTACCCATACATGGTTTGAAAATCCTTAAATATAGGATATATGGCTAGGTTATCAGGTAGGTTCACTTGTCATGTGTTCTCTTGTGTATGTTGTGTACTCCGAGGAGATTCTCCTGGGATATTATGCCTTTCATATCTTATTCTCTAGGAATCAGATTCAGGTTTGTGATTAGTATATTTTGAGTGGTTTTACACATAAAACATGATGGATTAATCCATTAATAATAACAAGATACACTATGGTGTAAATAGAGAAAGAATCTTGTAGAGATGTGCTGAGATGATGTTAGGGATCGTTGTAGTTCATGAAGAGAGATGATGAGACTGCTACTCCCCTATATCCTCAAGGTTCATGTTCCAATTAACTATTTTATTAGGTAGTGATAGGACTCCCCACATCATGGGTAAGAGTTTTTTACCTTTGGGTAGTTTCCTCTAGGGGTATTACTCCCCTGATGGACTAGGGTGTGGGTTTCCCCTTGACGTTCATGAAGGTAGAGTATGTACTCCACTATTGGACTAGAGAGTAGAACATATATCCATGGAGTCAATAATCTCTTATTGGACTAGGTATCATGCCATTTATATATGATTCATAGATAGAGTGGGTACTTATAGTGACCCAAGATTAACATACATGGATATTACATCTTTTTAGATGAATATTCAGTACATTAAAAAAATACATGCCTGAGGATTGTAATAGTTTAGTGTCTTTTAAAACTTGGGAATAAAATCTTCTATCCTTGTGAAGGATATTCAAAATATCCCATAAATATCTCCACCATTAGTACTTCTACCTAGAACATTTCTTTATAACCTAGATAAAGAAAACATAACAAAGGGGTGAGTTCAAATGCTCAGTAATGGTAAACAAGGGAGACATTTAAGCATAAACATGATCATACGGGTATGGGAGTGTGATCATGAAAATAAAAGATCATACCATGACTATCAAAGATCATAAAGAAGAGTCATGGAACAAAGATTGGTAGTTTATAAGATAGGAATCATAAGGAAATAAAGAACATAAGCTAGGAAAACATAATATAGGTATAAGACAAGGAATTGTGGAAAACACATAAGAATATAATATGATTTCCATAGTCACCAAGGAATCACTTCCAATACAATCTTAGTGGACACATTCCTTTACTGAATCGGGTGAACCCCCATTCTAGCCATATATTACTAAACTAAGTGAACCCTAATTCTAGCCATGTATTACTAAACCGAGTAAACCCTCATTCTAGCCCTATATTACTGAACTGAGTAAACCCCCATTCCATCCCTATCTATCTCATGATATATAAATCATTACCTAATGCATTAAAGGGAGATATAGGTCCGACCAACCACATAATAAAATCATATATACATGTTCCACAAGATCACAAATAAAAATATCATAACCCATGAAATGAAATAGTAATCATAACCAAGTAAACATATCATAACCTGTGAAAAGGGACAGATTTCATAGTCATTTAATCATAAACATAACCCATGAAAAGAAGTGGGTTTCAAAAGAATATAACTCAAGAAATAGAAACGGGTTTCATACACATATAACCCATGAAGGTGAAATGAGTTTAATAAAGACAATTAAATTAATCATAACCCATTCATAGAATATATATTAATGGAATCTTTAAATCATGTTCTATAAAGGCATGCATAATATCAATAGATGTCATATTTTATGGTAAGTAATTTCAAAATATATTTAAAAAACATTTTTTGATGAAAATATCCTTTTTTGTTTGAAAAAGACTTTATAATTCATGAAAACATTTGAAAATTATTTTTATAAAAATATCATTGAAAATATATAAAGAATACTTGAAATCATTTTGAAAAATGTTTTCTTTGTAAGATTATAAAATAATATTCACAAAATTTTAAAAAACTTTTTCATTGAAAACACTTTTAAAACCTTTCAATAAATCTTGAAAATAATTCGAAAATCATTTCATTGAATATACTTTGAGAACCATTAAATAAATATTGATAATAAGTTTTAGGAAAATAATTTGAAAAACATTAATGAAATCTTGAAAATGTTTTAAAAAACATTTCTTTGAAAATAAATTGAAAACCATTAAATAAATCATGAAAACGTTTTAAAAACCATTTTACTTGAAAAATTATAAAGTAATATTGAATTTTTTTTTGAAATATTTTTCCTTGAAAACTAATTTTTAAAAAAATATTTTGTTCAAGATTAACCTTTTAAAAATGAAAATGGGGATTTGAAGAAATAAAAATGATTAAATCCATACATGTCGTATGTGGTTAAAAGAATAATCCTTTTTCACGGTATAAATGTTATAAATATTCCTTGTTCAGAAAGTTATATGGATATTCATTTAAAGAGATTTTTAAAAGAAAAAAGGGTAAAAATTTCTTTTAGATATTATATGGTAATGGTATAATATTCTTGGAAACTCTTTTTTGAAAACATATATTTCCGATCAAAGAGAGGGTAGAGTCAGGTTTACTTAAAACACTTTCTTAACTATATTATATACAAAAGAGTAGAAATATGGTACCAATAAATGAGTATAGAATGTAAAAACAGAGGAAAATTAATGTCATATATGTTCTTGAGATATGGAACATAAGAATACAAAAAAGTAATCATAAATGAAAACAATCTCGAAAAGCAATGAGATTGTCTAAATAAACCCTTATAACTTGATAACTTTTGATCATAATATACATGTAAGTAATGGAAGATAAATGAATCATATAATACCATGAAAATATTCAGATTCATGATATGTAATGTAAAATGGAAGTATATTCATGTCAAAAAATATTTTAGGTGCATAATAGAACATGAGTCTCAAAGAAGGAAAGTTGAGACAAAACATTTTTACCGATTTGGTATCTTTTGAAACTTAAACCCCAATAAATAAGGATAATTAAATGGACATTTAAATATCCATAAATTTAATTATATGATACATTTGATACAATTATAGTAAGTACATACAACACACAAAAGGAAAGAGTGGCGAACAGAACATCTATCTCACAGAAATTAAAAGTGAGATGAAATTCCCCTTACCTTTTGTATTGAATCTCACTGTACTCATACAAGATTCATGTATAATAAATATAAGTTTATTATGAATATTTCATAGAATAATATAACTATAATTAATACCATATATGGTTTTATTATGACCTTATATTACCTGATTATTAACGATCCTATCTTAAATTTTCACTTCGGGTAATATTTTCTTTGTTCTTCACATGTGTCTTAATTTGTTATATCAGTGGTCCTTATACTTATATCAAGATTAAAGAATGTATATAATGATATATATATCATTTATGTAAATTATATTTATATTATAATAATTTATAGCATAAGGAAGTATGAAATGGAATACAACATTCATGAAGATAGTAAACCATACGTATGCATGAACACTATTTTCTATTTTTATTGTCGTATTTAAAGAATGTACATAAATGAAATATGTATATATATGTTTGTATATATATGTATGTATAAATATGTCATTATTAAATTGTAATTATTATATCATATATATCATTTAAGTTAATTAAAACCATCCATAATACATTCTATGTGGTGTGTGAATGAATCACATTGCTTTTGAGGGGGCGGTAGTCCACACTTCCTCAAAAAAGATTATTATATTAACACCAAATAGAAAGTAAAAATGTGTATGCTGTAAAAGGAATAAATAATCTTAAATAAATAATAAATATAATATATTACATATATAAATATATTTTCCATCATAATGGCCACCAAGATTGGTGGTAAAGGAGAAATGAACAATCATCATTTCGTGAGGAAATATTTCACCGTAAACAGAAACAATATATTCAAAATCCATTAGATGGAGGTGTTGGTAAGTGTAGTTAAGAACCTTTTAATAAAAAAAATACTATTATATTTAGTATAGTGGAGTTTTAAAACAATAAGATAATAAATAGAGTAGATAGGGTGAATAAGGAAAATAAAGTAAAAGAGCTTGAAAGATGGCGTTACCTCTTAATCGGGAAACTCCTTTTGGTTTATCCCAAAATTATTCCTTGGGAAGTTTTTTGAAATAAGGGAGGCTTAAAATTATAAGTTAGGATTGTTTTTAGGCTACTTGGGAATATCTTTGATGAAGTTAAAAGGTTTTAGAGGGGATAGGAATTGGTAGAGATAGTGGCCTTTTATAGGGAAGGAAAAGGGCTCCCATGGAATGTTTAGAATCAAATTAGGTGTGTACATGTTATTACCTAAATAAAGTTTAAAAAACCCAATTAACTCAATAATTTAAGGTTTATGAAAGAAATATGGATATAAAATGTGTTTTTTAAAAGTATATAGGTCATTTGGCCCCTTAATTTTATGGTTTAGTCCCTAATTAAGCTTAATTTTGCCTATTTGTCGTGATTAATTTTAATCACTTTTACTAATCATTTTAGTCAAAAAAATAAACATGGTCTCATTATACAATAACTATTATAATTAATAAAATTTTTTATGTCATATTTTTTAAATTCAATTAACAGAAGCAGAAAAATTAAGAATTGTGCTAATCCCACAGACGGGACGAAATAACGAGGTTTTAAAGTAGGAAAAGGGTCAAACATTTGTTAAGATTTTATATTTGGAATCAAAGTGGAATATATTATAATGAATTAAATTTTATTATTATATGTAATATTCATATAATGTGTCTTGAAACATATTTATAATATCATTTACCATTAATAATTATTTAGACAAAAAGACATTATTTTTCACTATTCATAAAAAATGTAGTTTTTCAAAAAAATCCTAAAATTTCACCCTAGGATAATTTCAACACTCTGAATTAAAAAATGAAGTTTATATCCAATTAAATTTATAATTGTGTTTAAAATTACATTCATTTTTATAATCAGTTCATTCATGAAAAAATGTTTTAAACATATAGAGGACGTTACCAAAAATCAAACCTTTTATTATCAATATGTTTTATTTGTATTAAAAAATTATAAAAAATATTTGAAAAGTAGTTTGTACTATTAATATTACTAAGTTTAACCTCTAGGTTATTATTATATTCTTTAAATAATTTAAAAAATAAAAATATATATTCCATAGAAACTCAGTGTTGCATACATCGTACGCCAAATCAGTGTTGCTTGTAGCGCAAGCTAAGTTGGCTTTTAGTGTAGCACAAGACAAGTTAGTATTTCATGGGAAAGGAATGATTATTTTAGTGGTTTAATATATATATATATATATATAAGTATTTATATTTTCATGTGAAATGAAAAATATTGAAAATTCAAATTAATTCAAAAATAATAAATTTCAAAAACATTTCTTGTTGAATTATACCACTCTTAAAATGAATTTCACCCTCAAAATTTGTCTAGGTTATTCAAGGTTTAATACTTGAAAGATTCACTCATAAAAACCCACATCTTCAAAATTGATACTAAAACTTCCCTTAAAAAGAGAAATTTGGATCCACAATGGTTACCCAAAGTAACATGTAACTAGGTTTACACATAGGAGATCATAGGTTGGGAGTGAAGATTGGACATAGAGGAAAAGTATAAATATTTATAGGGAGCGATTGAGTTCATGAATCACAAAAAAGTAAACAATCAAAGTAATTTTCAGGACCTCATATTCCTAAATCTATGATGATTTAAAAGGATATCAACTCAATGAAAATTAAGGTATTAGGATAACCATATTTAGGAATTTTACAATTTTGATAAATTCTTGAAAAATCTATATAAAAAAATATCATTCATGGGTTATGCATTGAAAAATTTAGAATTCATCCATTACCTCAAGGAATGAATTTCTAGAAATTAGCTTTGATGAATAAATCATTTAAATATGATTTTAATGGATATTATGACCCATATAAAATAAGAAGGCTAACTATTTGTCTAAAAAAATGCTTGAATTAATATATAAAAAGTATCAATAATCGTTCATTGTAAATATTTATTCATTAAAAATTATTATACATTAACCAAGACATCACATAGGTCTGTGGTAGGCGTGAAACCCTTATCATATTTCGGTCATGGGTTCAAGACCCGTGACCTAGCCGGACTTGATTGGTTGTCACCCCACATACATGTTGTACTTTTTTAAAACTACACTAAAATAATATATTAGATGGATATCCTTGAAATAAGTTTAATAATTGATTAGCATTTTAAACATGGTTTTCAACACAAAATCAGAACAAAAATACTTCTTCTAGAGCTTAACTTAATATTTTCCTGAACGGTTAACCTCATAAACCTTCTCAAATGTGAAAATCAAAAACATTATAAAGAGATTCATGAAATAATATTAACATTGATTACCTTGTATATCACAAATTATCCCTTTTTTGTAACATTACAAACATGTAAATAACCACATCATATATTCTCTTAAAACAAGGTAATACCCTGAATTACCATAAATCCTTTTAGAAAACATTCATGCTTCTTTAATCCTAAGTGTATTGGATCAATTATTAAATCCAAAAATGTTTTAAACTTCAAAAGTGGTAGAATAAAACACCTATAAACATGTCCTTACTTAGTTCCAAGGTAATCAATAATGTCCAATTTACTTATCCATACCCCACATATCTTTATCCATACAATGTTATCTTATCATAAAGAATATATTAAGGGTTACATTTACTTATTAAAAATATCAACTTATCATTAAATCAATTTACCAGTCAATAAGGAACTTTCAACACAAACTTATAAATACTGAGTGAAAAGCATAAGTAAAAAAATCCATGTATATTTCATCATTCATAACTTTTGAATATGAATACATAAATACTTAGATCACTTTATCCTTAATACATTAACATTAATACATATTTTATTTCACATTTCAATCCATAGTCTCATCATCATCCAAAATATAATCATTACTCACACCAGCTTACTGATTCTATTCAGGAATATTCTTTTGGGTAAATTTGGTGGCATAATGATCATTTTATCCACATTTAAAACACTTAATCTTCGATGATGACTTAGGGAGGAAAAAATTTCCATCCATTACATTAACTGAACTCTTCATTTTCCCTTGCAGTCAATTTATTTGTTTCCTTATTTTCCAAATTTGAAACACCTTCTTGTTCCTCTAAGACATTCCATTAGGTGATTCTTTCCACATTCTTGACACAAATGAAACCAAATATTTTTTCCCTCCATGGTCTCCATTACCTGAACTCTTAGTGAAATCCTTTTTTCTCTTCCATGGGGAGTCTGAGAGTTGGTTATGGTAATCATTATTAATCATGTTTTATAAAAAATGGTTAGGTATGATAATGACATCTCTCACTCTAGTGATGACTGCCCATGATAAGTTATTCCATCACATTCAACATTAACCCAGTTCATTCTAGTTCCCTTCATTGACTAAAACCAAAATCATAGTGTGAGCATTAATTATCATTAGAGAAAACCACATAGTCATGAAAAAAATTAATTATAGGATGTATAAATCATGAAAGATTCTGAAATATATGGCACCATCGTTTTATCCTATATTATTCATAGATAACATATATCTAAATACTTAATTATGGTTCCTGAAGATGTGGTAAATTCCCCAAGAATAACCCTTGGGAGTGTCAAACCAGGTGTGCAGTACGGCCCATTGTTGTGTACCAGATTACCCTAATTCAATCCCAAAACATTTTATAGGAGTTTTTACCCCTAGGTACATCTGTGCATGATCCACATCCACTTATAGTATCTTTATAGGGATGTGTTTCTTTGAAACCACTCACTCTATCCTTTAAAAAAATTCCAAGATGTTTTCCTAAATTATAACTAATCCTTATACTTATCCTTAAATACATCCCTAGAAAAATCAAGAGAAATAAACATAGTGATCTCACTAGGGGTTTCTCATCCTAGTTTCCAATGGTTGACTAAACCATAACTTTGATACCAACTATAGAGACTTTGGCTTAACATACATGGATAATACATCTTTTTAGATGAATATCCTGTACATTAAAATCATACATGCTAGAGGACCGAAAGAGTTTAGTGTCTTTGGAAACTTGAAACAAAATCTTCTATCATGGTGAATGATCTTCAACATCTCCCATTATGATCTGCACCTTCATTAATTCTACCTATAACCTTTCTTTATAACATGGAGAAAGGAATCATAACAAAGAGTTGATCTCAAATTCTTAGTAAGGTTAGAAGAGAGATACATTTAAGAATAAACATGATCATAAGGGTATGCGACTATGATAATGAAAAGAGAAGATCATACCCTACAGATCAATGATCATAAAGATGAATCATGGCATAAATATTGGCATTTTATAATACATAAATCATAAGTAAATAAATAACATAATCCATGAAATCATAATATATAAATAAGTCATAGAATTGTGGAAAACACATAATAATATAATATGATTTCCATATTAGCCAAGGAATCACTGCCAAGACCATTTTAGGGGACAAAATCCTTTACTGAACCAAATAAATTCCCATTCCAGCCATGTATTACTGAACTAAGTGAATCCTCATTCCACCCCTATCTTACTGAACCTAGTAAACCCTCATTCCAGCCCTGTATTACTAAATTGAGTAAACCCTCACTCTATCCCTATATTACTGAACCGATTAAACCCTCATTCCATCCTTGTATTACTGAACTGAGTAAACCCTCATTCCTTCCATTTCTATCTCATGAGATGTAAATATTTTACCCAATGCATTGAAGTGAGATATATGTCCCACCCGTCACATAATGAAATCATACAAACATGTTCCACACATTCATAAATATACATATCATAACCCATAAAATGAAATGGGTATCATACAAATGTAAACAAATCATAACCTATGGAAAGATACATGTTTCATAATCATTTCATCATAAACATCACCCATGAAAATAAGCGAGTATAAAAAGAAAAAAACCCGTAAAAGAGAAATAGGTTTCATATATGTATAACCCATGAGAGAGAAATGGGTTTCATAAAGACCATGACATTAAACATAACCCATTCATAGAAAGGATATGAATGGATCATTTAGATAATTTCCTATAAATCCATGAGTAACATAAACAATTGTCATCTTATATGGTAAATAATATTTAAATATCATTTAAAAACATTTATTGGAAAAATATACTTTCTTGTTTGAAAAAGGATTTTTAATTCATAAAACCATTTGAAAATTATTTTTATAGAAAAAATATTTGAAAAAATATAAAGAAGACTTAAAATCATTTTTAAAAACTTCTTCCTTGAAATATTATAAAATAATCTTCAAAACATTTTAAAAACATTTTTCTTTGAAAATAGTTTGAAAAAATTCCAAGAAAGATTGAAAACGATTTGAAAATAATTTATTTAAAAATAAATTTAAAAAATTAATATAAATATTGGAAATTCATTTAAAATAATTTCATTAAAAATAATTTGAAAACATTTATATAAATATTGAATTTTTTTTAAAATAATTTCTTTGAAAATAATTTGAAATCATTTAAATAAATCTTGAAAATATTTTAAAAATCATTTCTTTGAAAATACATTTAAAACCTTTAAATAAATCATGAAAACATTTGAAAAAATATTTTACTTAAAAAGTTATAAAATAATATTGAAAATATATTGAAAATATTTTTCCTTGAGAACTACTTTTAAAAAAATTCTTAAAGATTAACCTTTTAAAAATGAAAAGGTAGATTTGAAGAAATGATGGCAGGTAAATCTGTACATGTCGTATGAGGTCAAAAGAGAAATCCATTTGGGTGGTAAAACCTTTAGAAAGATAAATTGTTTATAAATGAAAAGAATATTTTTTTGAATATTTTTATAAAATACAAAATGGTAAAAATTTCTTTTAGATATTATAAGGGAATGGTATAATATTCTTGGAAACTCTTTTTAGAGAACATAGATTTATGACCAAAGAGAGGGTAAAATCGGGCTTACATAAAACACTTTCTTAACTATATTATGTACCAAAGAGTAGAAATATGGTACCTAAACATGATTATATCATGAAAAACGAGATCATAATGAAATTAATGGATTTTCATGATATATGGAACATAATAATTCATCAAAGGAATCATAAATGTAAACAATCTCAAAAAGTGATGAGATTGTCTCAATAAACACTTATAACTTGATAACTTGGGATCTTAATCTCCATGTAAGGAATGAAAGAAAAATGAATCATAGAATACCATGAAAATATTTAGAATCATGATATGTCATTTAAAATGTAATTATATTCACCTCAAAAAGATTTTATGTGTATAACAAAACATGAGTCTCAAAGAAGGAAAATTGAGACAAAACATTTTTATCGATTTGGAAACTATTGAAAATTAAACACCAAGAAAGAAGGATCATAAAATGGAAATGTTAATACCCATAAATTTTATTATACAATTCATTGGATACAACCATGTTCTGTACATACACCACACAAAAGTAAAGAGTAGTTAACATAACATGTATCTCACAGAAATTAATAGTGAGATGAAATTCCCCTTACCTTTTGTCTTGACTCTCTCCGTACCCATAAAAGATTCCTATATAATTAATATAAGTTTATTATACATATTTAAAAAAATATCCTTATTAATAATACCATATATTTTTTGATCATGACCTTATATTACCATCTTGTTAATGATCTTATGTTAATTTTTCAGTTCAGGTAATATTTTCTTTATTCTTCGCATGTGTCTTAATTTGTTATATCATTGGTCCTTATACTTGTATCATGATTATAGAATTTATATAATTATATAAATATAATTTATATAAATTATATAGATATTATAATAATTTATAACATAAATAAGTATGAAATGGAATACACCGTTCATGGAGAGGGTAAGCCGTACTTAAGCATAAACGTTATTTTCTATTTTTATTGTCGTATTGAAAGAATATATGTAAATGAAATATGTATATATATGTATATATATATATAATTATTAAATTATCATGAATATATAATATATATAATATAATTTCATTAAACCCATCTTAAATACATTATATGGGGTGTGTGAACGAATCACATCGCTTTGAGGGGGTAGTAGTCCACACTTCCTCAAACGAGATTATCATATTGGCACCAAATGGAAGGTAAAAATATGTGTGTTGTAAAAGGAATAAATAAGATTAATGAAATAATAAATATAATATGTTACATATATAAATAGATTATATTTCATAATGGCCACCATGATTGGTGGTAAAAGAGTAATGAACAATCATCTTTTCGCAAGTTAGTAGTTCACTGTACAGAGAAACTGTTTGTTTAACATCCATTACTTGGAGGTGTGTGTAGTTTTAGGTCATAAAAATTGCATAAAAAAAACCTAGTATATTTAGTATACTTGTTTTTTTATACAATAAGGTCATAATGATAACAGAGTTGTGAAGAAGGAAAATAAAGTAAAGGACCTTGAATGATGATGTTACCTCTTAATTGGGTAACCGTTTTTGGTTTATGAAAAAAGGCTTTATTGAGAGGTTTTCTTCAAAAAGGATGATTAAAGGTATAATGAGGGATTTTTAGGCTAATTGGTCAGATTTTTGGTTAACATAAAAGGTTTGATATGTGTGAGGAATGAGTAGAGGTGTGACCTTTTCTAGGGAAGAAAAAGGACTCACATGGAATTTTTCAATACAAATTAGGTGTTCACATGTTATTACTTAAAAAAGTATTCCAGAACAAACCAAACTCAATAATGGAAGTTTTATGTACGAAATATGGACATAAAATGGATTTTGAACAAGTTTTTAGGTCATTTGGATCCTTAATTTTTAGGTTTAGTCCATAATTCCGCTTAATTTGGCCTTAACAACTATGATTAATTTTAATCACCATTAATAATAATTTTGGTCAAAAAATTACCATTGTCTAATTAGAATATAAATATTATAATTAATACAATGTTTTATATTGGATTTTTCAAAATTCACTTCATAGAAGCAGAAAAATTATGATTAGTGCTAATCCTGTAGATGAGACGAAATAATGGGTTTTAATGTAGGAAAAATTTCAAATGTTTGTTAAGATTTTATATTTAGTATCAAAGTGGAATTGATTATAATGAATTTAATTGTTTTATTAGAATAAATATTCATCTAATTTTACCTTAAAACATATTTATAATATCATTTACCATTAATAATTAATTAGAAAAAAGGTAGTAATTTTCACTATTTATAAAAAAGATGAAGTTTCTTAGAAAAATCCAAAAAATTCACTCTAGGATAATTTTGACGTTCTAAATTCAAAAATTAAGTATATTTTATATAATTAAATTTATAAAAGTTTCTAAAATTACTTTAATTTTTAAAAATAGTTCATTCTAGAAAATGATGTTTTTAAACATAAAAAAGACATTACCAAAAATCATATATTTTATTATCAATATGTATTATTTATATAAAATAATTATAAAAAATATTTGAAAATTAGTTATTACTATTAATATTACTATGTTTAACCTATAGGTTATTATTATCTTATTTAATTAATTAAAATAATAAAAAGAGATACTTTTTAGAAATTTTGTGTTGCATGCATCATACACCAAGTCTGTGTTTATTATAGCGCAAGCCAAGTTGGTATTACATGTAGCGAAAGGAAAGTTGGTATTGTATGTGAAATGAATTTTTTACTTAGTGTTTTAATATATATATATATATATATATATATATAAAGAACTATCTTCAGTGTTATGTGAAATGAAAAATATTGAAATGTTAAATTAATTTGAAAAAACAATTCTCAAAATCGTGATGGTGTTACAATACTCCCCTACCGGTTAGGGTGAAAGTCCTATATTATAGGATTTGATACTCCCCTATCGTTCCAGGGTGTAGGTCCTTCATATGAATTGTTACGACAGATTCCTTACTCCCCTTCCATGTTATAGAGTGGGTCTTAAATATTAAGGGTGGTACACATTACCATGTTAGGGTGTGGGTCCCCCATTGTGAATGAGTTCGGAGAGTCGGAACACCCTTGTCCTAATAGGGTGTGATTCCTCTAGCCAGAGAGTGGTACTACCTTACCGAGTTAGGGTACGAGTCCTTGATCTATAGAGTGGTACTCCCCCATCATATCAGGGTGTACATCCTCCCTTCTCTGAGTAGTATTCCACTGTTGGATCAGAGTGCAGTTCCTCAATTACAGAGTAGTACTCCCCCATCTCCGAGTTGCAGCAAAGTGTGGGTCATACATTAAAGTTCAAGATCCATCGATTATGGGACATAGTTACTAGGAGTGGAAACCTTAGCTTTATGTGAATAATACCTATATAGGATTTAGTTCTCCCTCTATGGACTAAGGTTTAGGCTACTCTATATTGGAGTGAAAAAGGTTTCACAGGTTAGTGAGGAGAAGTAATGCCTTGACTATAGGGCAGTGGTGAGGTCAGGGTCCCTCCATTCCCTCTTGTTATAGAGGATGCACATGATGCATAGATGGATTATTGGTCCCTAAACTATGTGTATTTGTGAGGGTCGAGCCTCTTCACTTGGGTTTCTTTAGCTTGCGATGTGCGTAAGGTACCGATGATAGGACCTTTGGTGATGGGAACTAGAGATGGACCAAGTAATATGTTCTTGATAGAGAACATTCTCTTGAACATACCATTAGGAATGGTAGAGTTGTTGATGATGGAGTTCATCTCTCTAAAAGGTGCTATCTGGGATGGATGATCTCATGGAGTGTCTTCTCCTGGTTTCATGTTACGGTTAGAGCCTATGAATACAATCCTATTGCTAGTTATGAGGTTGGAACCTTATGAAACTTAGTGGATGAGATGAGTATATATGGGTGATTTATAGAAGTCCTTGTGGTGTTTCCATGCATCTGGGTTGACACCCCTTGTAGACTAAGATGTCTTGTCATGTACATCCAAGCATAATTTGAGATAGACTTTCCCTCTCGATTGGGTTTCCCTATGGCTAGGTTAAGTAGACTGTTTCATTTCAGTTTCTCCCTTTTTATTTTGTGGTTTTTTGTGCCTAATGAGTATTTTTATACTCACCCATGTACAAGATTTTCCCACACAGGTGTTGGGTCTCATGCATACCACAAGGCTTTTGATGGTGTCCCTGTAGGACCCAAGGTAGGCGGAACATAGTGAGCTAGACCAAATGAGGTGTTTTCCAGAGCTGTTCCTAGGAGATTTTCAGAAGTTTTAATTGAAAGAGATCCCCTCCTTCTGATCAGGATAGATTCTTTTAATGTTTTATTTAGTGTATATTCTTTTCCCCTTATTTTCATTTTAGTACATTTGTTGTACTATGGTTATGGTATATAGATGTATGCATGCATTTGTTGCTTTTGGATTTTACATTTCATCATTTTGTGTGCTTGGATAGGTGTGTGTGGTAAGGTACTTATTAAATTCCACCCATGTTATTGATATGCCTACTATGAACTATTCTCCCACCCCAAACCTAATGGAGGTGGGAATGGGGAGTTACGGCCAGAACCCCATCGGGCCTGGTCGTGAAACTCATTCTCCCAAAAGGGCTCCTGCACACGAACAAATAGAATGTTCCATCTAAGGAGGATCCTCTCATGATGAACCTCTATCTCATTATGCACTCGATAAAGGTGGTTCCCTCCTTGATTTCTAGATCACCCTTGTAAATAATGTTAAAAAACGTCATGGAATTATCTCCAAATATTTTTCACATGGAATATTTCATGAATTCGATCCAACTATGGGGGAAATTCCAAGTGGTATAAAACCTCTCCAACCATTTATTTGATCTAAAATGTCCTTATGAACCTTAGGGATATCTTCCCCCCATAAAACTTCTACAATCCTCATTGTGGGGGAAATTCAAGAAATATTATCTCCCTACTCAAACTCCATGGTCGTAAAGTAAAAACTTGATTTATATTTATGGTTGGGAATTTTTTAATTTCAGTTTGAATCCATGATTTTAAATTTTAGGAATTTAAAATGAGGTTATGATATAAAAAGGGTGTCTAGGGCGTGTTTCATGCCTAAATCAACAAATTTGTGAGGAAAATACTAGGCTACATGGGTATTATAAACCATGCATCCAAGTATATATAGTTAGAAAAATTATATGGGGTGCTTCATGGATTCACAGAGGGTAGTGTATGGGATGTGAAAGGTTTGTATAATGGTGAACTACAACCCATGAGGGTTGTGTTCACTAGGAATAGGAGGATTTAAGGGTAGAGCATGGTTAGACAAACCATGCTCCCCAACTATGGGACCACTGTCCTTTGATAGTAACTCCCTCACAGTTGGTGCATGACTTGGCCGACTATGTGACCAAATCATTCACCTCTTTAACATTGGGTAAAATGACCTTTTTCCCTTGTTAATATTAAAAACACACCCCTAATTTTTATTATCTATCATTATACTGAACATATTTATATCCCTTTGATCATTCTCCCACACTTATCCTATGATTGGAGGGATATTCTTTTTCTATCCTCTGAATCAAGATCTATCTATCCCATTGGATTACCATACGTAACCTCTCCAATTCATTGACACCATTCATCATTTATATTTCAGTTGGTGATGCTATTTTGGTGTGAGATTATATGGCCCATTTCAAGTCTGTTTATATTCTCTTCTATTTTATATCATTTAAATCCAAACCAAGGGATAATACTGGATGATGCATCTATTTCAGTCTTTAGGATAGTGGTTCAAGAATTTTCCCTCAAAGTATATCTATTTAAAAATTGTTTCAATTATATGCATGCCCATTTCACTTGGTTTTACCCTTAAATGCATCTTCCTAAAATTTAATTGACTAAATTTCTACATAAGTCCACAATGAGACCTATTGAAATCATTGGTGGATGATACCTCAATGTTAGCATCCCCAAATAGGGTTTTCTTCTTCTTTATTCCTTCAAGAATCTCAATTTTGATTACCTGGGACACCATTCAAGTGTTCTTGGCATAGCCTTTGGAATGATAAGTCATTTATCTTAATAAAAAAATATTTTATATTATTAAATTATATATATATATATATATATATTTCACATGGCAAGGGAAAATTTAATATCCTTGATAATTGGTTGCAGTTCCTTATTTCACCATGTCATGTATGATGAAAGGTAATGGAATTAACCTAAAAATTATAATTGGATGGAGTATTACATGGAGAAAAATGAATTATGATATAATAAAATAATAATGTTACTATTACATATATACCATTTTCATCTTTATAAGAGTGGTCAGACTTGAGATCACCTTGGATTCCTGAGGGAATGCCTTGAGCACTCAGAGGATTCCACCCTAATTCATTAAGATGACATTCGTGGGATATACCTACCATATAATCTGATTACTTTTATGTTAATGCCTATAACATGTATAAACAATTCACTTAACACTTTTTATAGATATTGGGATTCCTTGGATGCACTGCTTGGATGCAGATTGTTGTCTTCGGACACACAATGCCATGGATTCACCCCATTAGTCCTAGTCGTAATTAGACTAGGATTACAATAAATGAGCTCCATAGAAATGATTAGACTCTTTTATGGTGGAATTCCTTGGGTGTACCCCTAGTATTACACTCAATAACTTATATCTAGACTGCATGAGTTACCACTATGAGTTGGCCCAACCCCTGAGGCCAAGGACGCCTTAGTTTCTCCATAGATCCTCTCTTATTATTATCATTAATATTACTCCATGATTACCAATAAATTATAAATATGATCCCCTAAATAATAATTAAATTAATACATGTTCGGATACATACATCATAGGTTTGAGCATGTTTGGTTGGCAATGTGTCCCTTGGTGAACCCGATTTCATCATGAGTTATATTTATTTACATATTTTATTTTTATGTACCTACACACTATCACAGTTTATATTCATAACCTGGATTATTTATAAGAACTATTGGTGGCCTAATTTTTTTTTCTTAAATGATATTTTGGTCACTATTTTTAGTTGGGATGATTATATAATTTCGAGTGTATAAAAAGGAATGTGTCCTAATTTGGAAACATAACAGTTTTCTTTAGGATGGGAGTTTGGTAATATATTACTGAGTGAGTGATCATGGAACATGGATAGTTCTTTCAATTTTTGATCATTTTACCTATCATATAATGTAATTTCTATATACTTCCATATATTCATGCTTTACCTTTTTATGGATATGTGCAATCATATGTTGTATATTATAATATTTCATATTTTGATTTTATCTTGTATGTATCAGAAGATTACACATGTTATGATACCTTATTATTAATTGTAATATTTCCCCTATTTATTCCCTTATTTTACTACTATGTTACACTTATATTATAAAGTTATAGTCTCCCACCAAACCACTATAGACATTCGATGCTATTCGGAAGCTTCAAGCAAAAGGGGAGGAATTTTTGAGGCCACATGGCCAACTGATTTGGCTATTGTTATCAGGTGAACCAAGATGGGATGTCAAAAAGTGGCATCAGATAGGTTTATTTTCTTATATAATTTTCCACAAAATTTTTATAGGATATTAGTAACATTTTAGAGATTAGCCATAAGTTTTAACTAGGACTAGTTAACCCACATTCAGTGTAAATACCATGTTTCTTGGGAAATTGAAATTGTTGTGTTATAATATTCTTATTAAATTTGATATATTTTCACCATCAGTTAATGGAACTGAATTATTGAATTTTTTGATAATGTTGGATTAAATTTTACCCTTTTCTAGGTACACCAAGGAATCATTTATCATGAATAATTTTAGTCAGTTTATATGATTAATATGTCATGAATTATTGCATTCAAAGTATCTTTCTTTTCTTGACTGCATGATAGTTGTTTTACATGCATTGAGTGACACATTTATTATGAAACAAATGTATATATTAGAAAAAATGATATTATATAATGGGTTATTAAAGTGTCTACATAAAAAAAAATAGTTTTTCCCATATATATTAATGATTCCACCTTAACTAAGTAATTATCACATGTTTGAGCTATGTAAATGACATTATATAGACTGAAAAATTAGATTATTTTGAATACATGAATGACATTTTTAATTTAAAGAGTGATGTTACCTCTAAAAATTGGGAATGATGATTCATTTAGTCAAATAATCTTATATGCATTGTTATATTCTGCTAATGAATGAAAATTTTCTGGGTTTAGTCAAATGAGCTACCGATTAAAATTAATAAATCATGTACTTGTATAAATTGGGAATGATACTTCAATTAACTGGTATATAATAACAATGAAATAATTGGTAAATATTAAATTTAAATGTTTTCACCATTAAATGGGGATTCCATTTGAAAATTAAAGGGAGTTTAATTCTATTACATGCAATTGAAAGCCCATATACCATTACCCTCACAATAAAATGGATAATTTGACATAGACATGACCTTGGAAGCGGAAAATAGGCATTGTTTCATTTTTTCATGTGACTATTCCTAACACCCAGACCTAGGTTTAGGATTTGGAAGAAGGATGTGACTCTTATATATAAATTATAGTACATATACTATTCTTTTAGTTATAATAGCAATCATTATCAAATTGTATCCAAGTCATGTGCTTGGAAATTATAGAGACATGCAACCTTGCTGTATTCAATTTGTGCTCTAGGAGGGTTGTAATGACTATGCACCAGAGGTTGTGGGGCCTAAGACCCTAGTGTTATGTACAATATTTCCACCTGAAAAAACTAGAGCTATTCCTAATGCGGGGAATGATTCCTAGTTTTGAGATGGATTCCTGTATCTTATACAGATTATGCACGGAGCTCCACGAACTACCTCTTCTATAGAAGAATTGAAAAATGAGTTTAAATAGCTATATTTTACCATGTTTTGATAGGATGGTTGACCTCAAGTTTCATAGACATGTCTAGAGTCAATTTTATTTATTATTGATTCCCTTGAGACACCTCCTAAGAGGATAGTCAAGCTCTCAACTTACATGATTCATGATTTCAAAATATTATTTTGGGATGTTTTGAATTAGTCCAATCAGCACCAATGTATTCCTTAGGGATATTTATATTCTAGTTTTTAGGAATTATTCTCCACGTATATTTGGAGAATTGATAAGTTAAGATATTTCAGGCACCAGGAGTAGGGAACTATGTTTTTCATAGACTATTCTGCCTGATATATATAGCTTCATCATTTTTACCAACCCTAACTAAAGATGAGTTGTCTAGGATGAGGTGATTAAAGTATGGGATTAGGTACACCATAAAATCATAGGTATATGTCTTTAGGAGAATTCCCATTCCATATGTTTTAAGTCAATCCCAAATCATTGAGCACAATTTGAGGGATGTTGACGGTACATGGCCTGGTGGAATAGTACCTAGATAGTTTAGCGGTTCACCCAATAGACAAAAACATCATCAGGAGAATTCTCACCAGAGTGATGGTAGCTAGACCATCAACACTAGAAGTTTAGTAGTTTTTTATTAGTGTGGAAGTCAAGCCATGTGAATCCTCATTATGATAGAAACATATTTGATAATTGATATTTTATCCAAATGGGATATCTTCAAAGGTTTATCCTGATCATACCATATATTTCTAGTGGGAGAGGATCCATGGCAGCTCCACCGTCTACAGAAGGATTATTTTCTCCATGTAAGGTGGGAAAATGGGGTAATGCCAATTGATTAGGGTGAGGATCATGTAATTTAAATGGTATCTAGACCTATATTGTTTAGTGTCATAATATTTTATTAGAGTAGTCTAATTGTTGATAAGGGCCATAGATATAGCCAATTGTAAGAAGTAAATATAATACCCAAGTAGTAGAGAATCCAAAAATGTACAATACAAGGTACTATTGTAGTATCCTAAACTATCGTATCTTCTTTAATTGATATAGGTGCCTCACACTTTTTTATTTTGGTATCAATCATTGAATGTTTTGGGATTCAAATTCAGAGAATGTTTTGGCTTATGAACCTAGAAAAACCATTGGGTGTATGGTCATATGTTATAATCCAATGAAATGACTGTCCTATTTAAATTAGTGGACATTTCATCCAATATAATTTCATTATTCTCAAGATTACTGGGTTTGTTTTCATGATTGGGATTGATTGGCTCATGCATTGTCATGGATAAATTGACTGTTATCACTAAAGGGTAACTTTCACATTTTATAAGGGGGTAGATATGTGCATAAATATTAATGGGATGTTGAGGCTAGTTGAGCTAGTCTAGAGCCTCGTGGGATGAGAAGAGTGATAACCTAGATTTCCAACCAATTCTTGGATGATCAGATGGTGCTTTTGATAGATTTTTCTCCCATGGTTGATTGTTTTAGTGATGTTTTACTAGATGAATTGTCTAGAATGACTCTTTATATAAGGGTATATTTTACAATATATCTCATTCTAGGATGATCTATAGTATGTATTCCTTTATATGGTATAGAAACTACTGATCTTCCGGAGCTCAAGAGACAGTTGGAGGATTTAAAATATAAGGGTTTTATCTAACCGGGTACTTCTCCTTAGGCTTCACCTACAATTTTTTCCAAGAAATTGGATAGAACCCTTAGACATTACATGTATTACCGATGATTAAACTAGCTTATGGTTAAGAACCGATATCCTTTTCCTTGAATATATGATATCTTTAACTAGCTTTGAGGAGTTAGAGTTTTCTCAAAGATAAATATTAGGTTAGGAAATAATTATATACTTTTTAGATCCTTAGAAAAACCTCTTAAAAAATTTCATAGTAGTTGTGGACATTTTGATTATTTTGTTATGTCATTAGGACTTAAGAAAGGGAATTCCATTTTCATGGCATTGATGAATAAGAATTTCCACTTGTACCTTGATTCTACCATTGTGGTGTTCGTGGAAAATGACTTGGTGTGCCCATAGACTCAACACGATCATGAAAAACACATTGATATCAATTTCAATACACATAATTACCATAATATATATGATAAGGTCACAATTTTCCACTTATATATCCAAAAATTTCACTTATTAGGTCATATTATCTCAGAATTTGGAGTATCAATTGACCTATAGAGGGTGAGTGCTGTTATTCCTTGGGAGAATCCCAATAATGGGTTTGATTAAATTGATTCTTGAGGATATATGGATTTTACTGGGATTTTATATAAGCCTTATCCTGACTTGTAGCACCTCTTATCGGTCTTACTAAGTAGGGTGTGATGTTATTATGTTATGAAGCATGTCATAAGACCTTTAAAAAGATGAAAGGAAGACATACTTTATCACCATTCCTGGTTCTTCCATAGCCTTGAATAGATTATACATTATTATATAATTTATCATGAATCTGGATTGGTGTATTATTGATGAAATGGGATAGAGTCATTGCATACGAGCCTCTCTAGTTGATACCTCAAGAGAATAATTATCTTACGCATAACCTAGAGCTTGTATCTATCATTCATGCCTTATGTTGATGGAGAAATTATCATTGGGAGATAATTTTGTTGTGTTTACAAACTTCAAGAGATGAGGATATGTATTTACACATCATGAATGTAATGTATGATAATGAAGATGAGTTTTATACCTTTTCCCTTTTAACATTGAGAATGATTATTCACATGGAAATGGTAATGCAACATCTGATGTGTAGATATAGAAAACATAGGCACAATACATTTGGGAAGCTAGTGATGAATGGAACTTAACAAACCTATTTTTTAGATGAATTTGGGGTTTGAAGAGATTCATGAGCGGCCTTTTATCGTAGAATTATCAGTTTCCTCTTCACTCTTGGATATAGTGAATAAAAGTTAGTTTTAAAACCCTAAAGGTTTGGTCCTTTGGGAAAGTATTTTAGGAGATGACCAGCCTATAGATTGGTCTACCTATCGATATCAGATACTGTATATCCATGGGTGTATATAGGTTCCCATATAAATTTGAGAGGATATTATGTGAAAATAACATTCTTCTCAGTGGGAACTGAACTCGGGTATCTCCAATATGTATCGTGATATGTGAATCTAGTTTTGGTGTTTTGGGATGAAACATCTGATTGAGGGTTTTATCACTAGCTATCCACATGTAAGTAGGTGAAGGTAAAACACTGGTGGACTAATGGCTTTTCACAACACTTAATTTTCAAAAAATGAAAATGGGAAGACCTCATGATGGATTTTGTTACTGGTTTACAGTGGTCACCTTGAGGTAGTGATGAGGTTTGGGTAATTATCATCTGGTTGGTGAAGGTATCCCACTTCATTCCTTTTAGGGAGACCCTCTTAGTGGATGATCTAGTCCAATTGTATGTCTATGAGATTATATTAATAAAAGGGGTCCCTAATACTATCATTTCATATAAGGATTATAACTTCACATTGATGTTCTAAAAAGCGTTATAGAAATATTTGGGTACAAAGGTTCATCGATGTATAACTTTTCAAAGTCATAATGATGGCTAGTTAAAACAGAATATATAGGCCTTGGATGATATTCTTCAAGAATGTACCCTTTATTTCAAGGGTTATTGGGATAAAAATATACCCCTAGTCATTTTTACCTCTATAAATAGCTTTTAAGAATAAATATTGTTAGATCCATATAATTCCTTATATTTTAGGCCAAGTTTTTCACCTCTATGATTGTTAGATGCAAGGGAGGCAGTGCAAGTAGGTCCTCATATCATTCAGGAGACTTTAGAGAAAGTCCAATTAATTTAGAAATATATGAATTCTAATCAATCTCTATAGAAATAATATGTCAATATATTTCTATGAAATCTAGAGTTCGAGGATGAGGATTTTGTTTTCTTGTGATTATAACCCAAGATTGGGCACAGGTGGATACCAAGGAAAGGGTAGTTGTCAACTCATTTTTTGGGCCTTTTTAGATCACTGAATAAGTTGATTCAGTAGCCTAATGGTTGATGTTACATTTTAGTTATCGTTTCATGCACGACATCCTCCATGTTTTAGAGCTTCACTGATATAATTCTGACCAATGGAATACTTTTGATCCTAAGTTTTTTGAGGTTGAGGCTAATGCTTTGTTTGAGTATTATCCTTTTAATATCATAAATCATAACACAAAGGATATATGATGAAGGTCTAACCCTTTTTTGAGGGTACTATGGTATCAAAAACGTATATAGGATAAGACTTGGGACAAGGAGGATAATGTACATATCCAGATGTGATATTTTCTTTCATGTGATACTTTACCACCCTTAGAAGGTAAAATTGGGGGTGTGTTCCTTTATAGGGGGAAGACTATAAGAAACTATTATTTCTTCATGGATTTAAATGTTTAAATTTTAGTGGGATCCTTAATTTTATCCTTTTATTAGTTCCAGATGATTTTATAGTGGAAATGAGGGTGTCTGGGGATTGTTTGGAGCATAGACCACATATCTTTGAAAGAAACAACTAGGCTGCATTGTTAGTATAAATTGTTCCTCACATTATGTATAGTTAAAAAACTATACGGGGTGATATGTAGACCCACAGAGGGTATTTCATTGGTTATGAATGGTTTTTCTATCCATGAATAACAACCTATGTTTGTTTTGCTACCGAGCAAGAGGGGGATTCATGGTTAGAGTACAGGTAAAAAATATTTTCTACAAAACTATGTGGGACACTATCCTTGAATAATAGCTAGTGCATGGGTTGGAACATGTTTTTTCAACTATACGGCCACACCATGCACCTTTTTATAGTGGGGATAAATTAACTTTTCCCACATTACTTCTCATAACTCAACGCATCATTCTCTCTTTACTACTATAGTGTAAACAACCAATCATCCCCCCTTTGGGTTATCTTTCACACCTAACCTATTATATAAAGGGTATTATTTATATGAACTTTGAATCATGATATGTATATCATGTTGAATATCCATTGGTAATATCTGAAATAATTTTATAACTTTCTCTGTTTATCATTCCACCAATAATTCTATTTTAGTGAAATCTCATATGCCCTATTTCTAGGGCATTTGTATGTTCTTATGTTTTCTCTCATTCCAGGTGGAACAAAGGGCTGATATTGGATGAGGCATCCAATATAGGTTTAAGATAAGTTTTTTTATTAATTATCCCTCAAAGTATCACTATTTATTAATATTTCTTTCACAAGATAGATCATTAGGTGTTTCCACTTAAATAAATCTACCTGCCTGCCTGAATGGCCCGAAGGCCTTCATTTTTTATTGATTTTGATAACCCCTCTTTAAAGGGATGAGAGGGAACCCTTACAAGGCCCGTAGGCTCAGAGATTACAAGGCCCATAGGCTTAAGATATTACATGACCCGAAGGTCTTTAGGGAATTCAACCAGACTATCTACAAGGAACTGCCCCTCCCCAGCATCTGCATCTTGATAGTTGCTCTTTACCTTTGCATGACCGTCTGGCTAGGATTCCCGTGCAAGCACAGGCTGGTACCGATGGCATAACCATACCCTCTCATTCTGACAATCCATTTGGCTCTGCTTTTCTGAGTGTACCTGCTTTGAATCCTCTTCTGGGGCTGCTCCTTTTTTTTGTAGTGTGTCTGGGTCTGTATGAATTCATCCATGTTTAACTTCCCTGCACTAAATCCCCTTTCCATGATACCATCTTTCTTGCCGATCCACTTCGTCTGCACCTAGGTAGTGGCCACATGAAGTGATCTCTCAGACATCTTATCACCATCCTCTTTCGAGGTGTTGAATGGAATCGATTTCTCCAATATTTCTTCCTCAGAATGGACAATAAGTTCTCATAGATCCTCTTCACGCTGCTGTCTAGGAGGGTATGCGACCTGATTCACCAGCTCCACATCCTTGAAATGAAAAGGTTTCTCCCCGAACCTAACCTCCAACCTCTCATCCGCATCCCCCAAAGGGTTCGTCAAAACTTCCCCACTGTCCTCTGCCTTTGAAACCTCCATGCCATGATCTGGAGACCTGGATTCTATGTGCTGGACCTCCACACCTTCAACCATGTCATGTATGATGAAAGGTAATGGAAGGAACCCAATGAATTGTAATTGGAATCAAAATTACAAGGTCTAAAATGAATTATTATATAATAAATGTATAAGGTTCATATTACATATAGACATTTTTCATTTTTATAAGAGTGGTCGAACATGAAGACACCGTATATTCCAAAGGTAATTATTTGAGCACTCAGATGGTTACAAAAAGATTCATGTAGTGGATTTCTATGGGAGATACACACCAAATAATATAGTCCTTGTATTATTATTTAAATGGATCATTGATGTACTGCTGGACCAAATAAAAATTTTATAGATATTAGAGTTCCTTTGATTTACTCCATTGATTTAGCTTCATGACTTCAGACATACTACACCATGGATTCACCCAATTAGTCCTAGTCACGTATGTCCCATGATTACTATGTATAAGCTCCATGGACTTGGTTTGACTCATTTATAGAGGAATTAATTAGTTTTACCCCATGGATTATGTTCAGACCCTTTTAGCTAGATATCATGAGTTACCACTATGAGTAGGATAGACCCCTGAGTTCAAGGATGTTTTAGTTTATCCTTAGACCATTTATTATTATTAACACTGTTATTAATCCATGATTACCAATATATAATAATTATAATACACTAATAAATAATTAAATGAATACATGTTCAGACACATCTAGCATAGGATGAAGTATGTATGGTCCACAAGGTGTCCTATGAGGAACCTAAGCTTGACTTGTGTAGTATTTATTTTCATGTTTTATTTTTATGTACATGTACTTTGTCACAATTTGTATTCATATCCTAGATTATTTATATACACCATTAGTAGGGACCTATTGAGTTTATCTCACACTCTATCAAGACCTCCATTGGTACCTAGGAAGATTATATGATCACATGTGTGGACAAAGGGAAGTTTATTGCTTTAGAAACCTAACTTTTTTATCTTTAGGATGAGGTTTGGTAGCATAAGACTTATATAGTGTTTGGTAACCTTGGATAGTTTTTTCCCATTTTTTATTTTTTTTCTAAATCATTTACTATAATCTCTTCCTACTTCCATGTATTCATGTTTTTATTTTTTATAAATATATTCCAACATCCATTTTATATGATATAATTCTATATTTTGAGTATATTATTTATATATCAGAGGATTATATGAGTTCCCCCACCATATTCTTCTTTTCTATGTTTCCACTATTAATTAAACTATTTTAATATTTTTCTTGACTCTGATTATTAGGGTATAATCTCCCCACTATAAAACCATTAACCACTTCTACTATCCAGAAGCCTCCGGTGTACAGGGAGGCGCATTAGAGGCCATGTGGCTAAATGGTTTTACAACTATTATCGGGTTTCCTGGGTCGGGGCGTTACTCCTTCGACAACGATTTGAATAATATTTTTATTTACATTAGCCAATCCCCATAGGATTATTTATCAACAGAACCACATCCTTCATGACCTATACTATATCTATCCCAACAAGAGATATTATTCCAATCTCATTCCCACAAAAGGGTTGCTTATAGGGTCTAAAATATAGGTTACCAAAAGATACTATATTTATAGTAGAGTAATAGATATTATTATAAGAAAATTATAAAAATAAAATTTGATACTACCATCTCCATCTGAAGTAAAATATGAATGATCTCAACATATCATCCAACAACTAGATAATATAATCAGTCAGGTTTTCCATCTGGGGGTGGAACCACCTCTAACTCTCAACTGATCTCTGCTCCCTGATATTTAAATAGTGTTCTGACTTGGTATGTCATTCAAAAATCACTCAAATAGAATCTTTTCCTCTTGATACAAGTGGAAACCCCATCATAAAGTCCAGGGATACGAAATCCCAATTCCAAAATGGGATCTCAAGATCCACTGTCGTATCTTCCAAAACCCAATGCCCAGCCTTTAACTATTGACATGTGAGACACCAAAAGATAAACTCAGTGGAACTTCACCTCATGAACTCCCACAAAAACTAAAACTGATATTCCTTGTACATATTTTTCTCATTGGTATGTACAACAAATGGGGGAGTGTAAAACACCCTCATCATCTCCTCATGTGATGTGACCAGAACCACCAACCATCCATGAAGAATATATTTTACTATCCTTTATTAGAAAAACCATATGGGGAATATATTGGGGATATATAGACATATGGAACCAAAAAATTGATGTCTCCCAACTAAGCCTCTATCAAAGACTAATTAAGCATAGTTGTTACCACCATTGAATAGATAAAAACTACACCCCTATCCTCCATAAAGTTTAGCTGCAACAAAGAAAACTACTCAGGATCCTCCTCTATTAAGTGACAATAATAATTCTTACTAAGATAATCTTCCACCATGTTCAACTTCACATGAGTATAGACTATTTAAATGATGTATTCTTATAGGATTTCCAACTAAAACCTATGTATCAAGTTATTTTATATCTTTCTGAAGATGTACCTATGACTCTGGTGATATGAGTAAAAAAAACTCTATTAAAGAAGATAGTACCTCCATATCCTCAGAGAAAAGACTTCCTATTCCAAATCTAGGTCATTATTTTCATAATACATTTCAGAGGATCTCAACTTACTTTACCGATATGAAATCAATACTCACCACTCTATAATCACATAACTGAGCATAACTCTAGAGGCATGATAAAACACTATGAAATAAAAATTCTCTCATGGTAGTCTCAACATAGGAGCACTTGTTAACCTCAACCGCAATAAATAGAAGGATTTAATCCATTATTTTTTCTGGTTAAATGGATTCCATTTTCATTTTTAGAGGGGTCAATGGGGTTGCAATCATGGATAATTTTGTCATGAACCACATGTATCACCCCTCCAAGGAATGGAAAATATGCACCTCTATGTCACTCTTGGGTGGCTCCCAATCAATCACCATATAAATCTTAGTTAGATCCAGAGATAAAAAATTTTCATAGATAAAATTCCCCAAAATTAATCCTTGTAGATAAAAAACTATCCCTTTCAGTTATTATTATAATGTTGGTGCTCACAAAGTAAGTATAAGACCATCCACAGATTCTCTACATGCTCCTATTAGGATGAAAAGTAAATGAGTCTATCAACAATGAAGTAAATAATAAAATTTTCAAAGTATCAATATAATATATAATTCATAGGATCTATGAGCACAGTGGAAGAGTTTTTCACACTAAAAGGAATCAACAAGAACTCATAGTATCTATAGTGACATTAAAATATCATCATATGAATTTCATCCTAAAAAACCCTCAAAAAGTTGTAGCTGGACCTAAGATCAATCATGAAAAACCAACTCATACCAATCAACTGATCCAAGAGGTCATCAATCATTTAAAAGAGATACTTTTTCTTTATCATTACCAGAATTAGGTGATGATAATTTTCACAAAGCCATAAACTCCCATCTAACTTTTTCAGAAATAAATTTTGAGATACTCAGGGGAAAACTAGGTCTGATAAAACCTTTCTTTAGATGTTCATCCAACAACACCCTCATCTCTCAAAGCTTGGTAGGGGACATATGATATGCTTTATAAGATATCAGTGTAGTAATAGGAAAAAATTAGATTCAAAAGTAAATCTTCCATGACAGAGGTAGTCTTGGAATGACCTTAGGGAATAAATCCATATAATCCTTCACTACTAAAATAATACATATTAATGAATATCCCACTACCCCAATTTCCAAACTATCTAATTGATGGATTAGTGTTTTTAGATTAATACTCATAAGGAACACTCATTCAACTATGATATATATCTCTCCTACAGAGGATAATTTTCTACCATCTTTCTAAATTCATTAAAATCATATGTGATGATATTATGTTTAGGCCCGAACTATGAAAAACTAGTGCATAAACAAGATGATGTCACATGGTTTAATCATGAATACTAAGTGTACCTATGGAAAAATCTATCAACCGAGAACTATCTTACACTACTGGTAATTTTTTGATATTGAATAATCACTTCTGGTCAGGAACTCGAGAAAAAACTCTCGAGATATGTTCTCAATGGGGAGATCTAGATATGAAACAAAGGATATGAAATTGAATAAATAGCTCATGAATGTTTCTAAAAGGACTATATAATTATTATAAAATGTAGATATCATACATCAAATAAGCTTCTGATCATCCTAGTCATATACCTCCATATCCTGAAACTTCTCACAGCCATGATAAACATATATATGAGCCTAGAATTAGAAACCTGGTGGTGGGGGTAGAAGAAGCTTGTAGTATCACTCCCACCATCTTGTCCTCTACCAGGAGCTTCACTGACTCCTTTATTATCACTATTTGGATGGGAAATGTTAATGCCCTATTTGGTACTTTTTTCTGTGGGAAATTTAGCTTTGGTGTGATGTGACATGAAAGCCTGATTGGAATCTTTGCATGTTTTTGGAAAGTGGTTTTGAAAAAATATGTGATTTAAAGGCCTAATTGGTATTTTTGAATGGAATTTTGTGAAATAGTAACCTCTATAGTGCATCCCTCAAGGATAAGGGCATAAAATAGATGGTGTCAGTGTTTGGGATATGCAATCACGATGGTAGTAGGTTCAATTGATCCGCAGAAGTGAGGACCTTCCAACTCACCGAGTACTATTATCATGATATTCCTGGAAAACATCTATAGGGTTGAGTGGAATTTTATTCTTAACCCCAATTATATGGGTTATACCACTAGATTTACTGAGAGGCTAGGTGGGTTTTTCCATTGGATTGGCTAGTTTTGAGTGGCCAGTTGGTTATTGTCTATGGAGCCACACCATATGCCGAAAATATTCTCTTTTGGTGGTTATGGATCATTTTAAAAAGGTTTCACATTTCTTTTCTAAATGGGATAATTTCTCAGTAGAGAAACTGGGATATTTGTATATTTAGGAAATAGTTTATCTATATAGGTAATATGGACTATTATTTCAGACCGTGTTCAATATTTTAATTCATACATCTAGAAGGTTATTTGAATGTTCTTGGTACATAGGCTTTATTGAGTATGACTTTCCACCCACAAACTGATGGGAAATCAGAGTGTAGTATTTAGGTGCATGATGATATACTATGATCTTGTGTTATATAATTAGGTGGGTCTTGAGAAAAGCACATAGATTTGGTGGATTTCTCCTGTAACAACATTTATCAAGAAACTATATTGATAGAACCATATGAGGATCTTTATGGTAGGCCATGAAAATATCCTCTATGTTATATGGAGGTAGCTGAGTTAGAGTTGTTGGGACAAAATCTCTAGTAGGAGACGTCAGAGTAGGCAAAAGTTATTTTTAAGTATATGGAAACGACTTAGAGTAGATAAAATTAATATAATGATAAACTTTGATAACTCCTAGAGTTTATATAGGGTTATTTTGTATACCTTAAAGTGTCACATAGGTTGGGTCACCGTAAGATACAGAGACATAGAAGTTGGCACCCATGTTTTTTGGACTATATGAGGTTGTGTATAGAATAGGGCTGGTGGTGTACCGATTGTCTCTTCTACAGAGATATAGTGCTATGCATCACATTTTCCACATGTCACAACTTTGGTGGTATCATTGTAACCCTTATGAAGTGATCGATGTGGATGGTATTGAGCTTTATATATGTGTCTTTTGTGGAGCATCTGATAAAAATGTTGGTTCATTGTGATAATGTTTATTTGGGAATGACCATGCTGAAAGTTCATGTATTATTGAAACATGGGCATGTTCTTGAAGAATAATGGGATATATAAATAGATATAAGGGATCAATGGCCTGATCTTTTTGACTCGAAACCATATAGATGATTGGGAGTACATCTTAAAGATAATATATTATAAAATGGGGAGGTTGTAAGATCCCAAAATTTTCTAGAGATGTCTTGGGATCATTTTTAGTTTTTCTTTTTTTTCATTTTTTGAGAAAAATTTGACTAGGTTTTTTCATGGGGTACATCTGGGTGAAAATTGAAAATTTTGGAAGGATGGGGTAAAGTGAATGGTTGGAACATGGTTTTCCCATACCGTGTGAAATAGACCTACAAACAATGTGAACCCTGGAAGAGGGAATTAACATGGACAAGACATGGTGTATAAAACTATGAAACCCCCTAGAATAGGAGCATGATTAAGGCACACATTTTGGGGAAATCATTCTCTCTGAGAAGAAAACTGTGCATATGGTATTTTATTCCCCTTAAAATTAGATTTAAAATTTTCAGGGCCCCCATTTTAACCCATATTTATCACTAAATCAACCCTTAATTACTTTTCTTGATTCTGGATCCACCTTAGTAGATTACAAGCCATTATTGACTCTTTTTTTGATGACTCAAAGCCTGAATTGATGATCTTCACCCCTCCCAGTAAGAGGATATCATCCAATTTGATTTCCTTTCTCATTTATATTCTTATACTAGTTGTTGAATTATTTTTATTACCTATTTTTTGTTATATATGGATATAGGATTGTGTATATAAATCTTGGATTATGGGATCATGATTGTTCGATATTTATTTATGGGTTAAGATCCCGATCTCATTCTATGTCATTATGATGGTCAAATTTGGGGTTTCTGTTGGGAAATCTCTTATCAAAAAATTTAGGTATGTGGTCTATTATTCAAATACCATAGTCATTATTTCAATTATGTATATGTAATTATATAATATCTTAGAGGTTTAAAAATTTAATTTACTAATTGAATAAAGGACATTGATAGATTAATTAATTAAGGGATCATAGAAATAGGGATAATAAATTGTTGTGTTAATTATCAGAATATTGAATAATGAATTTTTGATAAATAAATGTAGATTTAGTTATCAAAGTATTGAAATTTAGAGAATGGAGAATTATTAATTATTGAGTTAATTATCAAAAAAATGAGTTGTGATTTGGGGACAATTAATTGTTCAGTAAATTTTTAGAATACTGAATTGTGATATATGAATAATTAAATATTGAATTAGTTATTTGATGTCACAAAATTTTAATTTATTAATTAATTGATGATTTATTTAATGTAATTGACATGGTTAATTAATTATTTATTTAATTAATAGAGAGATGGGTATATACCTGATCAGTTCCTGAATAGATTTAATATTTGCATGAAAAGATAAGGGAAAAGGAACTGTGTTAGGTGGACGATTTGGGATGGAGTTGTGATGAGGGATTCAGGACCCACATGGTATTTTTAGTTTATTAATTTTTTTTTTCATTTTTGCACTTGAAACATAATTTAGCATGGAATATCTACTGTCCAGTTTGTTATGTATTTCTAGTTTAGTTCATCTTGGGATACTAGTATCATTATTGTTATGGTTATATATCATTTGGTTATTGATTATTTAGTTCTATTATGGTATTAATCTGATAAAGAGATAATAGTCTCCCGATGACCGATATTATACCCTTGCTGATATCTGGAATCCTCTTGTATACGGGGAGGTGCGCCTGAGGTCATGTAACTGCCGGTTCGGGGCACCAGTGATTATGAAAGCATTAGTAAGAGATTGAAAGTAATTTTATGGATGTAATATTCCATAAAAAAAATAAATAGATAAAAAAATAATATGTTACATGGGTATTTTAGTATAGGGTTAGCTCATCTCATAAAGGATTTATAAGTCGAAGGATTTTAGGCACAACCCTTAAGAGATTATAAGAAATGGTAAACAGTGCGTACCTGATCACAGAAAGGTTTTTATAGTGCGGGTTCTTTGTATTACTAAAATTTAAAAAGGAAAATCATTATATGTAATCATATTTACTAATATAAAGACTTCATAACATTTTATTATTAATCTATTCCCTTTAAAAACTATTTGGGAAGCTACAACAACTTTATAAATTGTGAAAATGGTAAAATTAATTATAATAGATTCAACCAGTTTTTCAAAAACCAATTAGATTACATGAATATCAAATAAATTCAAACCAATATAAAAATATAATTTAAAAAATTTGATAACAATTCAATAAATTTTGAATTTAAGTGTTCAAAAAAATTCAATAATATTGATTCAAATAAATCCATGATTATCACAATCATGTTAACTCTGTAAAAATGATTTATAAATTCTTGAATCAAATATTTAAACATTAAATAATATGTTTGTACATTATAAACACAATGAACATCTTCATATACAATAAAATTTAATTCTATATTATTTAAATTAAATAAAACATGCCAAAAAATATATTCAATTATAGCAAAAACATGCAGTGAATATTTTTTATTCAGTTAAAAGTTGTTATTAAAGAATCACTAAATATAAATTATAACACTCTAAAAAAATAAACAAGGATAAAAATAATTTATAATTAAATTTTTTAAAAATAAAACATTATAATCAATAAAATGTAAATATTAAAATAATTTTGTAATTTTAATTTTTTAGACTTCATAATTATGAAAAAAATTAATGAAACTAGAATTTGTGGTACCATTGAAGGTAACATTCTTAATGGTCTCAAAACTAAAAAATTGAGTAGTATATTATTTAAACTATTTAAAGTTAAAATTTTGAACTAATGGAAGAATTAATTTTGAATTAATAGAACTATAATTATTTAATAGACTAAAGTATAAATTTACAACTAACCAAAGAAATTATTTTAAACTGATGGAAGAATAAATTTTGAACTAACGGAAGTAGGAATTTTAAAATTGTGGAAGAATACAATTTGAAGAAACAAATGCCTAAATGATAAACTAACGGAAGAATAAATATTGTAATAAAAGATTAAGAAAATTTAAATTATTTAATGTATAAATTTTGAACTAGTGAAAGTAGAAAATTTCAATTTATAGAAGTATAATTTTTGAATTAATTGATGCATATATTTTAAATTTATTGAAGAATAAGTTTTATATTAACGGAAAGATAAAATAAAAAATGAATCAATTATAAATTTTGAAATAATGTAAGCATAAATTCTGAATTGATGGAAGAATAAATTATAACTCATAGAAAAAAATTATAAATCTAATAGATAAATTATCAAATTAACACAGTAGTTTAAAAAAATGAAACATTATAAATGTAGCATCCCAGGTAATGATAGAATAAGTATATTTCATATTTATTAATATTTATGATTTAGATAGTAATTTTACCTTAAATGGGACACTATTTACAATAGTGTACCCAATATACAATAGTGAGTTTCCCTGAAATCTTACATTGCATGGAAGACTAAGCTATACTGAACAATAATATACTACTATTATTATTATTTAATATCACTATTTCACTTACTTTTAGTGAAGTATTGCATTAAAACTAAATTCGGACACTTTTATTGTTTTTAAATGAAAAAATATTTTTTTGAAATATAAATATGAACATTTATTTTGTGTGATTTCTGGTATTTTTTCTGAGACCTTTCATATTTTGATGAATAGTGAATAATATTGAATTTTAGTTGAAAATTGATTTTTCATCCAAATTATTTATATCGATAAATAATGTTATATTTGGTTTTAAATTATAATAATATTTATTTTATAAAAATTACATCTATTTAGGTAAATTTAAAAAATTTACAATTTAGTTTAGAAATAAAAACATAGGAAACTTTTGAAAAATTTTATATTGAAAACATGATTTGTCATCCCATCTATGGGATTAATTTTAAATTAATTTACCATTATCATATGATTGGATTTTTTTAAAAATTGATTCCTTATTTGGAATCATATTAATTTATAATATATAATAAGGTCAAATTAGTTTTTTACCAAAAAATATTATTGAAAGTGATTAAAATTAATTATAGTGATTAAGGAAAAGAGTTTGATTAATAATTAAATTTGGAAAATACGGTGTAAAGATGAACCTAAACATGCATAAAAATTATTTTTTGGGAATATTATTTCATTTAAATCTTTAAGTATCTATAATGGCCGAATTTGAACCCTTGTGGGACAAGTAAAATGTGGGGAGAACTCAAATATTTTCAAGAATACCCAATGTGTCCTTTTCCCCATTTATAAAAGGAATTATCTCCTACTCACTTTATAACACTTATCAATCCCATTTAGATCATCTAAAACCTTCCAAAATCATCTCCCAACATCCAAACCATCACCCTACATTCCTCACATTGTTAATAAAAACATCATAGGGAACCCTTTGATGTAACCCAATTGGAGTTACTCGAAAAAGTGGTAACATTATTCAATGTGAATTTATTATTTATTTCCTTCTCCATACCTTAATTTATTATTATTAAATGATTATATAATAAAATATGTCACATAAATAGCTTATTTTAAATGTATTTCTATTTTAATTTCCATAAATTCTTTGTTTTGGGGGTTTCTAAAGGTTTTATGGAGAATAGACGAGTTTTCATGAATTGGGTCAAACCGTGAGCCCAATTCCAGATTTAAAAATAAATTTTTTTCTTTTATAAACTATTAATTTTTTAATATTTTTCACTCATTCCAACTCCTAAATGTCCTCCCCTTATATATTAACACCACAATTAAAATTTGGAGCCTTTGGAAATCCATAACCAAGGTGTATATGAGTTTTTATTTAAGGGATTGGGCCTGCCCGAAAGCCCAATTCCAGTTTTAAAAATAAAAGTTGATTAATTAATAACTTATTCATTTTTTAGGATTTTTAGGTGATTCAAAGCCTCAAACTCGCCCCTTGAACCCAGTAGCGTGCCCAAGCTCTCTCTCCCCTATTTGGAGCTCTTATACATCACGATTGAGAGCTAAACGTATTAGGGTTTCTAAAATCGGGCAGATTTAAAGAGGTATATTCATTCCTTCATAAATCCTTCTATTATTACTCTTTTTCCCCCATTCCAATTCCTACATTACCTTCTCATTCTTGTTCGAATATCCATTAAATTTTTATCTGTTTTAAAATTAATATTTTGGTCTATTTTGGGTCGTTTTCTTCAGGATTGTTTTGGGTAAGTGATTCCTTCTTGGTTTCTTCCTTTTCCCTTAGGGTTTCCTCTCTCTTTCATTATGTTATAAAATATCCAGAAGTTAGGGTTTGATACTAGGGTTTCATTTGGTGTATTTGTGGTCAAATATTGTGATATAGGTCTGAATTTATCTTCCTTGTGGTGCGGCGGTTGTGCGGTTGACGTTTCGAACCAACTTTTGAGGGATTCAACAATTTCAGTAGGTGATTCCATGTGTAAACATTTCTAGATGAGTTAGTGTGCTTGAATTAATTATTATTCATATTCCTAATATGCTGTGTCTGGTGCATGAACTGTTTATGTTGGATTTGGTAAATCATTTGTTTTTATAGTTTCATTTTAGCTTAAAATTCGGTGTTTTCATGTGCAACCCTTTGGGTATTGTTTAGGATTGTTTTATAACATTTGAATTTGGTTTAATAAATCTTGTTTGGGATGAAAATTATGATTTGGTGGGGTATTGGTGTGCCACTAGGTATTAAAGTGGTTTTTAAGGTTTTAAGGTGTAACACTTTATTGTACTTCTTAAAAGTAATTTTGAAAATGTGGGCGTTTCATGTGGATTTTTGTGCTATTGTTTGAGGTGTTTGTATAACACATGGGGGTTGTTTAATAAATGTTTTTGCGGATTCCAATTCTGTTTTGAATTTTTATTGATGTGATTTTGTCCTTGAAATATGGTTTTGAAATGGGTTTTATTTGAAAAGCTTTGGTACACTATTTAGAATTGTTTTATGAAAGTTTTGAGTGGTTTAATGATTTATGTAAGAGGTGAAACCATATTGGAAAAATATTTTGGATTGTTTATACTTTCAAATGAACCATTTTAAATCTGAATAGTTATGTTATGTGGTGTTTATCATATTTGTAGGGACTTCATAAAATTGTTAAAGGATGTGTTGTATTGTGAAAGTTATGAAAAAAATGTTGTGGGCTATTTTGGTGTGAGTTTGATTTCAAAATGAATTTGAATGAAAAGTGGAATTTGTGACTTTTGTGATGTGCATGGGGCTGTTTGGATAATGTGTGATGTGGAAGTGATATTTTCATGTGAAAAGTATAATTCTTGGCTTGTTGAACTTGTTTGAGCACAAAGGGAAAACCCGGGTATCTAGGTGGGTGGACGTGTACTAGTATGCTAGTGAATTCGTGGGGTTTGGCCTCAGTTTCACTTAGCAAGATTGACGCTTAAAACTCCAACTAAACTATTATGATGATGGTTGGGGACCAATAGGTTATGGGTATGTTCCCTACTAGTGGCTTGTGCATGAGAACAGATAATTTTTGTGGTTACTCTCACCGAGATACGAGGTACCTGGGACCCACAGCTAGCTAGTGCCTAGGGGTTATTTCCTTTTGCTTGTGCTCATTAGATCCTTTATACTTACCATCGACATACGGTATATTTGGATGGAATATTCAGTAGCTTTTGAATTTATTTTAAAAGTGTTGATTCTTTAAATTATCCCACTTGAAAACTGTTTTTTTAGGTTGCATCTTTTAGAAATTGTAACTAGAAATTACATGTTTTAGAAAACTTGCATGATTTTCGTCTTTGAATTTTTATCACATGGAATCTCTTAGTGGTTGTATCCTACTGGGCATTGGCTCACACCCTACTTACACCCTTGGATGTACGCAGACTTCGTTATTTTTGTTGTCGCAGGTTTGGGTATAACATTTGTGCCAACAGTTTGGGTTTTCACTAGTCATTCATGATGCAATGTCGTGGAGATGGCTTGAGGGAAATGCCTCTTTCCATGTTGAGGTTCTTGGGATGTTAATTTTTTTGTTTTGTTCCTTTTTTATTGTCTTGTTTAGTTGTTTTAGACTATGTAATTCAGTTCTGATTTTCTGTAAAACATTGTTTGGTTTGAAAAATCCAGATTTGTTTCATTGGATTATTTTGTTGTTTTATGTTTATAAACTCGGGTAAATCATTCCCAATTTTCATTTTATGATACCCGAGCACTTGTTCCAGCCCGTGGGGATCAGGAATGCCCTTCGGGCCTTGTCACGGGCCGGGTTTGGTGCCATTTTTTGTGGCGATCGATTCGGTTCGTGACAAAATGGTATCAGAGGAGGTTCACTCTCTTTGGGGCATGTTATTTAGAGAAGAGTCAGGATAGTATGGAGATCAGATTATAGGGACTTGGTATTCTAGTTATGGGTAGTGTGCCTGATCACCACACCTCATGGCAGGATTCAAGTTTCCAGGGGAAGTCGGGACCTTTCAGAGTCCTTTGGTTTTCTTGGTTTAACAATGATTAGGGGAAATGAAAAGAGAGTTGGGTTAATGGTCTCAATAAGCTCGTAGGGCCTGGCAAGCCATGTGGAGCTGGGGATATTCCCTAGAACACTCTCTGTGATAGTGAAGTGATTGGAATATGGCTGCCAACCATATGTACAAGTCACCCACTGAAACTAGTTTCCTCTCGCATTGTCTTGTGTTCTTTAGTTTTGAAATCTTGGAACTTTGGTTTTAAACTGATTTGGTTTTAAGAAGTGTAAAGTTTTTGTGAAATGATTTTCAAATAAATATGGAATCTTTTGATTTATGAAATGGTAGAACTGAATTTTCAGAATTGTTTTGAAATAGAAAATAGTATGCTTACACCTCTTTTAAAAGTCGAAACCATATTGAAGTTGGTTTTCAAAAGTGTTTCCAATATAGTTTTCTAAATGATTAAATGGTGTTTAATGGGATGAGATGTTTTCAAATTGATGTGAATAACTTGAAAGTGAGTTATTTTTTAAATGGCTGTGTCCTTATGAAAAGATTTGTAAGATGTGAATTGGGATTTTGATCTCATTGTTAGCAGTTTTGAGAAAAAGGTTGGGTTGGTTGACCATTTTGTTTTTTAAAAGTGGAAGGAATTTTTGTTTTACCCTTTGGTATTTCCATGAGTGACCACATGAATGGGGTTATATGGGATGATGGATGGTTGATGGAATGACTGGATGAGTGCTGGGATGGATATGAGGAGGGTGCCCTGTGTGGCACAAAAACAAGCATGTGTGAGGCCCATGGGGTACCATTGGTGGATACGCTTACTGAAAAAATGTTTGTTTTCAAAGAATTGGTTTTAATGAAAAACATGATGTCTTGATTAATAGTTTGGTATGGTTTGTATTATGGGTTTTTGAAAATGTTGATGTTGTGGGATGTTTTGAGTCCAAGAACCCCTTCTGTTTGAACTGTGTTTTGGGTTTGTGTTTGGTCGGTAAGTTGTGTCGTAGGGACGGTTAGTGGTCTCTTTTGAAAAATGTTTTGGGATGACTTTACGGTGTTTCCCTTCATGTTTTTGGATTTGTTTTGTGGAAATTTTTGACCAATGGACCGACTTGGTTGGGTCCTTGGGTTCTCTCATTGGATAAGGTACGCCCCCATTATGGGTTAATGCACAACTAAAGTGCAACCCGTATTATTTATCCATTGGAAAATCCTCCAGTTGATCAATATAAGGAATATTTTATAGATCATTGTTGATTGAGTCTACAACCATTCATTTAGTTTATTTTTTGATCCTCTTGTAGTGGGATAGTGCTTGTGGAAGGTTAAAATAGACCTTAGTTTCTTAAGTTTCCCGATTCATCGAAGGTGGAAGTGTTCTTTCATTGTTAGTATGGATGAGTGTCTTGATGGTATCTAAGAGGGCCTCTGGGTTATTTATAGTTTCTTTGAAGAAAGATTTATTATTAAACCACCAATTTTTAGATTTTGGTCATGATAGGATATTGTGTCCACTTTTTGGACTTTTCTGTTGTTTAAGGACTTTGAATATGGTCCCATTCCATGTATTGTTTCTATCAATCGCAAGGGTCATGTTCAGTGACACATTGTGATGTTGTGTGCTCTTTTGACCATAAAGGTGAAGGTCACACAATCCTCTGAGGTTCTATGTTATGTTGGGAGTATGTATCCCTTGGGAAAAACATCAAATCCTCTATCTTAGAGGAATGTGTTTATACATGTCTTTCCCTTCTGTTGTTTCTCACCCAAAGAAACAAGGTGTGATGTGTGTGCATCTTCTGATCCCTTGTTTCAGTGAAATTTCTGGTTTTGGTAAAGTGGGTTATGGAGTGTGTTATGTCTTGATGAACCCATCGGGGTATGTGGTGTTTTTGTTTGTGGAATCGAATGAAGAAGATCCATATAGGGGTTTCCACAACCTAACTGCGAGACCGAAGATGCTTTAATATTTTGAGCTCCATCCATAGGTCCCCGAGAGAAGCTGGCGCGTAGTCAGGGGAAACCCCATTGTCGTTTAAACCCTTGCACAAAGTCCTATACATAGTATGAAATATAGGAAGAGTTTAAACCTATGGTGTCATCATATTTCTTCTGTTGTTCCCGTTCGGTGGAAATAGGTGGAGGGTCTTGTACCCATGTCATCACACAATGTTATTCCCTCCCCCTTTGGTTTCCATTGAGTCTTTGGAGAATGGTTGAAAATTTGGCTAGACAAGTTGAGCACACGGTTTTCACATGGTTAGTTCTAACCATGAACAAAAAAAATAACCATGCAAATATAAGGATCCACATAGTTATCTCACAGTTTCTCAAACTGTGTGACCGTCCCGACTCCTTAATTTTGGGGTCTTTTCATGTCAACTCACGCCGGTTGGTTAAGATGGTTGGTTCTTGTGGTGGGAAGACCCACCATGGGTATCATGCATATTATTTTGTAAATTTCTAATGGAAGTATACCCCTTGTACTAGGGAGTCTGTTTGGGCCTCCCCTTATTGATGTCTTGATTCTGTCTCGGGAAAAACAAATTAAGTTGTCTCTTATGGTGGGGAGCCCATTTGTGTCTCTTCATACGAGTAACTCATATTTTTACTTGGTCTTTTCTAGGAAGTAGGTGTTATCATTCAAAGATATATAACTACCTACATATTTCTTGGGTAAAAATTGTTATTGGAGAGTTCCCAATGGTTTAGTTATAGTAGGGTACGTGTAAACGTTTTCGATGTTGTTGTTTATTTAGGTAAATTGGTTGGGTATTGTTCAGATTGTGTTCGAAGAGTTTTCATTTGGGATAAAGCCTGAATGTACTTGATTGTTTCAGGAAAGTGGTGTATGTTAGTTTTGTGAGAGTATTCCTTCCTTCATTGATCACTGGAGGTGTTTTGGCCTTTGGGGGAGAAACCTGGCAAGTGAGTATCTCTTGGTTTCTTAGTTGGGTTTAGTTGTTGCTTTGGCCTTACTGTGACTTTCCGGGGTGGAAAGCTTTCATGGAGAGGATAATTGTCACATACATAGCTTATTTTAAATTTATTTTTATTTTAATTTCCATAAATTATTTGTTTTGGGGATTTCCAAAGGTTTTATGGAGAATAGATGAGTTTTCATGAATTGGGTCAAACCCTGAGCCCAATTCCAGATTTAAAAATAAATTTTGTTTCTTTTATAAATTATTCATTTTTTAATATTTTTCACTCATTCCAACTCCTAAATGTCCTCCCCTGATATATTAACACCACAATTAAAATTTGGAGCCTTTGGAAATCCATAACCAAGGTGTATATGGGTTTTTATTTAAGGGATTGGGCCTGCCCGAAATACAAATTCCAGGTTTAAAAATAAAAGTTGAGTAATTAATAACTTCTTCATGTTTAAGGTTTTTTAGGTGATTCTAAGCCTCAAACTCACCCCTTGAACCCAGTAGCGTGCCAAAGCTCTCTCGCCCATATTTGGAGCTCTTATACATCGCGATTGAGAGCTAAATTTATTAGGGTTTCTAAAATCGGGCAGATTTGAAGAGGTAAATTAATTCCTTCATAAATCCTTATATTATTACTCTTTTTCTCCCATTCCAATTCCTACAAGACCTTATCATTCTTTTTAGAATATCCATTAAATTTTTATCTGTTTTAAAATTCATGTTTTGGTCAATTTTGGGTCGTTTTCTTCAGGATTGTTTTGGGTAAGTGATTCCTTCTTGGTTTCTTCCTTTTCCCTTAGGGTTTCCTCTCTCTTTCATTATGTTATAAAATTTAAAGAAGTTAGGGTTTGATCCTAGGGTTTCATTGGGTGTATTTGTTGTCAAATATTGTGATCTAGGTCTGAATTTATCTTCCTTGTGGTGCGGCGGTTGTGTGGTTGACGTTTCGAACCAAGTTTTGAGGGATTCGACAATTTCAGTAGGTGATTCCATGTGTAAAAATTTCTAGATGAGTTAGTTTGCTTGAATTACTTATTATTCATGTTTCTAATATTCTGTGTGTGGTGCATGAACTGTTTATATTGGATTTGGTAAATCAATTGTTTTTATAGTTTCATTTTAGCTTAAAATCCGGTGTTTTCATGTCCAACCCTTTGGGTATTGTTTTGAATTGTTTTATAACATATGAATTTGGTTTAATAAATCTTGTTTGGGATGAAAATTATGATTTGGTGGGGTATTGGTGTGACACTATGTATTAAAGTGGTTTTTTTAAGGTTTTAAGGTGTAACACTTTATTGTACTTCTTAAAAATAATTTTGAAAACGTGTGCGTTTCATGTGGATTTTTGTTCTATTGTTTGAGGTGTTTGTATAACACATGGGGGTTGTTTAATAAATGTTTTTGGGGCTTACAATTCTGTTTTGAATTTTTATTTATGTTATTTTTTCCTTGAAATATGGTTTTGAAATGGGTTTTATTTGAAAAGCTTTGGTACACTATTTAGAATTGTTTTATGAAAGTTTTGAGTGGTTTAATGATTTATGTAAGAGGTGAAACCATATTGGAAAAATATTTTGGATTATTTATACTTTCAAATGAACCATTTTAAATCTGAATAGTTCTGTTATGTGGTTTTTATCATATTTGTAGGGACTTCATAAAATTGTTAAAGGATGTCTTGGATTGTGAAAGTTATGAAAAAAATGTTGTGGGCTATTTTGGTGTGAGTTTGATTTCAAAATGAATTTGAATGAAAAGTGGAATTTGTGACTTGTGTGATGTGAATGGGGCTGTCTGGATAATGTGTGATGTGAAAGTTATATTTGCATGTGAAAAGTATATTTATTGTATTGTTGTACTTGTTTGAGCACAAAGGGAAAACCTGGGTATCTATGTGGGTGGACGTGTACTAGTATGCTAGTGAATCCGTGGGGTTTGGCCTCAGTTTCACTTAGCAGGATTGACGCTTACAACTCTAACTAAACTATTATGATGATGATTGGGGACCACTAGGTTATGGGTATGTTCCCTACTAGTGGCTCGTGCACGAGAATAGATAATATTTGTGGTTACTCTCACCAAGATACGAGGTACCTGGGACCCACAGCTAGCTAGTGCCTAGGGGTTATTTCCTATTTCTTGTGCTCATTAGATCCTTTATACTTACCGTCGGCATACGGTATATTTGGATGAAAAATTCCGTAGCTTTTGAATTTATTTTAAAAGTGTCGATTATTTAAATTATCCCACTTGAAAACTATTTTTTTAAGTTGTATCTTTTATAAATTGTAACTAGAAATTACATGTTTTTAAAAACTTGCATGCTTTTCATCTTTGGATTTTTATCACATGGAATATCTTAGTGGTGGTATCATACTAGGAATTGGCTCACACCCTACTTACAACCTTGGGTGTAAGTAGACTTCATTATTTTTTTGTCACAGGTTTGGGTATAACATTTGTGCCAACGGTTAGGGTTTTCACCAGTCATTCATGTTGCGGTGTTGTGGAGATGGCTTGAGGGAAATGCCTCTTGCCATGTTGAGGTTCTTGGGATGTTCATTTTTTTGTTTTGTTCCTTTGTTATAGTCTTGTTTAGTTGTTTTAGACTATATAATTCAGTTCTAATTTTCTGTAAAACATTTTTTGGTTTGAAAAATCCAGATTTGTTTCATTGGATTATTTTGTTGTTTTATGTTTATAAACTCGGGTAAATCGTTCCCAATTTTCATTTTATGATACCCGGGCACTTGTGCCAGCCCGTGGGGATCAGGAATACCCTTCGGGCCTTGTCACGGGCCGGGTTTGGTGCCATTTTTGGGGGCGATCGATTCGGTTCGTGACAAAATAAGTATACTAAAAATAATAACATGTTTTTATTTTAATGGTTCTACCTACACCTTCACACACTTCAATCAAATGGGAAAAAAATTGTCATTCGTGTATGGTGAACAACCGCCTCACAAAATGGTGTCATTAATTTTTCCATTACCACCTCCACCAAGTAAATATTATGATAAAAATACTATAATTATATGATATATAATATATTTATTTTTTCCTTAAACTTCTAAAATCTATATATAACACATATCATCATGCTTTCTATTTTATGTAAATAGTTTAACATCATTTGTGGGCATATAGACTACCACCTCCTCAAAGCAATATTATATATTAACACATTACATGTAATGTATTAAGGATGGGTTTAATTAAAAATAAGTTACATAAATAACATCTATATTATATTCATTATATAATTAACTTTCTTTAAATAAAATATATCATTTTCATTATTAACCTTTCACACACTAATTTGTTTTTATCATTTTTTGTGGACGTGCAAATTACCACCTCCTTGATGCGATGTGATTCCTTTTACTTCCCAAATAATTTTTATATAAGTATATATGGTCAAATAAAAATTTATGTATTATATAATTATCATTATTAAATGATAAATGTTACTTTCCTTATTTTTATAACAATCATTAAAAAATGGAAATGTTACTCATGCGTATGTTTGGACTACCATCTCCATGATTCTAATGCTGGTTCATTTTTCATAACCATATTTCATGATTTATTTTTAAAGTATAACTGATTAATAAATATGATAATTATTTCATGATTATTATTTTGGATATGTTTATATAATGTCTCCTTTGACCATAGTTTACCTATCCAAGACTTTTTTGACACATAAAATCATTATTGTCAAAACACCCGACGTAAACAAAATTTCATATGTACTTGTTTACAACATTGTAATAAGTGAAATAAAAATAATTATAAACTTAAAAAAGGGTCTAAATCAACTAAATAATTAATATAATTTTATTATCCCATAAGATAAAGTCAAAATTGACATGTCAGACTCAATTTATGAGATTTCATCTCAATCTCCTTTCATTGAGTAATTTCTTGATAATATGCAGCTTAATTATTTTATAAGATGTATATACTTCCCCTTTGAAATTATATATCCATATTTTTTTAATTATCATGTTATTTAATGCTTTTATAAATTTTAGACTTTCTTGGAGATTTTTATTTAAATGTTCAAAGTGATATTGTAGACTTCAAATGTTTATAGAATTAATTTTCAAATATTGTTCTCCATGTTAATATTCTTGATATTTTTTTATATTTTTTTTATAAAGGGATTGTAAAAGAAATTATTTTATTTTAAATTTCGTTAAAATGTTTTAAAAGGGGAAAATTTTAATGTGTTTATACAGATTTTTTGACCAATTAAAAATGAATGTTTATTTCTTAATATACAAAATGAGAACGACTTTTCTACCGCAAGGGACATTATTTTATTTTTGGATTCCTTTTTAAGGTTACCTATTTTCTTAAATGAAAACACATCCTACTTTTTTGCGTCTTTTGGTATTAAAATTGGGGTTTCAAAAGAAAAGTGCATTTTTATTGAAAAGGGGATTTTGAAAGAAAATTGTACATTAATATTTGAAATTGATTTGCATACGAGTTTAAAAGAGGTTTTGAAATGATGATTTTTTTATGTTGTAGTTCTAGAACATTATAAATGATGGGAGTGCTCATATAGAAATGAGTGATCCTATTATAGCTAAAATTATGAGTGTTCCCAAATAACACTCCACTGCACTAAGTAACGATTATATTTTCTAGAGAATTATATATGAAGTTTGTTTTATCATTATTCCCATACGTATGGGTTATGTAAGGGTTCTGTAAGGGTTAAATGTGATGATGTCCCATGGTAGCCACATTAATTTTCTATGTTTATTTCATGGAAATATTTTTTTTTCAAAAGGTAAAATAAAAGATATTTATTAAAGAATGGTATTTCTTTCATTGGGTAAAATGGTATGTTTTCAAGAAAGGGTTTTTTTCATGAGTTTTAATGTTTATTTATAGACTAAATGTTTCATTATTTTTATATCCCTTTCTGATATTTTTATGTTCATACAACTTTATTAAATGTTCTCACCATATTTAATAACAAGTAAGGGATTATAGGATATCAATTTGAGTTTCATGAAGACTTTTTATAGAAGATATCATGATTTATTTTAAAATATTTCTATATGTTAAAAGAATTAGATACTCATTAGAAGTTTCAATTTTTACATTTATGGTTTTGTTATGTATGAGTTATGGTCTAATTCTCTAAAACTCTATACCTAAAAAATCCTCAATGTTAAAGAAAGAAATTTCTTGATTAAAACTCAAGATTATGTCATGTTTAAGACTAATGATATATAGTTGGTATCATAATAATAGTTTAGATAAATTTAAAGGATATGATAGTGTTAATATAATTCCCTTATATGATTATTATTTTTGGTTATGTTTGAATGATATAGAATATGAATAATCCCATGTTTCTTCATTAAAATTATGTTTTTTAGAATGGTTTTCCATATAGTAGAAAATAAATCTTTGGTTGGAAGGTACGGAGAGGAAAATATCCATATGAATCAATAACTTGAGATGGTTGGAATTGAAATTTAATAGTTTTCTATAGTAATTACTCAGTTGACATAGGCTATAATGGGTGCGGTTTCTATGAAAGAGAGAAAACAGATATACCATAGAGAAACATGATGATAGTGGAGAATTTTGTGTGAAAACATACCCCATCATTAAGAGGATCATTTGACCATGTGGAAGATGGAGGATGAATTAAATCCATATAAAATATATTCTTTGTTAATGTTCTTGAGATCACCAAAGGGTGAATATTTCAATTTATCATTTTGTAGGTGAATATAATTAGTGGTGGTAAATGGTTAATTATTTAAGATAAATATAAGATATTGATTCCTTAGAATGGGATTAATTTAAGAATATTTTCCCTGATAAATATTTTAATATAGTTATTTGGCTTATCATAGAAAAACAATTATTGGATAAGATTGTGTTTATAGATGTTATTTTTTTATATTTTAAAATCCATGGGGAATACGAAATCAAATTAAGAATTTTTTTGAAAACCATAAGTTAAAATAAACTCTATGGGATATTTATAATATTTTACTTTTTGTTTCAATTTTTTTATTCCTTGGTTATATTATTTCTCAAGATAACAAAACCGTTGATACGGTTAAACCAATAGTGGTTAAATAATTTCCAAAACCCAAAAATATCACTATGATTTGTAGTTTTCTTGGATTAGTGGGTTAAAAATAGCGGTTTCTTGAAAACTTTACTTGTATTTATATCCCACCGACTAAGTTAACTCGAAAGAAATTATGTTCATTTAGACATAAGAATGTAATGATTATTTTCAAGAAGTGAAAAGAAGATTAGTAAATGATTCTGTTTTGTACTTTCCTTACAGAAAATGTTAATTATCCATCTATAGTGATGTTTTGTTGAATTTATATTGTTATTTACAAATGAAAAATGATCAAATAATTTTTTATGCTTCACATCTGTAGAAAAATCATGTGTTAAATTATTGAACACATGATTTGGAATTAACTATTGTTTTTTTTCTTTAAAAATTTAGTGGCATCATTTGTATAGGGCAATGTTTGAAATATATACAGATAAAAATAAAATTAATTATATATTCACTCAGAAGGAATTTAACATGAGATAGAGAATATGGTTGGAACTAATCATGGGTTTTGATTTCACAATTCTTTATAATCCTAGAAATGAAAATATAGTGGCTAATGATTTGAGTAAAATAATGCTATTTTGACCATGTTATATTTGGAACATGACTTTTTGGTCCATGATTTCATGAATTTTTCAGTAGAAGTTGTGCATGCTACTGAATTTTGTTTCAGGTTTTAGTGTAGTAAAATTTGTTTGAAATAATTAAGAGGGCTCAAAAGATGGATCAGTCTTTTCAAGAAAAGGAATAATCATTGAATAATGGTACAAAACCTAATTTTAATATTAATGAATAATGTTATTTAAGATTTGAAAAAAGATTATGTGTTTCTTGTGATTTATAGTTTCAGAAATACTTATTGGCTAAAGCTCACAATTCTACTTTTTACACTCATCCGGGAAGCACTAAGATGTAAATAGACCATCAGAAGTATTACTAATGGGATAGAATAAAAATATATTTTTTCCGAATTTACCTTGAAGTGTTTGATTTTTCAGAAGGTTAAAGCAGGGCGACATTTACAAAAGGGGATACATCTACCATTTCCACTTCCAAAATTGAAATGGGAAAATATATCCAGAGGATTTAATGGTATGATTCCCAAATACATATCAGTATAATAATGAAATTTGGGTTGTTTTTGATTGATTAACTAAATATCCACTTTTTTCCCATTTGAGATATAATGTCTTTATAGTATCTTAATGACTATATTTAAAGGATATTTTCAGGTTACATGGAGTGCCTCACTCCAATTTATCAGACCATGATCCCATGTTCATATCCAATTTTTAGAAAGGAATTCAAAAGTCATTGGGTCTGAATTTAATTTTAGTACATATTTCCATACCTAATATGATGGACAGTCTGAGAAGGCGATTCATAACATCAAATATATGATTTATTCTTTCTTAATAAATTACAAGGGATGTTAGGATCAACAAATTTCTTTAGTTGATTTTTCTTATAATAAAATTTTTCATTCCAGTATATAGATGGAACCTTTTGAGTCATTATAAGGAATGAGTGTTTCAGAAACCTACTTTTTAGTATGATATAGGAGAATCTATATTGGTGGGAACATAGTTGGTAGAGGAAATGACAAATAGAGTTCAGTTTATTTAGCGACACATGAGAAAATATCAGAGCATGAATAAAATTTGTGTGGATAATCGAAGAAAGGTTCATTATTTTTAGATAGAGGATCATGTCTTTATAAAACTTTCTTTATAGAATTGTGTGAAGTGTTTTTGTAATAAGGGGAATCTGAGTCCATAGTACATTAGATCATTTCAAATAAAAAATAAAGGTGGAGTAGTAGCCTACCTAGTAGATTTACCTCCGAGTTTGTCCCTGGTACACAATTTATTTAATGTTTCATTGTTAAGGAAGTATGTACCAGATTCATCTCATGTTTAGTGCCTTGAATTAGTTTAGTTGGAATATAATCTTTCTCATAAGGAATAACCAATTTAGGCTCTTCAATATAGAGAGAACATGTTTGGGAATAACATAATTCAAAATATTATGTTTTCTTGGAAAAACCATATGGTTGAAGAGGAAACATGGGAATCTAAAAATGTTATGACATAAAAAATTCCCACTTATTTGATAGGTGAAATAATTTTCATGGAATCAATTTTCAAGAGAAGGGAAGGATATAACACCCCAGGTAATGGTAGAATAAGTTTTTTTTAAATTTATTAATATTTGTAAATTAGATAGTAATTTTACCATAGAATGGAAATTACATCTAGTTTTTTACCCGATATTAAAAAATTATTTTCTCTAAAATCTTTTGATTTATGCAAGACTGATTCATAACGAACAAAAATATTTTGTTAATATCATTATTTAATAGGGACGTTTTTAACACGTTTTCATTGTAGACTTAAATTAAAACAAAAATTTCACACTTTTATAATTTTAATATGAAAAAATAAAATTACTTTTTGAAATATAAATATAAATATTCACGTTCAGTGAATTTTAGGGTTTTTTCTCATAACATTCATATTTTTTGCAATATTAAATAATACTAAATTTTAGTTCAAAACTGATTTTTCACCCAATTTATTTTTATAGTAAATATTGTTTTTAATTGGGTTTAAAATAAAAAATAAATCTATTTTATATCATTTAAACAAATTTATATCATTTGAAAGAATATCACATTTAATTTATACAAAAAAACTTAGCAAACTTGTGAACAGTTGTAAATTAAAAACCTTCTTCATCATCCCGTCTATGAGATTAATTTTAAATTAATTTCTTCCAATTATGTGAATTGAATATGTAAAAATAAACTACACTATTATAATCATAACAATTTATATTTTCTAAAAATTTATAGTTTTTTATTGACCAATAATATTAGTGAATGTAATTAGAATTAATTATAGTGGGTAAGGAAAATGAGCATAATTAATCACTAATCTTTAAAAATAAGGTTTAAAAATGACCCCAAACTTGTATAAAAATTATTTTATGGATATATATAAACCATTCAAACTGTAAAGATCTATAATGATTTATTTGTATTCCTTTAGGGAAAAGTAAAACATGGCGAGCACTCAAATCTTTTCATGAATACCCGATGCATCCTTTTCCCCAATTACAAAAGGCCACCTATCCTCATAACTTATTCACACCTCTCATTCAAAATTGGATCATCAAACCATAATAAAGTAATATACCAAAATCCCTCCCTTAATTATAGATTCTAATCATTGGGCATAAATCCAACCAAGTAATCCCTTTGGCAAAAACTAGAAAGAGTTACCTGAAAAGGAGGTAACACTCTTCAATGTGTATTTATGTTTTATTTAATTATATACCACTTAATTTATTATTATTAAATGATTATATAATAATTTAAATATCATAAATATATTTATATTTTTTTATGTTTAGGCTTATTCCTACACCTACACAAACATGCATCAAATGGTTAATTAAATTATCATCGGTGTACGATGAACAACCGCATTTTGAAACGAAGTCTGTCATTTTTCCTTAGCACATATCATGGTTGGGAATTATGTTAGAATCAAAAAAATTTATATTATATATATGATATGAATTTTTTATTCAAAAACAATTAATTGATAAATAAAACTTACCTTCATGCTTTTTATTTTGGGTAAATATGATAACATTGTTTATGGATGTGTAGACTACCACCTCTTCAAAGTGATGTTATATGTTCACACAGTACATGGAATTTTTTAAATAAAGATTTAATTAAAAATATATGACATATATAACATATATATTATATTCTTGACATAGTTAATCTTATGTAAATATAATATACCATTTTAATTTTTATAGAATCTCCAATTTCAAATAAGTAACCCTTATTTTTTGTATTTTAAGTATATAATGTTTTTTGTGTAATTTTGCAGTATTTGGAAAACTTTTGAAATGTTTTTGAGAATTTTATTAAGGTTCATGGTTAGATAATGGTTAGTGGAAACTGTGAAACTCAGATAGAAAACTGTGTATTGTAAGACATAGGCTAAGGGTTGGGTACATGGGCAAGAGCATGGTTTTCCAAAATCCTAAGGCTACCTAGAAGAAACCCTGAATTATGGGATAGTGGGAATTCACATGGTAAGTGCATAGTTTGTATAATTATGTTTTCCAAACATGTCATGTGTTCACTGAGGTATAGCCTAGTTCACGATTATCACATGAATTTCCTAAACATGTGACTAACCATGAATGGTTTTAAAAAAAGATCCATAAATAGTTGGGGTTTGGCTTAGTGGTAAGGTCCTTGTAATCCTACATGAAAAATGGGAGTTCAAAACCCATTGGGTGTAGGTACTATAGCGGTACTATAGCAGTGATGACACTATATCAACGTCAGGCACTTTAGCAGTGGTAAGACACCATAACGGTGGTGGGCCATTGTAGCAGCGACAGGTACTGTAACAATCATGTACTCTAGATGTACTATTCACAAAATGGGCCTTGGGAAAAAAATTAGGGCCTACGGGGCATGTAATGGGATATATGACCACTGGGACTTAGGTCTATGTAATGGGTCTCCGTCTACCCAGTTTAAAGAGGAATTTTCTTTTCTTTAATAATAAAATGAGGCTTTGACTCCAACCTTTAAAAAAAACAAGATCCAAAAATTGTGGATGTTTGTCAGGATCAACCATTATCCCCTAATACTTGATAAAAACTAACGTTAACATGATATTTATCACTCTATAAGAACAGTGAAAACATATCCATCAATTTTGAATCGATCCGGAGGTGTTTCTTGGTGCGTTGAAGCTCGGATATCATGGTAAGTCATAATTTATGGTGGTTCTTCTTGGTTTTACATTGATCTAATTCTCCATATCTCTCAGTTTCTTAGATATACATCCTCTATGAATAGATATAATATTTTTAATACCAAATATTATTTTACTTGGACTTTTTGACAATAAGTCAAGAGATCTAAGGCATGCGTTTGGAGATTCAACCCACTTTCATGGGAATTTATGTGTTGTTCTTTATTTCCACCATAAATCATGAGTTAGGAAGCTTCAATCATGAATACAATATCTAAAAAATGAATGATCTATTTCAAATTATTTTTTTGTGAAATTTTTTGTGAAATTATTGTGGAATGATTTTTGGAAGATATATTTGGTGACAATTTGTGGTACTGTGCCAAGTTGGTTGTATTGAACAAAGATGAATTTGGTAAAATGATTTCAAAAGGATGAATTTAAAATAGTGATTTGTTTTTTATTAAGGGAAAATGGGTTTTAATAAATGATGTTTTTTTTATTGAAATGGTTTTGTGTAAAATTTGTTTTGAATAAAATTTTGGTTCTTTTGAAATGGGGTTTTATTATGGTTTTCAATAAAAGGGTGGTTTATTGAATTGACTGAATTGTGTGGAAATGGTTGTATTGTAATTATATATATATTAGATGGTAAATAATTTTTTTAATGGATTAATATTGTTCATGATGTACCACCGTTAATGCTTATGGGATACAAATGTGAAGTTCCACTATAATGGTAACACCAAGCTTGTGTGTGGGTGTGTGTGCTTACGTGTGTGTGTGTGTGCTATTGTGTGTGTGTGTGTGTGGTTGTGTATGGTTGTGTGAGTATATTCGTGGATTTTTGATGTGTAATGATAATTTTCCATTGAAATTAATGAAATTTTAGAATGATACTTTTAGTTGATTTCCTTGGAAATTGGTTAATTTTTGAAAACCACATTCTTATGATTTTTTTTGGCATGGTGATAAATTGTTTAAATATTTTAGAATTGTTTTATATAATTGTTATAACTTCTTATATACTAGTTGTATGAGTAGGGAAGTAATTTGGGGAAAACCTGCAGAGTTTCGTTACTCACCCCTACTTTGGTGATTTTGATGATATTATCTATTGGGACATAGACTAAGATAAAGTATCAAAATTCTCTAGTGGTGATTAGTGAATCATGGTCTGTTTTGGTATGAGGGAATAAAGAATGTAAGATATTTGGAGTTATGTGGTTTTCATTGTGTTTTTATGGTTTTATAGTATTTTTATATGTAGTTTATTATTTTGTAGTCTTCTTTTGTGAAAATTTTAATTTTTGGATTTGAAATAAATAGAATATTTGAGTTGTTATTCATTATTATCCCACATAATATATAGTGTTATTTGGTTATGGAATGATTTTTTTGGTTTCTTATTCTCAAAGTTCAAATCATCCACCACTAGTAAATAGAGCCCTTAATATTTATTTCAAGCCTTTAGAATCTTGGGGATGTCGCTTAAGGCCAAGTAACATCCTCCCACATTGTCAAGCTAGTGAGGCAGGATGATATGTTACAAGTGGTATTAGTGTTTTTCCTTCCAAATACCATTGTGAAAAATGTTGTATCATAATGTTTGGTCCATTAATAACAAGTGGTATTCAGGTCTCTTGGTCTTGGAGTAGATATTCATTTTGGTATATTCCTTTTGTCCAGTTGGTATAAAGGAGTGAGATAGTAGGAACATGAAATGTAGATCATAAAAAGTGGAAACTATCCTTTTTATACTAAACATAAAGTTACCATGGACTTAGGTATATAATTTTTTTATGGAGACCCTTATAGGATTTAAAATATCATAGTCATGGGTTTATCCAATGAGATAGGCAAGAAATTTACTATATGACTAACTAACCACTAGGTTTGTTTATTTTATCTTGAGTAATGATATATGATTTGGTGAAATATGTGTTTTTTGAAAAATGTAGGAATTTTTTTCAAATGAATGATTTTGAAATGTTCATTGTTGTGGTATTTTGAAAATAGTATGATTTTCAATTTTTTTTAAAATTTTTCAAAAATGGTTGAACATGGGAAATGTTGATATTGGAATGTAATGTTGTGATTGTTATGATATGATAAAATTTTAAATGTTAAGAATTCATTAGATAGAAAGTGAGACTTATGGCGTTTATTGCTTGTATAAAAACTGTCTCCCGGTTGGCTCCAAAGGATCCAACTAGAAGAAGATATTGATAATATGGTCATACCTAAGCTGCATGTGAACTACAGCTGGATCAGAGTATTTTCCATTATTTTTTTGACGTGGATAATGGGAGAAAGTGGTATGAACCAAGGAAAGTAGATCATTCCATCTAGTTCCAAAAGTAGAATCCATGCATAATTTGGGGTGATTTGAAACTAGAAAAGGAGGAGGTGTGACTGACTTGGATGAATCAAATCTTCTATTTCATTGGAACACTAGAAAAGTTTAATGTCATGCTAGAGACATATATTCGAGAAGATATTTCATGCTAGTGGTGGTATTTAGTGGTTCAGGCTAAATTCAATAAAGGCCTTAAAAGGGAGTATTCTAAAGAAATGTTCAAAAAACAATTCTATCCTCACATAATTTGAATTTATAGAATGAGACAAATCTTTATCTAGAAGTAGTAAAAATCATTATATCATGGATTACATAGATAAATTCATAAATTCAGTTCATTTTTCACCCAAAGTTGCTACTAGTGCATCCTTAAAGGCATATATCTTTGATTCGGGGATGGTTCAAGAGATTAACTCAAATATTTTTGTGCTATGAATTAATGATTATATAGATATGGTCAATATAGAGGTGATGTCTAAACATCAAAATCTCAAGAGCTATGTGAGGAGAATGTATGTTGATACCTATAGGAAATGGTGGGAACTCTAATGCTGGGGGCATGCAGAAGAGGGACACAAATTTTCAAGGTGGGAGCATACCTCATAATCAGACAATTGGATCAGTAAATATTCATCCAAGACCCAAGTGCCACCCAAGATGATTCCAATGTGGTTCTATTAGTCACATTAATAGATATTGTACAAAACCACATATATATTTCCACAATTTCAATCAAATGGGGAACTTGCAGTACTATTTTCGCAGTGCTCTGTGGTTGGGTGTTTGGGACACTTCTTAGGTGTTACATAAGTCATATGCATCGGTGATATTGGGGAAGAGTAATCCCTCTCATAAGCATAAAAATCTAGATATGGTGATTCAATAAATACCATGAATCATCAATAGGGTAAATATCCAAAGGGATTTAAGAAACAAAGTTCCATGAGAAAATAATTATGTGGAGCTAAGAAGGCGATTGTGGATGATTAGGATAGACCATCACCTGTGATAGGTATGATTCTTTATGTAATATTTTTTTGATGTGGGTTCATCTCATTACTTTATTTCTTCTTGTTCTATTTATTTGTTGGGTTTAAAAGTTCAGATAATTTCTTCTATGGTAAAACTTATACCACATCTTGATCAAGTAAAATTCCGAGACTTTATGTGTAGAGATTATTCTATAACTTTTGATATATTTGAGATGATATGGGACTTTTCTATGATTGTGATGGATGAATATGATATAATACTTAGTATTCATTTGTTCACAATTTTGAAGGCTCATGAATAATATTATACCAGAAAGGTTAGTTTCATGACTAAATATGGAGTCGAGAATATTTATTTAGGAGACCATAATGTAAAAGATGGTATAATTGGAATGTTCACACCATCATTTGGAATTATCTTGTACATGTTATAAGAGTAGACTTTTGCATTTATGGAAGATATTGAGAACTACTAATTTCCAGATGTTCTGGATCGGTTTCTTGATGTTTTTGCTTATAATTTCTCAATGTTTCCCCTTGTTAGGGATGAAAAGATTAAAATTGATCTCCTTCTAGAGACAGGTACTATTTAACTTGTTTTATATCATATGTCACCAAATAAATTAAGGGAATTGAAAGTGTAGTTTGATTATTTGGAATGAAAAGGGTTTATTTAGGCATGTTGGAGATCGTGGGTTGTACCAGTCTTGTTTTTTAAAAATGCTGATAGAACTCGTTGTCTATGTGAGTGCTATCATAAACTTAACCAAGATATAATAAATAATATGTATCCAGATCCATGAATTTATTATTTTTTTAATAAATTGAGGTGATTTTATTGGTTCTCAAAAATTGAATTGAGATCAGGATATCACCAATTGCATTTTTAGTAGATGGATATCCCTAAAACAACCTTTAAGAGTAGATATTGCTATTTTAGATATGTGGTAATTCCATTAGGTCTTATGAATTCACCAGATATATTTATGGAAATGATGAATATCTTATTTTAGAGGTATTTGGATTCTTTTCTTGTGTTTTTTGTGGATGGAATATTGGTGTATTCATCGACAAGGGTGAATCATGAGAAACACTTAGGAATAGTGTTGGGAATCTGGTTGGGTCTTCATTTGTATGAAAATTTATCAAAGTGTGATTTTGGGATATATGAGGTACATTTTATTGGCCATGTAATCACTAAAAAAGGTGTTTTGTGGATACAGAAAATATAAAAGCATTTATCTATTGGAAACTATTAAATAATATCTTTATGATATAGAGTTTCCTTGGTTTAATTGGTTATAACCGATGATATTTTTGTGATTTATCAAATCTATCTTCACCGATGACATATCTGACAGTGAAAAATGTTCCATTCTAATGGACAAAGGAATGTCAAAAGTCTTTTCAATAGATGAATATTATCCTTGAAACAATTCCAATCATGATATTTTTAGAATTAGGACCAGGGTATGTGGTGTATTATGATTCTTTTGGATCGAGTTTGGGATATATTCTCCTGAAGGTATATCATATTGTTGTATATAGATCAAGAGAGTTACAATTTCATTAGAATAACTACCCAACACATGATTTGGAGTTACCTATCGTAGTCCATGATTTGAAGACTTGGATACATTATCTATTTTGTGATAAATTCTCAATGTTTATATATTATAAGCACTTGAACCATATTTTCTCACAAAGGGGTTGAAATATGAGACAATGAATATGGATAGAGTATCTCTAAATGTTTGAATTTGAATTGATGTATACGTTGGGAAAATGTAATTTAGAAGAAGATGCATTAATAAAAAAATTCATACTATCTATTTTAAAAAGAGGCTTAAGATAAGTGGCAGTTTATGTCAGTCCAAGATTACATACACTTGGAATGTGAATAATGAGGTGAAGTTTCTATCTTCAATACTGTTTAATTCATTCTTGATTTTTGATGAAACTATTAAAGAATAATAAGAGTCCAAGTTATAATGTGATACTATAAGGTCAAAACAAAATGGTGGGGAGACCAATGAGGGCTAGAAACTAGATGATAGTTCAATGTTGTGGTTTAGAAATTTGAAGGTTTTACCTATGGATTGTCTGATCCTACTTCTTCATGCTTACCATTATTCGAGATAGGATATTCATACTTCAATACAAAATATGGATAAGTAATTTAAGGAATAGTTTTGGTGGTTCAGTATGAATAGTAGTGTCGTTGAGTTTGTTTCAATATACATAACTTGTCAGCAGGTAAAAGTATAGCATCAATGAATTATAGGTATGTTACAGTCCCTACCTATCCTAGTTTGGAAATGGAAAATAGTTTTGTATTTTATAACTAGTATCCCAAGAATGGTTCAGAAACATGATGACATATAGGTGATAGTGGATTAGCTCACAAATTCATCCCATTTATTCCCTATTCATGAATCTCATATGTTGGAGGACTTTTACAAAATCAATTTCTGATAAGTGGTAAATAGTCATGGTGTACCAGTGTTAACAGTGTCAAATATAGATATAAGGATCCTATATTTTTTCTAGAAATGATTACAGAAATCCCTTGGGACTCATTTGATAATGAGAAAGGCATAACACCCTCAGATGGATGGGAAATATGAAAGGATGAAACAAACATTGAATGACATCATTTGGGCTTGGGTAATGGATTTTGGTGGCTCATTGGAAGAGAATGTGACATAAATGGAGTTCTTGTATAATAATAGTTATCAAGCCTCAATTCATATTAATCCTTTTGAATAATTGCATGGGTATCCTTGTAATTATTCACTTTTATGTGGAAATAGGTGGGACTTCACTAGTTGTGATGAGAATAATCCAAGAAACTATGGAGAATATTTAGTTGATTAGAAAATGGATGGATATGGCTCAAAGTCACAAGAAATCATATACAGATCCTCATCTATGGTAATTTTCATTTAAGATGAGTGATCATGTGTTATTGAGGGTCTCTCCATGTCTTGGAAATCTATGTTTTGGAAAAAAGACATTATATCTAAGATACATATGAGCTTTTGAGATACGGGAATGGGTTGAAGAGGTGGAATATTGGTTGGAATTTCCACCATAGGTCAGTGTGGTGCATAATGTGTTTCATGTATCTTGATTGGAAATGTATCATCCAAATTTGGACCATGTGATTTGATGGGATCACATTGACCTAGACTCAGATTCTTTACCGGTTCACATGCCAACATAGATTGTGGATAAGCATGAGAATGACTTTCATGTGAAAAGAATCAGTCATGTATATTTTTTTCACAACATGGATAGATTTAAGATGTGACTTAGGAATATGAGAAGGAATTGAAAGAGCAATGGGAAAACCTCTTTTATAGTAGTGAAGATTTTCTACATTCATAGGATTGGAATTCCAATAGTAGGGAGAAATTAGAACCTTCTGTTTTATGTAATTATCCCTTTTTATGCATATTAAGTAAATAAAGTGTTTTTGTGATTTTTGGGAGATTTGTGAAAACATTTGGCATGTTTTGGTGGATTTTATAATGGATTCAGGTTAGTGGATAGTTATTGTAAACTATGAAACTCATATTGGAATCTATGCATAGTGAGACAGAGGCTAAGGTATTGGAACACATGCATGATAATGGTTTTCCAAAATAATTTGGTTGCCCAGGAGAAAATTTTCTTTATAAGATAGTGGGTTTTTTCACAGGTGGTGCACGATTTGTCTATCCACTCAGGGAAATCCTCCTAGGCATTCTTTGTGAAGTTCATTATGCATGGTTAGTGCATGGTTTGCCTAACCATGTGTCTAACCATGCAAAATTTAAAAATAAGATCATAAAATTGTGGATCTAGGTTGGGATCAACCTTTAAGCCCTTATTTTCCCCAAAACAACACTAATTTAAGATTTCTCCTTCTATAAGGCTAGGGAACCATTCTCCATCAATTTGGAAGTGATCTGGAGGTTTTTCCTGATATGTTAAATCCCAACTATCATTCTAAGTCATCATTAATAGTGGTTTTTCTTGGTTTTACATAGATCTATTTCTCCCTCTCTCTCAGTTTCTTAGATATTCATCCTCTATGGATAGATTTAAAGATTTTAATTCCAAATATGGTTATATTTTTCCTTTTTGATGATAGGGGAAAAGAACCAAGGGTTTTTTTTGAAGATTCAACATGTTTTTGTAGTCATTTAAGTGTCATTATTCGTTTCCTCTATAAATTCCTAGGTATGTGGATTCACTATTGACTCTTTTATTTAGAACATTAATGAATGATTTTTAATTAGTTGTTTTGTGTGAAATTTATTGTTGTATTTTTGTTCAATAATTGTGGGAAGCCTTATTCGATGATAGTTTGTGGTACTATGAAAAATTGGGTTTTTTGGAAAAAGGTGAAATTGGTAACATGATTTCAAAATGATGATTTTGAAATTGTTTTTTGTTTTTATGTATAGAAAATGGTTTTTAATAAAATATTAGTTTTGTTAAAATGGTTTTATGGAAAAATGGGTTCCAATTAAAGGTTGGTTTTATTGAATTTAGTTGTGGTTATGGTTTTCAAAAAAAGATAATTTTATTCAATTGATTAAATTTTGTGTAAATGGTTTTATTGTCATGTGATATAGATTAAATGGATAGGTGTGTATGGAATGGATGGATATTGGTCGTAAAGTAACACTATCAAAGTGTATGGAATTTAGACATGGAGTTCCACCATAATGGTAATAACAAGCTTTTATGTGTGTGTGTGTGGTTGTTTGTATCTATGTCAAATAGAATGGGTAACTTCCAATTACATTAATAAAATGGTAATAAGGACATATTTTGTTTCATTCTTATGATGTTTTGAGAAAACTACATTGTTATGAAATATTTTGTCTTTGTGATAAATTGTCGAATTGTTTTCCAATTGTTTTATATAGATATTTTTATATAAATGAGCTAAATATTTCTATCCTAGTGGAATTAGTAGAGATGTAATTTGGGGAAAACCTATCGAGTTACAATACTCACCCCTGCTTTGGAACTTTAGTGATTTTGCAGATATTTTCTGTCAGGACACACATAAAGGTAAAGTATTATAATTATCTTGTGGTGCTTAGGGATTCTTGGGTAGTTTATGGAGTTGGAGCATGGAGATTGTTTTAACTTTGGAGTTATGTATTTTTCATTGAGTTTTGATGGGTTTTTAGTCTTTCATTATATTCTTTATTCTTTTGTAGTCTTTTGATGTGGAAATAATTATATTGGGTTTTGATATAAATGTAATTTCTGAGTTGTATTTCATTATTATCACACAACATTTATTTGTTTCTTTGGGTATTAAATGTTTGGTTAGTTGTTTATTATCAAAGGGAAAATCCTGCCCCACTATTTAAGTAATTATTTAGAATTTATTTCTAGCCTCTGGAATCTTGGGGATGTTTCTAAAGGCTATATAGCATCCCCCACCTTCTCAAGATAATGAGGAAGGGAGAGATATAATTATTACCCATTCACACACTAAATAAGTGATATAGTATTTCATGGATACATGTACTACAATCTCCTCGATGTTATGTGATACTTATTATATGCCAAGAATGCTATATAAAAGTTTATATGATTTAATAAAATGGTATTTGAGATATAATTATCATTCTGGAAAGATAAATGATACTTACCTTCTTTCACTAATGATCATTAAAAAATGAGAACATTACTTATGCATATATATGACCTACCATCTCAATGATTTTAATATTGTTTTTTTCAAAGCCATGTTTCATGATTGGATTTAAAATTAGAAGTGATTTATATCTATGGTAATTATTTCATGATTATTATTTTGATATGTTTATATAATGAACCCTTTACAATAGTTCACCTACCAAAGTTCTTTTTGATACATAAACCTAATATGGTTAAGAAAACTAATGTAAATTTAATTTATTAAGTAGTTTTGACAAAAGTTTAATAATTTTTAAAAAAATAATGATAAAAATGAAAAAAATTTAATAATTAAAATAATTAATATATTTTTATTATTCAGGAAGATAAAGACACACGAGACTTGTCAGACTCAAGGTAATATATTTCATCTCAATCTCATTTCATTGAAAAATTTCTTTATGATATTCAACATTATTCTTTAAAAATATGTATATAAATCCCCATTGACTTTTTTATATCTATATTTTATCTATTCGCATGTAGTTTAGTTTTTTGTTAAAAGTTAATCTTTCGTGGGGATTTTTCTTTAAATGTTCAAAGTGGTATAGAACATATTGAAGGTTTAAATATTTATATTTTAAAATAATTTTCTCCATGTGAATATTAATTATATTAATTTATATTCATGGTTTTATAAAGGTATTACAAAGGTAATATATAAAAATTTTGAATTACAATCAATTTTTTTTCAAAATTGATAATTTTTATTTGTTTTATACAGAACATTTAGACAAATGACATAAGGAATGTTATATTCTTAATGTACATGGTGATAATGACTTTTATATCAACGTGGTAATTATTTTTTATATTCCTTTGAATGTTTGAAATTTTCTTAAATGAAAAAACATATTTACTTTTTATGGGTACTTTGGTATTGAAATTGGTTTTTCAAAAGAATGTTGTAATTTTTATTGAAAATGGGATTCTAAAAGATAATGGTATTTTCATATCTAAAAGTGATTTTTATATGAATTTAATATTGTTTTTAAACCATTGAATCTTTTTTATTTGATGTTGTGGTTCTTGGACATTATAAATTAAGGGTGTTTCAAAATAGCATAGGGTGACCCTGTTATAGCTTAAACTATGGATGCACCTGGATAATGCTCAAATGTATTTGTTAAATATTATATTCTCTAGAAAATCATATTATAAGTTTTTCATATGGTTATTATAATATGTAAGAGGTGTGTAAGGGTTCTATAATGGTTAATGTGATGATGTTTAAAGGTACCTAAATGAATTTTACATGTTTTTATGGAAATAATTTGTTTTTAAAAGGTAAAATAATTGATATTTACTAAATAATGATATTTAACACTTTCGGTAAAATGTTATGTTTTGAAGATAGGGTTTTTTCAGAAGTTTTAATTTTTACCTATGGACTAATGGTTTCACTCTTTTTATATACCTTACTGATATTTTTATGCTCATCCCATGTTTTTAAATGTTTTTTCACAAGATTTAATATTGATTAAGGGATTGGAAGAGTTTAAGTTGAGTTTTATAATGAGTTTTTATAAAGGGGTCAGGATTTATTTTAAAACTTTTATATGTAGAAAAAATGGATACACATTGAAAGTGTCAGCATTATATTTTATGAGTTTTTAGGTATGATTTGTGTCTTATTTATCTAAAACTATAAACATGGAAATTTCCTCAATGTGAAAGAAATTAAATTCTTTACATAAATTAATGATTATTTATTATCTACGTTTGGAGCCATATAATAAATATATGTGATGTAAGACATACAAAATATTTAATTTAATGGAAAAAATATATCTATGATTGGATAAAATTGAAATATTTAAAACAATTAAGGGTATGTGAGGTAAGTAAATTTAATAAAACAAATGAGATACGTAAAAATATATTAATGAATCATACAAGGAATTTATATAAATTTAGTAAAATAAAACAAAACACATTCAAAAAATCTCCCCCATTGATTTATTTCAAATCAATACACTTAAAAAATATTTCTTTTTTATCTCCCTATATGTGTAATGACATAAATATTAATAAATTTAAATTCACATTATAAAAGAATATTCTTCTCATCACATAATATAGACATAGAAAACACATATACTACATTGGTTATTTTTTATATTATATCCTATGGTATTTAATAGACCATCATGAATCATAACCATTGATAATATATCTATTGAATAGTGATAACATGATTAGTATAAATTAAGAGTTATCATAAACTCCTATTGACAAAAACAATATAATTAATGGCCTTAAAAAGTTGGATCACACCATATAAATCCCATTATCATAATTTATGAGGGAGATAGAATCACTCAGATTTTCTATTCACAAAGACCAAGTCGAGATTCAACTACTAAATCATGATAAAAACCTTTTGTGATAGAAGTCGGATCTCAACAATATCATGACCCAGACCATGTTCTTCCGACCACTCTAAGAATATTTCACCATTACACACCTTACCCTTATAGCATTCAATGGTGTGAGAAAGGTCTATGATCCTATATCATAACAATACCAATATGTTTAATTTATTTTCAATAAAATAATTGTCATACTTTTCCTTATTTTTTATAATTTATAAATGATCAAAGAATGAATCAGAAAAAAATTTGAATTTTATGTGATACAATAAAAATTTTATTTTGTATAATATAATTTTTAATGAAGAAAAATATTTTAATTAATTTAATCATTTTTAAAATAAAATATATTTTTATTAAATAGTATTATAAAATAGTATATATTATATATAAATGATAATATAATTTTATGAATTGAGAATGTAATTTTTATAACATTCAAGAAATGGTTATTATCAAAATTTCATTTCTCAATAAATGGGGGTTTTTATTCAAAAATTTAATTTATCATATTATTAATATTTTTTTGATAAAATTAATATTATTCTTGTATTAAATATGTTGAAATTATCCAACTGTGAATTTTTCATAATTTTATGAGATAATAAAAATTTCAAGTAAAAATAAATATGGTATAAATATAAGCTATATATCATGACATCTTACTGGCCTGAAATTGAGGTAATCTATACCATATAAGGTAATCATGAACAGATTTAGTTTTATGCATATAAATAATTTGTCTTTGTGGTTATTTTTTTAATTTTACAAATCCTTTATAAATCCTACACAACCTATATAATATTTTATAGTTTCAAAATAATTTCTTTATAAACACGGAACACTAACACATCACCAAGTCTAATATTTTAATGGGTTTAGTTTATTTACATATAAAATAATGAAATCAACTACCTAATGGAATTAATATTGGATAATAATCATGATATGTTTTTTGGTATTCATTACATTTTTAGAGAGTCCTAAACCTATGTTTGAAAACATAACTCTCATCACTTTTCTTATATATATCCACCCATGATCCCATTAACTTTAATAAAAAATCATGGATAATTTTCTTTACTATACCCTTACCACTATAGATCCCTCCTATGGTGCCACCAATTTCTCAAGGAGCTCCTCCCATGCTTTTGGAATCACCCTCTCAAGGTAAGGGACCTATCTATCTTCTTTTCCATCCAATCACCTTATTTATTTTGTGATTTTTTTGCAATTAATAATGTTGGGATATGTTTTTACACATCCGTCATGATGTAATTTTGAGGTTAAAATGATGAGATTCCACTTTTTATTTCATTAAAAAAATTTATACAACTTTATGTAATGCCCTTTTGTTGTCGGAATTTCACTGTAAAGTTTAATGCCAAACGACTGTGTTGTGATTATCCACCCCTAGTTCAACTCATGGGTATTCACCTACATATAAATATCCTTAATTTATTGTTTGAATACATGTTTTTAACCCACATTCCTTTATCATGGTGTTAAAATTTATTGAGGTCGTTCTTATTGTATATGATCCATATGGAACACTTATGCATGTACAAGAAATGAATATTAATGGGCCAAACTAGATTGTGCTCCAATGCATTGGATAATAATTTAGTCAATTGAGTTTTCATTTATGAATCATGGGATTTCAACTGAATCACATTATGTTATTATGTATTTGTGGTTAACCTTGACTTATGTTTATGATTTCATGTTTAATTCTCTTTCCACAATCCTATTTCACCTTTATGCCATCTTTTTATTCCATTACTCATTGTTTATGAATATGATTCTCACCTCTTATGTTACATTTTAATTCCTCTAGAATCACATTTATTTCCTTACCATACTCCATGATTTGTTTATTCTAATGAAGGGATTTATATCTCAACCTATTCTTATTTATTTCCCCAACTTGTCTTATCTAGTTTTAGAAGAAAGGTGAAAATTTAAGAGCGTGTTAAGGTCATTTTCAATAATGCTGGTGGATCCATGTTTTATGATGTTATGTTATATATTTAATCACCCAAATACTCAAGGAATATTGATATTTTATTAGTAAGTGAAATTTTCTGAAATTAAACATGAATCAATTTTTATTTAAGACAACATGTATCATAGTTTGTATCAATAGAAACACTTGTTATTTTTTTGGTATTAGGACTTGAAAATTAAAATAAATTTATTATGGATAATATTAATCATAGTAAAACCCCCATGTTTTTTTAAATTATTCATTATGAAATTTACTAGAAAATACACTACTTACTAGATACTACAAGTGGATGTGTCTCTAAAACAGAAGTGCTTATAGGAAACAAACCTAAGAATACCGTATTGAGCTAGACTAGATTCCGGACTAGTGCATAACAATAGGACTTTCTTCAAACCTGGTTTGAAACTACTAGAGGATATGTTTTGGTAAATTAACAAGCTTATTACGAACCATTATTAAGGGAACAAAAAATCACATATGATTTTATGTTAACAAATATATCATGGATAACATAGTCTCAAGCCTAGAAATTAATAAGTTAAGGAATATTTGTCATTTATGAATTATTACATTAGTGTTAATGGTTTCATGTTTATGTGTTCAATAATTTAAAATTAATCATCTCTAATTTTCCCTTTATACTACTCAATGTATGGAAATGGGAGAAACAAAACCAATAACTAGTGTGAGGGGAAATGTGATGACAATCCAAACATGATTACCAAACTAATGGGATTAGGAATTAAAAATTCAATGATAAGAGTTTCTAAATTTACTAAAAATATTAATAGAAATCTGAATTAGGAGGAATTTTCAAATCATCCTAACAAAGAATGAGCTATAATTGAGACCTCTATGTGAAAAACCATGCTGAATTTGACTAGATCATATAATCCCTTAATCATGGAACAATGTTTCAACACTATTGAGAAAATATTATCTATTCTTCAATTATCTAAGAAAGAGAAGTATTTACTAGCCATTTATCATATAGAGGGAGAATATAATCAATGGTAAAGGTTTATCAAAAATATGAATCCTTAGTAATATATTAATGTGATGGAATGGAATAAATTCCATAAAATGTTATTTGGAAAATATTTTCATCACAATCTATGAATTAAAATAGAGAGGTGTCTCTTTTCCAGCAAGAAAAATGATAATAACACCATTGGGGATTTTGAGTAATAATTCACAAGACATGAATGATACACCTTTAGCATTGTCCTTACCCCTAAATAACTATTTTAACACTTCTTTGTTGGTCTAAATATGATTATATGAAAATCCTTAGCTATTATGGACTTTGTTATCAATGTAATTTTTTTTGATATTCCCTCAATTACTAAATGGAGGTCAGTGAATGAAAAAGAATACATGGGTATAAGAAGGGGAAGATTGAGTTTAATCTAGGTGGTATTATGGATAAATCTAATGGTACAAAAAAATTCAAACATCCTTCTGGTTAGTAGTATGGGAAGAAGCACCCAAGAAATTGTCTATGTGTGATGAGAAGATGCATTAGGTGCAGAAAGAAAGGGTGCATTGATAATGATTTACAATGGGAGAAACCCACCCATGTGATTGAAGATATGAATTCCCTTGTTAGACCTCATCATATTATCCAATGATTAAACTAAAAGGAAGAAAGAAACTATACTAACCACTACACAAACACGTGTGTTTTTAAAGACAATCGATGTCAACAAACTCCAAGGTAGTGAGTGATAGAATGTTCCATAAAAACTGTTGAGTTAGACCCTGAAAATAAAATGGTGAATGGATACTAGTTATTCATTAAATAATAGTGAATTTACTTTTTATTGTGTTTCTATTTATTATTTTGTGTCACCCATGTTTAGTAGAACTATTCAAACACAACTAAAAATAATAGAGGTAGATCTATCAATGGGAATAGAAAATGGGGTAATTATTTCATCCCATGTTATACACATCCCCCATCAACAATAATGGGATGAACATACAAGAATTTTTTTTGATAATTACTTTAGTGTAAATTGATAAAATTCTTGGTATGGATTGGAATTCCATATAAAAATATAGAATAATTTTAACAGAGATGAAAATTACCATATGTATCATGAATCATCCACTAATTTTATACAAATGCAGTGCAGATGAATTGTATTTGGTACCATCATCCCAATAATTGATATTATTTACCTATTAGTAAGATTTTATTGCTAAAATGATTGAGACTAAATAAAATATCATCCATGAATACATCCCAATTGTTAGGGAATACACTAACATTCAACCCAAATAATTTTCTTCTCCTTTTTCAAGTTAAGAGGTTGAATTATCAATAAAGCTTATACCAAGGGCATTTGAAATATACATGACTCTGTAGAGAATGGTCATTGTTGAACTTGAGGAACTAAAGAAAAAACTACTGAATAATATGAATAATCTTTTTTTACACCCAACTACTTCACTATGGGGTGCACTAGTTCTTTTCCTCAAGAAGAAGGATGAGTCAATGTGCCTTTTCATTGATTCTCATGATCCCAAAAAGATCATTATAAATAACAAGTATCATATTCCAAGAATTGATGAATTATTTTATAAGTTACATGGATCCCAATACTTCTCAAAGGACGATAATCATTCATGCTATTATCATGTAATAGTGAATAAGGATATTCCGTAGACATTTTTTCATACATGGTATCAGAATTATGAGTTTATAGTGATCCTATACAGACTCACTAATTATCCATAAATATTCATAGACCTTATTAATAGATTCTTTTGGTATTACCTTGATGAATTTATAATGGTATCTACAGATTATATTCTAATATACTTAAAATGAAAGGTGGAGTATGAGGAGTATTTTATTACTATTCTAAAAACATTATAAAATGAGAAGCTTTATGTTAGTACCACACATGTGAGTTTTTGTTGAAAGAAGTATCATTAATGGGTTATTTTATCATAAGAAATTAGTTATATATTGACCCTTCTAATAAGGAGACGATATAAGGATAAATGAGGGAAATATCTTGGAATAATGAACATAGTTTCCTAGGATTAATTATATATTATTGATGTTTTTTGAAAAAAAATCCATGATTTTCAAACCTACCAACATAGTTGACTCAGAAGGGATTGATGTTTGTTTGTAAGGATGAATGTAAATAGAGCTTCAAGGAGTTGAGAAAACGGATTATCACTACATCTATACTAATATTACCAAAAATTGGGTAACTCTTTGTGGTATATAGATAGTCTTCATAGAAGGGATTTGGGTTTATAGTGATGCAAAATGAAAAAGTGATAGCCTATGCCTTAAGGTAGTTGAAATATCAAGAATAAAACCATCCAAAAAATGATCCAAAGTTAGTTGCAGTGGTATTATCATTGAAAATATGGTGGAATTATTATTATGGGGATGATTGTAAAATATATATGAATCATAATAGCCTCAAGTATATATTAACATAGAAAGAGTTGAATATGCGCTAGAAAATATTGTTAGTGTAAACTATATACTATGACTACTCAATATACTACCGTCCTAAGAAAAAAATAAGGTCATTGATTCTTAAAGTATAAAGGATCCCACAACTTTATCACTATTTAGAATTGATAATGATATGTTCTTCTTAGATATAAGGAGAATAGACATGGGAATCATAATGGAAGGAACATTCTCAATCCTTTCAAAAATGATTTCTCAACCATTCATTCTAGAGAATATAAAGAGTGGTAAAATAGATGATGAAAAATTCAGAAGATGGATGAAGTTATAAAAAGAGGGAAATCCTCAGATTTAAAAATTAATGAATGAGTTGTAAGATTTGGGTCATGCCTATTTTTATAATCAAATACTGAGATAAATAAGGGGATGTTCGATAATGCACATAACTAAAACTTCTACATCCATCCAGGGATTATAAATATGTATCATGGTATCCAATAACACTATTGGTGGGAAAATATGAAGAAAGAGATCATGGAATATAAAAAATGGAATCTTTTATGTGAATAGGTGAATGGTGAAAGGAAAAATTCCAAGAGGATGATGCAACTATTACCCATCGCTACATGGAAATGAGAAAACATATCCACGAATATTATCACCGGTCTTCTAAAGAAATCATGTGGAAATAATTCTATATGGTTTGGGGTAAATAATCTTATAAATGATTCTCACTTAATTTAAATTAAAGAATACTTCTCACATGATCAAATTTCAAGGATATACATCATAGGAGTGGTGAGGCTACAAGGAACACCACAATAAATTATATCTTAATGAGAACTATATTTAACTCAATGTTCTATAAGAGTCTCCAAAGTAATCTAAAAACTGAGTTAAAATTTAGTACATATTTTCACTCCCAAATTAATTTCCATTCTAAAAATAATATTAATAATTTGGAAGACATGTTTTGAGCATACATTATGGAATTCGAAGGAGGATGAGATCAACATATTATTCTTCTTGAGTTCTCATATAATAATAGTTTCCACTCAAGTATAAAAATTGATCCCTATGAACACTTTTATGGGATGATATTCATAAACCATACATGCTTTGATGAATTTGGTGAACACAAATTACAGGGTGTTGAAAATTATGATGAAATATTGGTAAAGCCTATGACCATTCAAAAACACCTCAAGAATTCCAAAAGTTAACAAAATAGAAATGTTCATAATCATTGATGAGACCTAGGGTTTGAGTTTAGAGATAAGGTATTCCTCAACACATCTCTAGGGATGAAATTCATGACCTTTGTGAATATAGGTAGGTTACATCCTAGTTTATTAGACACATTGATGTTCTTAATCACATTGAAGCCATGTCTTATAGACAAGATCTCCCACCAACCCTATCTCAAGTACATGATATATTCCACATATCCCTCTTATGTACATGATAGATCCCTAATATTTTATAAATTTATAGGGGGTAACATTGGAAAATGAACATTCATACAAAGAGGAACCCGTGAATATCTTGGATCATAGAGGAAAAAATATATTAAATAATACAATACATAATGCCAATGTGCTATAGAGGAACTATATGTTTGAGGATGTGATATAGGAACTAGAGTTGGAGATGAAACAAGAAGACCATCATCTTTTTTAGTGTTTAAAATGAAAATTCCAAGTGTGAAATTTTCAGAGGGGTAAATAATTTAACTACCAAAACATTATTAAATAAACATTTCCTTTTAAAATAAAACGAGGTTAATTTTGTAATGTAGATATAGAAAAAACCTGGAATAATGTAGTTATTTTGGAATATAATATCCTATAGGATTTAAAATACCATTAAACATCATAAAATTTGATAATAGAGTCTTATAAGATTGATTATATGATTAGTATAAATTAACATATATGTTAAATTTCTATTGAGTTCGAAAAAAGTAGCAATGGCATTGTCCAATAGGATCACACCCTCTAAAGACTATATATTCAAGTTTATAAGTGAGATAGAATATCTGGAATCTTTCCTTGACCATTTACCATCAGATATTTGACCACTAAATCATGAGAAAAAAATGTTTATAGGATAATTTCTTGCTTAAAGAGAACACATCCCAAACCATGTTCATCAAACTACCCTAATAAAATCTTATCATCGCACACCTTACCCTTAGAGTGTTCACTGGTGTAATAAAAGTTTATTAGTCTCGACCAAAATTGAACAAATGTTTATATTTTAATTTAAATAAAAGGATTATTCTACTATTACTTATTTTTTATACATTATAAATGATTATATAATGAGGTTGATAATAATTAAATTTTTTTATGATAAAATAAAAATTGTATTTTGTGTAATATATAGTTTTAATCATTAATATGTTTTTTATTTATTCAATAATTTTTTAAATAATAGATTTTTATTTAAAAATTATTTTTAAATAGTAAATACTAAATATAAATGATAATATAATTTTATGAATTGAAACAATTATTTTTATAATGGTTAGAAAGCTATTATTGTTAAAGAAAAACAGAATTTTTTGTAATAGATATTTTTATTTAAAAATTTATTATACAATATTTCTATAATTATATTAATAAAATAAATAATATGTTTAGAATCAGAAAATTTAAATTATCCAACAATTAATTTTCCATAATTTTCTATGATAGACAATTTTTTAGGTAAAAATTAAACATGGTATAAATATATAGTACGTATTAGGAAATCATAATGATTTTAAAGTGACATAATATATATCATATGAGGTATCCAACATAAAAATATGTTTCACTTTTAAAATAATGTGTTTTTGATGTTATTTTATTAATTTTATAAATCATGTATGAATCTATCAAAACATATATAATATTTTTAGATTTTGAAATTATTTCTACATAAAAATTAATTACTTTCACATAAAAAATGTTAATATTTTAATGTCTTCGGTTCATGTACATATAAAATAATAAATAAAACTCCCTTTTTTCAAAAATTATGGTAAAAATACATAATAAGGATTTTGGTTTTGATTACATTATTGTAACATCCAAAACATTTGATTGGAAAATAATAAATAACTCTCATCTCTTTCCCTATATAATCCAACATAATATCATATTTTTCGTTACTAAAAAACTATAATCACATCCTTACTATTCCCTTAACTCACTAGTTCCCTGACAAGGTTACCCCAATCTATCAAGAAGCCCTTCCATGCTTTTGAAATCACTATATAAAGGTAAGTTACCTCCCTCTCTCTTATTTTCCATTCATGATAATTATTTATTTTATATCTTTTATTTCCAATTCCTAATTAGGTTATATGAGTTTTTACATCAATAATATTGTAAATTTAATTTCAAATGATTTTATGAATCTTTTTCTCTTATTAAACCATTTTATGAAACTTTATGTATTTTTGTTAGGGTAGAAAAATTTCACTGTGATTTTTTCATACCAAATGATTGTGTTGTTATTATCCACCACCATTTCCACTCATGAATATCCACCTAGATATAACTATACTTAATTGATTATGAATATCAGTTTATGTAACCCACATTCATTGAATATGAGGTTTAAATTTATGAAAGAAATTATTATGATATATGATCCATGTGGAACTATTATATATGTACATGACATGATTATGAAAAGGGTGCACCTAAATAGCACTACATTGCATTGGAAAATGTTTTAGTCTCATGATATTCCATGTATGGTTAATTTTCGGTTATCATAATAACATTATGTCATGATATTATTATGGTTATCCTAGACTTATTCTTATGATGTCATGTTTAATTTTTTTCCACATTCCCATGTTTCCTTTATACTATCATATTATAACATGCCTCATTGTTCAATTTTTTGATTCTCACTAATTATGTTACATTGTTATGACTATTGACTCATATTTATTTATTTAAACTATTTTATTTTTTTATTCCCTTACAATTATTTTTAATCTCACCCCTTTCTTATGTATGTCCTCAGGATATAATGTGTTGTTATAGAAAAATAGTGAAAATTTAATATCATGTTAAGGAAGTTTTCAATAAATTCATTATATCCCTATTTTATGTTGTTATGTTTTATACCCAATCATTAAAAGGCACTATTCCTCTTTATCTTATATGTTTTATGAAGTGAATATTTATGAAATAAATTATGAATTAATTTGTATTAAAGATAAGGGTTGGCATAATATATATGTAAAAAAAGATACAGAGACCCCCCATATATATGTAGAGATAAAACTATTAAGAATCCAACAAAAAAACACAAATTTAATTTTTCAAAACCTTATTCAGTCTAGAACATTAGTAAATATGTATTCAAGTTAAATCTTAGTATGAATAAATTCTAAAACAAGATCACCTTTATTTAAAATATTTTTAAGAAAAAGTAATCTAAAGTCGATATGAATTATTCTAGAATGTTGTAAAGGAATCAAATAAATTGAAAGTGTTGATAAATTATCCAAATAAATTGTAAACATGAAAATATAAATAAAAAAACGAATAATTTTTTCTTAATCCATACACATTAAAAATATTATCTAGTAGAAACAATAGGCTCGAATTCAGTGGTAGGAAAAGAAAAATGGTATTTATTCTTAGAAGACCAAGAATTCAAACATTATCTAAGAAAATGACCCATACATGATAAAAATTTTATTTGAATTCTAAAACCTCAAAAATATGATTTAGAATATTAAAATAAATCATAAAAAATATACTTATAATAAAAATCAATATACAATAGCTAATTTTCCTTATCTAACTATTCTTTTTTGCAGCTGTACTATGACTCTATATATAATCTTCTTAAAACCATGTGAATAAAAAATGATACATGATATTATTTAGATATGTAGTTAAATAAAGTAAACTCCCAATCATTAATTAATAATAATATTTATCAACATATTTTTTTTAAATTCATAAATATCCTATATAAAACCCGTAATCACAATATTTTTCAAATATTTATGGAAATCCATACTAAACCTATTAAACAACTCTTTATAATACTTGGATTGATTAAGGGAGATATCATATTTCCTTTAATAAATATAATTTCCCTGAAAAAACATTTATTATCCAATTACTATCATGTAAAACTTATAAGAAATCATAGAAAGAAATCAGTATAATTTAATTTATTAGAAGAACCAAAAATAATATCATCAATATAAATTTTAGCAATTATAATATCATATGAAAAAAATTTAATAAATTGGAAAATATTAACCGTATCTTTATTGAATCTATTATTCAATTAAAATTAATAATTTCTCTCATACCAAGAATAAGTATCTTATTTTATAATATACAAATATTTAAATAATTTAAAAAAAATATTACAAAATTTCCCATCTAAAAAACATGGTGTTTGATTAAAATAATCATCTTTAAATATAAAATAATTTAATAATGAACATTTAACATTAATTTTATATAACATAAAACCTTGAAAATAATAAAAATATTAAAATAATAGAATTATCATTAACCTAGAAACTTGTGAATATGAATACTCAAAATCTATACATTATTTATGAGATTATCCTTAATAATTATGTTTTTCATTAATTTTTACAATCTATCCAGATTCAAACATCATTTTTTTAAGATACACTTAGTTCCAATTTCCTTCTTATCTTTTGAAAAAAACACAAACCAACAAAATATTTTAAAAAATTAATTAAGGTAATTTTATATTTAAATAATCCAATTTGGATGATTTAAATAATCAACAACATAATGATGAACATAATCAGAAGAAAAGTTTATTTTTAAAAAATGTTTAAAATAGATCTTTCTATTTTCAAACCTGAACTATCATTACCAATAAAATTTTAAATTGAATAATCATTATGAATATTCTATGATCTAGTATTATATTTTGAATAATCATTTTCACCCTCAATATATTCATTATCTAGAGGCTTTTCTAACCAAGACTAAAATCTTTGAAATTTCCTTCAATAAGTTAAAAAGTAAATATCTGACCATCATGAGATTCATATAATATTATATGCATATTTATTCAGAAGTCTTTGTACACTTATGATAAACTATAAAATATTTACCACTAGAATAATAACCAATAAATAAACCTTAAACACTTTTAACATAAAACTTAACTAAATAATCATTTGAATTCAAGATAAAACATTCAATTAAAAAATAAAAAAACAATGAACCATTGGTTTTATACTATTAATCAATTTATATCTAGTTTTATTCATCAAAGGTTTATCATAGACTATACTTAATGAAAAATATGACTTATAAACTAATTAAATCAAAATATATGTACACAAACTATATTCATTAGGCATAGTTCATTCTATTTCCTAAATAGTTCTATTTTTCCTTTCTATAACACTATTTTTTTGTAGTGTTTTAAGACTAGAAAAGTTTTGAGAATAACTAATATAATTACCAAACATATAAAAAATTTAATAAAATCACTACCTTTATCACGTATAATTTTTAATATTAAAAAATATTTAATATTTCAAACTTGTATAAACTTTTAAAAACTATATCTAAGGTTTCATGCATATAAGAAAATAAATAAACCCATATAAATCTACTGAAATGATAAACATAAAAAAACATTTTTACCACCCAAACTATCAATTTTTATATGACCAATTACATAAGTAGGTGAAAATACACGGTGTAAAAATTATGATATATGATTGATAGATATGTATGATTCCCTATGTTGCTTAAATTTTAACCACAAATAAAAAAATATTTTTTATCATTAAATTGGGTTAATCTAGAATATTTCTATGATTGTATAATTTTTTAATCATTTGGATATGAGCATGTACAAGACTTTTATGATTGAAAATATATTATATTTATTTAGCATTAAGACACACAATATTTATATTAGATATATTATTTATATTAATTGTATAAATATTATATTCTTAATAAGAAATATAATAGAAGTATATTTTTTTAAACTAAAAATTTGTCATTTTCAAACATAACATTGATAATATCATTGTAATGTGGAGATATTTTATTTTATCATTTTCAATACATTTGACATATTGAACATTATAATTAATTAATCATTTGAAATACATATTTCAATGAATACTTTAACCAGATATTTATAATTATTTCCCAATGTTATTGATCATTCATCACATTTGTTAAAAGTAAGGAAATTGGATAGGTAACTAGTTATGTTCCAGTACCAACCACTATTTTTGTATAATCTTTCATTGAGATTCTTAAAGAGGTTCTCCTGAAATGATAAATTATAAAGATAATATTTTTTGTAACCACCTTATTTTAAATCATATTAGGATAGAAATATAATTAATTAGTATAAAAACATATTTAAAACATTTACTATAAGGTATTGAAATAGATAAGTTGTTACTACCCATGATTTTCAGACACAACTATTGCATCTATTTAGATGAATATAAAATAAATATTAATATTTTCCACACCATAATTGTATAGGTTTAGAGTATTTTTATATTTGATATAAAATCTTCTTATTCTATTAAAGATCTTAAACATCTCTTGTAATGATCACCCCTTTGAGTACTCTTTAAATACATGCCCTACTAAATACCTTCTTTATAACCTATGGAATGTAAAAATAATAAGATGGTGAGCTTAAATGATGAGTAATGGTAAACATGAGAGATATCAATCTATGATAATATGTATGAATAAGATAATAATTTGTGAAAAAGATATTACATGACATAAAAATCTCATAATCACAAGTTACATCACAAGACACAATCATTTCAAAAAACATGATTCTTATGAGTGAAATTTCATTATAACTGAATCATAATTCACAAGTTCATATAATTGATATGTGTGCATGTGTGCGTAAACCTCCTAAGTGTAGAAAACATTTCATAAGTCATGGATAGATAAAAACACCAAACCAGGAATCAACACCTTTTCCCATAGTGGATCAATCCTATTGACTTGTTTCCCATAACAGATCAAGCACATCGACTTGTTTATAATGACAGATCAAGAACATCATCTTGTTTCTGATAACAAATGAAAAACATCATATTGTTTCCAATTATTTTCTCATGAGATATAATAAATTACCCAATGAATTTGAGGGAGTTATAGGTCCCACTTGTCACATAATGAAAACCATACATATGCGTGCCATAGGATGATAAAATAATTATCATATCAAAAACCACGAAAGGAAATGTGATTCATAAACATTAAATCTTTTAATAATAGACATTAACTATAGATTAATGAATAAGGATACAATAAATGGATTATATCTATTATAAAATATACTTAATATTAAAGGATTTCATCTTGTATAGAAAATAATTTTGAAAGATCACCTGGAATAATTCGTGAGGAAAATAACTTTTTTTTAAAATCAAATCTGTTTATAAAAGGTTTTACACAAATAAGTGAAAAAATTTTATTTGATAGTAAAATAATAAAAACTTAAATGATACATAAAATAATTTAGGTTTCATGATTGTATAAAATGAAACTCAGTTTGTATAAGTTAAAAAAACCATTCATTTTGTATTTTGTATAGAAAATCCATGAAGTAACTCATTTGAAAAAAAAGATTTCTCCTAAACTATTTTGTAAAAATAAAAATTGGGTAAAAATTATTTGAAAAATTTTAGTGTAATTGTAGAATAATTTTATAAAACATGGACATAGAGGATAAATTCTCCCCTATAGAGACATAAACATAAACAATCCCAAATAATGATGAGATTTTTCTAATAAACCCTTAACTTAAGTCTCACACTCCATCATTCATGTTCAATAATAAAATAAAATAAAAATAAATTTATTATAAATGTATTAAATAAACATATTTATATCTACAATAAAATTTATGATCCAGTTATAACATATTATCCAACATTTATTAATTGTTTTTAAAAAAAGATCATTGTTCTAAGTGATAATAACTTCATTTTACAAGAATGTTCTAGTTTGGCTATCCCAAACCATATAAATGGTTTATGGTCCCATCATTTCTAGATTTATAATCATGTTACAAAAATAATATATCTTTGTCATATATATATCTATATTAATTCATAAAAGGTAATGATTAAAAAATGAATTACACTATTCATAGAGACAATATGCTGTATATATGCGTGAACATTGTTTTTATTTTTCTACTGATGGAATGAAATATATATTAAAAATAATCCACGTGTACAAAATAATTATCCAAACATATATATATGATATGTATTCTTCAAAATCATTTGTATTACCATCCAGTGAAATATTAATGAAAAAATAATCTCATCGCATCATTGTGTTTGTAGTGAACACATACGTACAAATGATATTATCATTTCCCAAAGGATCGTATGATAATAAGGTAGTCATGATATCATAATTCATGAAATATAATTGTTTTATTAATATAATATATAAAAATTAAACCCATCATAATATGCACCCATAATATATGGTGATGAAAAATGAATTGTATCGATGCATGGGGACATAATTCATACGAATACATGAGTGGTACCTTCACTTATTATTTGATGGGAAGGAGGGTGTATAATGGTGTTTTAATAATAAAAATAAAATTAAAGAATATTTATGATACATAATTTATTATTTTATGATAAAAAATTTAGATTTAGTGTAGGTAATAAGAGTATAAAAATGAAAGTGACTGATTAGGGCTATTACCTTTTCTTTGAAATTCATACAAAAGATCTCCTATAATGGTCTCTAGGGTTGGCCTTTGGGGAGAAAATAACTTATAAAATGTGGATAAGGAATTTTATAAGATGATTTTATAGATTATGGTTGATATATAAGGCTCTAATCAGTGTGAATAAGTGAGGGAGGAGGTTCCCTATTATAAGAGAAAGAAGGTCCACTCCTATAATTTCATAAAAAAATAAAATATAATAAGACTCTTCTAGAGATAAATACTTAAAAATTGTAATTAATTAAAAAATAGGGTATTATATGGATGAAATATCATCATCCAATAAATTTTTTATAGGTTTAGGTTCTATTTTAAATCTTGTCTTTTGGTTTAACCCATTAATTAGCCTAGTTTAACACTAACCATGGAAACATATTTTTTCACACTTAAAAGGATATAATTTTACATAAAATGAAAATATTGAATAAAAAATGGATAAGGGGTGAAAGTTCAGACAATATATTGTCCAATTTTTCCTTATTTATGTTTTTATGATTTGAAAATAATTTAATAAAATATTTTTTCAAAAAAAATTATTACTATAAATTTTGACACTATCAATTAATCTGACATTAATTGTATTCTAAAAACATTTATAATTAGAAAAAAATACTTTATAAAATACCAAAAATTTTAGGGTCATCTATAAAATTCTTCTATCACATTAATAATCTTAAATTATAGTACTTTTAATATTTTTATTGTTTATTTTTTTTATTTTTTCTATAAGTGAATAATTACTGCATCAATGTTGTATATGCATTTAAGGTAATTATTTCTCAAAAAATATTAAAAATAAATTAAAATAATGTATTTAAATATTTTACATTTAAATTGAATATTTTTATTCGAACATATCTTTTGGATTACCCCAAATTAAAAATATTTCATTTATTAAATACAAGATTGTGAGATGTTTGACTTTTATTAAAATAAAATATTATGAACGTCATTATCTAACTCAAATGGCCATAAAATTATTTATAACTGGATATATGATGACTATAAAATAAATTAACTCATCTAATAAAATTAAGGCAAGTTTTAGGGTCATTTTAATGTTCTTATCATTTTACATTTAACTTTAATTACATTATTTACCGATTATCATGGTAACAAAAAAGCTAAGGCTACTATTCATTTTGACCAAAAATAAAATGTACCTATTTAGTTATTTTTTAAAACATAATTATAAATATGGAATACATTTTTAAAAATTAAAAACTTATAAATTGTTGCAATTAATTTAAAAATAAACTAGAAAAATGAAATGAAAAAAATGCATTTAAGAATAATTTGATTTTAAATATAAAAAGTATTTATGATAAATTAAATTATAAAATCCATTTTGGAAAAAATAATTTAAACTAAAATGAAGTAATTAAATTTTAAAAATATTCCATACCATAATTTTACTTTGTAAATACTTTACAAATATATATTTTTATGATAAAAGTCAATATTTTTCACTATTCATTAAAAAATAAACAATTTCAGAAAATTATCAAATATTTATCCAAAAATAATATTAGCATGGTGAATTGAAAAATTAATTTAATTTTATCAAATACAATTTATAATATTCTGATAAATAAATTATATTATTTTCTCACAAAAATAAATAAAAACATTTTGAAAGAAAATTTTTATTTGATTTATAAAATGACTTTAATTATAATCAAGTTCTTATTTAAAGAGAATTAATTAAAAAAATAAAACTGAATTAGATCATTGTATATTTCATAAATAATTTATTCTTATAGGTAACAACCAATTTAATGGTTTTGATATAAAATACACAGAAAATTTTAATAATGCTTCACGATTTGACTAATCTTGATGTTGCGGGTAGCAAAAGCTATCAAAAAATTATAATTATTTACTGAGAAATATTTCATTATGTTATTGGGGTGTGGAATTCTACCCCCCCAAATTAATTAATTTCAACCTCTAAATTTATCACTTGGATATAAGAAGATGATGATAATTAGGCCTCACCACATCCCCATTTTCCCACATATCTTCGTTAAATTAATGGGTTTTCTCGAAAATATTAACCAGAAGATTGGTATTAATTCATGGAACATTTTATCTATGATCCCAAACCTCTATTAGTTATTCTCCATAAGAAAGATCTTTCTCTATCACTACAATATCTGAGTTTAGAACATGTGAAGGATCTTCCATGTATTACCTTAGGAGGGATCATGAAACATATCATTAACATGATAGAGATTTAGTAGAATAACTTATCAATATGCTATCATCCTAATAAGACCAATAATTTTAGAAGGAATTATATTCATAGGTATAATGATACTTCTTTCCAAATCATATCAGTCTCTTCAAGAGAGATATTTTTCGGAATATATTTTCACCCACTTCAAACTCTAGATCATTTTGATGATTTTCAGAACAACTTTGTTTTTCAAATATAAGATTCTCTTATATGATGTTGAATATATATAACATTATATACCATTTCCTCAACTATATTAGGTTTCCATGGGTTTGTTTCTCTAACTTCATTCCAACATGATTGTTCTTTTCACTTCTAACCATAGAGGGATTCCGAAGGAGCCATCTGAAAGATGGAGTGAAAGTTATGATTATAAAAAATTACCAAAAGAAGGTGTTGAACCCAACCAACACTGAAATACATATAGTAAGCTATAAAAATTTCTTATTGAGTTTGAATGGTGATCTCAAACTATCCATCTCTCTAAGGATGATGGACAATGAAAAAATATAACTAAGTGTCTAGAGCTTAAAAATGACTTCGTGAGATCTTTGATGATAACCTCAGATCCCAATTAGATACAATGAAAGGTGGTAATCCATGAAATCTTAACACTACATTAATATATATTCTATAAAGATGACCTAGATAGGAATATTCTCTAACAATAATGAATTGTGCCAAAAATGTAGGTCTATCAACTATAACCCAAATAATATTATAGAATTTATAAGTTTTAGGAAGTATGATGATAAGATCTATGGTTATGCTTTTCCCATATCCATTTATGTGTTGTTAATAGATGTAAAATCCATGCCTCTTAGCCTTAACTTGATGAAAAAATAATCATTGAGAATATCTCTCTTAATTCCATCCCACCATAAATGAACCATCATATATCTATATATCTTTGTGATTCCAGGATAAATTGAGAATAATAAACTATGATCCCCATCCAATATCTTCTTTAAATAAGGTTTGGTATTTACATATACAATATTATTTATCCTTATTATTCCATCAAAATCATGGTTTAGCTCATGATTTTTTTGGTGCCAAAATATGTGCAAAGGAAAAGGACTCAAAGAGAAAACTAATTCTAAATAGGCTACCTCGCGGAGCACATTTGCAGATCCCCTTATCATTGTGGCATTTTCAGATCCCCACAGCACTACTGTCGGCATGAAGCTGAAGCCCCATTTATGGTCGCTGTGAAGTATAGAGGCATGAGGCTCCATGGATATGATGCAATTGACCGTAAGCTTTGCACCATGGAGGGAGCTGAATCGGCCTCTGTGAGCCTATCAAACTTGATGGAAGCCTCTGCGAGCACCACTTAGAGAACCCAAGAGAGCTCTGTGCTAAGGAGGGGATGGCGATTGGCTCTACAGTTACAACTAACTTAACGCAATCTGTGACCGATCACAGAGTTCCATGTGGCCTTGCACTGAGCTATACCAGCTTCGCACCGCCCCTCTCATATAAATATCAGTATCCCCTCGAGCCCAAAGGACGGATACTCTGAACTTTCTCCTTCTCATCTCTCAAATCGTGAAACATGTTCTTCTCTACAAATATCATGAAAAATGAGCTCTTCAAGGTACTTGAGCATAGAGAAGTACACTTCCTTCAGCTCAAATACAACCCCTCTTCAAGTTGGGATGAACTTTATAGATCCCATGATCCATCGCAAAGCAAGGAGATACCTAATGGGACTTGGGTCTTCAAAAAGCCCTCATGCTTCACGAAGTACCTTCTATTCACACGCGAGCCACATGATAAGGCATGATCACTGTGTTTCATGAAGCACATTGCTTCGTAGTGCTATGCTTTGCAAGTTACCCTTTCTTTGCGAAGTCCTACTCCATGAAGGATATTACACTTCACAAAGCACCATCCTTATTCACTTATACCCTATGCCTAGGCTAGGTCATTCCACTATGTGAAGAATACCCCTTCAAAAAGTTCCTCCACTACATGGAGCACCTGATCTTCCCTAGGTCCTTTCCTATGAACCCATTTTCTTCACAAAACCTTATCCCGTACGACCCTCTAGGTTCTTGCAAAGTGATTTCATGGTCCCTTGGGTAAAACTTTACGTTTCGTTGCTTTAACTTATTCTTTTACGCATAGTCATGCTAACGAATATTTCTTCATCGTCTAACCACACTTATGTGGCCCCCTTAGTGGATCACTCCACAACACTGCCTTGCCACTGCATTGCTGATGCCTTCCCTTCCCCAAGGGTGGGTGGGTATGAGTTATGTAAGTCCTAGGGGTGTGGAGTGAACCTTCCACATCCGATCTACATGATTTTAAATGACCATGAACCATCACCTATAGAATATAATGCTAAAATATTGCCTTGCCCAGTGTAATATATACAGGGAACCCCATCTCAGACATTTTCCACACCTGATCGTTTCCATGGTAGTGAGATATTTCTCACATGGAATGAGATCCTCTTTTTTGGAGTGTTGTCTGTCCATAGGGAAGGGAAACCATCCTGGTGTAATCCCCTATCCTTTATTACGGGAGGTAACACCCCTACTCCTCCTCTCTTCTTCGATGCCAAATACTAAAGGAGAGATGAGTATAGGGAACATCATTTCCCTGTTCCTCTCCCTCTGGGATTTTTTCCATCAGGCATCCATCATGGAGTAAGTCCCAATCCCTATCTCCTTGGGCGGCTAACCATGCATAATCCCCTATTTCCTCTTTGGTCCACTAACCGTGTGTAATCACCACTCAACTTCCCATGGATTCACCTTTCACAACATGATTGTTAGGTCTTCTCTGCCTCTTTTTTCTCAAACCGAGCTTGAATCACATGGGATTAGAGTAAGCATTGACCATGGAATCCTTCCTAGTCCACCCTAGAGTGTAATCCCAAATCACTCATCCCCAAATATGTGGAATTTGAACCTTGTCTCATAGGAAAGGTACGTAGGAAGCCTCCTTGAGGTTCAAGGCCAAAAACTACTTGTCCTGACCCCTTAACATTGGTTCACCTTCAGCCCGCATGATGTTAAAATATATCCCTCATCCCAAAATACATGTAATTAGATCCTTATATCCTAGGAAAGGTACATATGTAGCCTCCTTGAGGTTCAAGCCCAACACCTACTTGTCCTAACCCCTCCACGTCAGTTCACCTTCATCCTACCTAATGTTAAACTGTATCCATAATTCCTAACTATGTGTACTTTGATCCTTGTCTCTGAGGAAATGTATGTAGGAATCCTCCTTGAGGTTCAAGCCTAACACCCATCAGTCCCAACGACTTCACGTCGGTCCACCCTCATCATGAATGACGTTAAATTGTACCCCGTTTTTGTCCCGAATGTCATTAAATTGTACCCATTAAAACTATGTGGGATTTTATCCTATTCTCCTAGACAGGTTATGTAGGAAGCCTCCCTAAGGTGCAATCCCAATTGACGGTAATCAGCTATGTTTCCCAATCGATGGTAAGCCATTGTGTTCCCTAATTGACAGTAATCCATTGTCATCCCCAACCAGCAGTAAGCCGTTGTAACCCCATTAGGTGGTAAGCCATTTTCAACCCAACCAATGGTAATCTATTGTAGTCCCAAACCGACGGTAAGCCGTTATAGTCCCTGACCAATGGTATGCTATTGTAGTCCCCATACAGTGTTATGTCGTTGTATCCCCATGCAATGGTAAGCCATTTTAGTTCGCGAACGATTGTAATCTGTCATAATCCCCTTTGTTGGGACCCACATCTCTAGTCCTCCCACATGGCATCAGATTAACTCAGGCTACTAACCACGCGTAAGCCCTGATATATCATCGGGTCATTGTCCTACGCGTACACCCTGATTCTATACCCCCATCTCGAACTACATGGCCTTTTATTTCCTACCACGGGGATAAGTATGAAGAATCCCTGAGGTTCAATGCCATAAATTATGTCCCATCATGGTCTCTCCCTTAAGCCTATGTGTTTTGGGAAGGTCATGCCCCATCTCAGAGGTTTAACATCCTTCGGGTCCCATCCATGCATCAATTATCACGGGCATCCTCCTCAAGTGTCCCTTCGCCCCATAAAACATCATAGAATTTGATTTCCTACCACATGGATACATAAGAAGTCTCTTCAAGGATCAATCCCAACATCACCGTCGTCCTCACATTTGTTCCCATTTCATTTTCAACTTCTCTCAACTATCCATATCCTTCCCGATTCATACCCGGGCCGCTAAATCCTGATAAGATCTTGTCACCCACTTTCTCACTGCTCCTAACAGCAATTGGGTAACTAACCATGAATTATCCCCAACATCAATGTTCCCTCATAGGGTTGCACCCATATGATCCACTCCTGTCAGTGTTCTGATCAGTCCGATCCATCTCAGCTAGACATTAAACTCACGACATACCCTGTGTTAAACATGTGAAGCTGAGGAAAACATAAAAGACATGCCTATGGCATAAAATTACCACATTCGACATGAAATTCCCTAGGATTTGGCACCCTCGAGAAGCCCTATCGTAAGAAGAAGAAACTCAGACACATCAGTGTTCCAGTATCCAGACACTTCAGCGATGTCCAATGTGAGTACTCCTCCGATCGAAGGTTGCTAGCCTGACTAGACCCCTTGGAATATCCTGACAGAAGCAGTATAATTAACCAGTGTCCATGAATACCTAAAACTGGGAAGAGTTTCAAGAACTACATCTTAAGTCTATATTGGAGACCTATACTAGGAAATGAGTTCCGAGGAGGAATCTATGGAAGGAGGAACTGAGATCCCATTATCTGGTTTCGATCAAGAAGCAAACATACCTGAATAAGCAACGAATACTGCTTGCCTTTGGAAAGTGGGAATGTGGGACAACAAATAGTGCATCCTCCAAAAGAATGGATGTTCTCCACAACAAAAGAATTGGAAATAGAAATGGTGAACCCGACATGAATATATTCTCCTCAATGTAGAGATTAGTAGCATTCAAGACATCATTGGATTAGCATGTCACCTGATCTATTTATCTGGTGCCAGGTTCTGCTAAGAAAATATTGGGCCGGGAATGAAACTCACCAAAAACTGAGGAAGTTGAATGTTGGGAATCTCGGTATGTGAAGTTGTCATTGTGGATCCTTCTTTCCAACCATGGAATAAAGAATAGAGTTGGGACACTGAACATCCCTTTCCTACTTTCAGCACTAATGGTTAAATCTCCCTACTTTGCAGGACTGAAGATATCATGATAGGAAACCAATCATCACCCACCCTATGATGCAGGGGTAGGGGAAACGTCTACATGTAAATACTGTTTGACCTCATCTCTCCCTCAACAGTCTTCATGTCCACCGCTTTTGGGCACCCGCGCCTCATCTCCCCATTTGAATTCATTCAGATAAGGTTATTTAACAACCTCATTCGAAAATATGAGGATGAGGGGATTATCCAAACCCGGGATATGTCCTGACAAAACCTAGAGGATTCTGTGCCTCATCATCACTGCCTCCCTCAAGGGCCGTGTAGGGAACCACTACTCCCCACGATGATGTATAATCATTTCGGGAGCCTCTCCATAGAATGATTCGATAACACCCTCCTCTACGCCAATGACGTGAGGGATCTACATGCCATCCCAACTAGAATCCCATTACAGGGGATCCCAAAGGAGGGCTCCAACCAAGACGAGTCAGTACCTCCACCTAACCCCACAAGATGAGGAGCATGGGAGTTATATTCCCGCACCACCGGACCAAGTCCGGTTAACCCGATGATAGCTTCAGGTGCAGGCTGAGGAGGACGCCCACTAGGGGGCATCAAAATCAATGACTACCATGGCTTGTGCCACCACTGGTGAATTCCATCACTTCCCTATTTATGCTGATTAGGGGATCACATACGCTCGGCTAGGATCAAGGCCCAAACCACCCCATGGACACGATGGATCAACTCTCGTGGTTTCCAACATGGGTGGAGTACGTCATGGGTCAACCCATGGAAATGAATTCCAATACGGAGGTCATCCCCATACTATCACCAATGAGAGATCAGGTCCTCTACACTCCCCATCTCGGCATAGAGGTCCTCCACATGCCCCCATCAATGCAAGTGAAGGTCCTCCCCACTGGATTGAAAACCAGTATGGAATCCACTTTCACACCCAAGTCCTTAGGTATGGAGCCATTCTTCCTATCACAGGTCACTGATGTGAAGATGCTACCCATACAACCAACTTTCAATTTGGGGGGTCTTCCCTTTGTCCTTACAGAAACCGAAGAAGGTCCTCATCATCCCAAAAATCAGAGGAATGAAGGTTTTCCTCCCTTAATTGTCACCAAACACAGAGGTCCTACCCCTATTCAACTTGAATAGTATGGGGACCTTCCTCGTACCATCGCTGCTAAAGAAAACAAGCATGGAATCCCTACCCATGATTCTACTAGCTCTTGCAGATGTCCTACTCACTTAGGCACTTTCCACGGAGACTCCCTCGACACATCATCCAGCGGACACAGAGGTCCTCCCCTGTGTTCCCTTTAACATTTTCCAGGTTCTCTTTGCACCCCATCTCATCTAGGAGGAAGTCCTCTTTTCCCCCGCATCAGTTTGGCCGAAGGCCCTTGTCAATACAAAAACCTACCCTATCTCGATGATCCATCCTAGGGAAAGAGGGTGGGTCACCGACACCAAAAAAAATAATGCTAAAAACATTCAAACCATGATTAAACCCGTTTAATTTTCAGATTTCGAGGTAGAATGCGATTTTGCAATGGATTCCTCATCTCGATCATTTGTGTTGAGGGATGGGGAAGGAATGAGGCCTATCAGCCTTATCCTTCTGAAATGTGAGGTCCACTGGATTCCCACCTCCTTCTGTAGATACATCCAGGAGGAGGAAAATTTGGTGCATTCCCAAGGTCTGATCATGCAATCCTCCCTATCATCAATAGGGTCATTATATACCTTAACTATAGATTATGGAGAGTTATTCTGGGGAACAGTAAAGGATGAACAACATCATGGACCACCATAAGTGACAGCAACCCCTGCGATGAAATTCATGGTCGCCAACATAGATTACCGAGATGTAGTGGATCAATCATCGCATTCATCGCAGGACAACCTGAGATGCAGCGTCTTGTTAGCTCATTCACCTTATTATCCACCGACCGGTCTACCGTATCTGCGGTCCACTTTAGTGTTGTTACCGGCCCTATATTAAACCCTAATAGATGAATAGTAAAACCAAGGGACGGATCCCAAGTTTAATCCAAGGAGATTTGGAGACATCCTCACAGTAGTCCATTTCTCTAAGATGTCAGGCCAATCGCATCCATGAACTTCAGTGTGCAAGAATCACATAATTAGGTGGAAGTCATGTGCTTTTTCCAAACCCTCTGGGATATGCACTTCCATCTCAGCTATTAGTGAGTGGATTACCCCAAGATTCAGAAACACTTTGAATATATTGACCAACAATGTTTTATGGTCAACTTGGATGTGTTCCCTGTGGCTCAGCACCCTAATTCGCTTGGTCTCCACCGGACCTTCCAACAATGATGCGTTCATATCTTTAAAGTGCACTGTTGGATTATAATAGAGGCTTCCCCCCACGTTTAGGTCTATGGTTAGGGGCAGTATTCTACCCTTAATTTCAGTTCTAACTGACGCCATCCCGACATGCCAGTCGATATTGAGGATATGCCTCTAGGTAGAGTCGCGGTTAACATGGATGATCTATTAGAAGAAGAGATATAAAAAGATCTACTTGGAGAGAAATTACCCACCAGGGGAGTTACACACCTATTGGATCCACTAGGAAGGGTTACTCACAAGTAGAGAAATATAATGGGTCTTCCCATGCGCACTGAGTCATTAGTCCTCAGCCGGAATCCCAATAAGGGCATGGAGCACCTCGGGGCCATCAAACCCTTTGACCCATCTGGCTTAGTGTAGAAGATAGAGGATGACCATGAAAAAGCCGTGTAGAACCAACAACCCAAGGAGAACAAGAAAATGGTTGATGAACTCCTTGCTGAATGCACCATAGAGTGGTGGCCAAACTACGGTGATCCTTAGCCAGGGCCATAGGGGAAGGTACAACAATCCCCCAGCAAGATACCCCTGGGTGACCCTTATCATCCTTCCCACATAGATAGGAGATAAGCTGGAGATTATTGAAAGAGGGCGTGGTATGTATCACCAAATCTACCTAAACAACGCAATAATCCTTGAGACCCAGCTCAGGTTCCCCCAGTCGCTCCGTAGGTCATCCCACAAACCGGTCCATGAGCCGGTAATACTACTTATAATTTTGAAGAGCCTTCCAATGCACTGGTGGTAAAGGAACCTTGTCAAGACAAGAACCCTCACCTAGATGACCTAACGGTAGTGGTCACTACTCGCCTCAAGGTGTTGGAAACTTGATAGGCAGCAATTTTGCCTAATGGAAAGACATATCTGACATGGGTAAATGATATTCTGGCACCCTTGGGTTTTGGAAACCCAAACATTTCACCTTTTAATGGGATGAGCCACCAACTGCAGCATCTGGACCACTTCATCTCAAGGTGTGGACCCATGCTGAGAACTCTGGAACAACAAGAGTTTGACAAACATTGGTGTTTTTTACAGAAATTGGAAGGGTCTGTGTTTTTCTAGTACATCCATGTACCCATCGGGTCAGTTGACTGTTGGGAAGATCTTCATATAAATTTCCTTCACAAGCTCATCTCTACCACCTAGACGATTAGTATTTCAGACCTCTTCATGTGAAATAATATCCCGGATGAGCATGTCACGAACTTTGTCATCTGGTGGAAAGGCCTCACCTATTCCCTAGATATGTCGTTGACTTAGAAACAACTACTGACAATGTGTGTGGGGAATGTTAAGACTTAACTGGTCCCCTATCTCAGTACTCAGAATTACCCAAGGGGATTACGATACTTTTTTGATAAGGTCCATCATGTAGTGGAATCCTTATTTAAGGCCAAGCAGGCATTTCCGTTGCCTCTTAAAATTTCCACAAGAAGAACCGCTAATACTGATCCCAACACAGTGGCCCAAATATAGGCCCCCATGCAACATGATTTATTAATAGTGGATCCACCTCCATATCCTTACAGAGGCCCTCCACCTTTGGCACAACCTCCGGCCCAGTAGCGCCCACCTTAAAATTGGTAGGTGCCCCCGCGTAATGCGCCACCACCACCTAGGCGAGATAACCAAGTTCCACCTCCTCGAAAGGATCCTCCAAGCCCTCGTCAAGCCTAAGCTCCAAGAACTCCCTTACCTAATAGGAGAAACCATACCTACTCATTCAATGAGGGTCAGATCCCCAGTTATTTCTGAAGATCCTTGGAATAGGTAATTCTATGGTTTCTAAAATGCAGGAGGCCCGAAGAGGCAGATCTCACTAATCACCCCAATTAATAACCCTATCACTGGATCCTAGGGGAACACACTCAAAAAGTGATATGTGTTTACAGAATAGATTCAGGATCTAGTTGATAACAACACAGCCAGGTTATACCTAGCTCCGACACATGTGTCATGTGTATTTGTGAATCCAGACAGCGGCAGTGACATCAAAGGTGAGTGGCATCAGGTTCCCAACCGTGAGTCTCAAAAGTATGAAGATAGGATGGAATGTAAATATGTCTCTCATTCCCATGGTATTAATCGTGAATTTATGAATTGACCTCATCCTTCAAAAGATTCTACATCACCTACATCCACTACTTCTGCATCGTTGTCTCACCCCATCTTATTAGAAGAGCAAGCATTAGCAACACAAGGGAAACCAAAGTCCCCCACCAATGCCATCATTATCCCATACTCTCGGAAACATCATGGCCACAGAGATGGAGATTCCCCCTATAATTCATCCAATGGTGGAGGATTCTTCAATTGATAATCAAGGGTACACATTGGTTAACACCATGGATCTGGTAACCCCTACATGATTTATGACGACGAGGAGTGCCAGACGGATCCTCCCAACATTCCCACCTGTTGCCGACATCGATGGGGCTATGGATATATGATCCATCAGAGTGCCTTGACTTGTAATTAAAACAAGTCTATGTATGCCACTGAAGCTAGACAGTAGGCCCAACACATAGCTCAACACGTGCAACCTTCTCATTTGGTGTCATCAGGTACTCCTTTTCCACCATTTGTGTTACTTGATTAGGGAGAGCCTCCTCAACTACACTATGACCATCCACGTTCTGTTACAGACTGACCACAGTCTTCTAGAACACTTCCCATAGTTACTCCACAAGCGTTGACTAACAAGAAGAGGGAAATTCACCGCACCGGTAAGCCACCAGTTTAGTTATAAGGGCCCATCATACCCCCTACCACAGAATGAACTCCTATAAGTGGATGTTCATGATTGGAATAGAAGTATGATATCTTTAAGAATATTTCAATCATTCATATGAGTTTATCTATCCTTAAGGATCTTTTCATGTCAGTGGATATGAGTGAATGCCTTACCAAAGATTTAAAAATCCCCCTCATGTTTGAAATGGAGGTAGTAGTTGCGAAAGCCTTCAATGCTGAGGAAGCTAAGCATGATGAATGGCATGATATTATCTCTTTATCTAGAGAAGAATAAGTGTCTCTCCTATGGGGGAATATCCACCAACTTTAAATCACCAGACACTTCAATGGAGTGGAGCTTATTTTCTATCTTATCAACACATGCTCTGGGATTATCCTAATTCAGACCTGAAAATTTTTAAAAATGGGGTTGTCTGAGGATGATATGAGTCCCTATGACATGGAGATCCAAGGTTATGATAGGGAAAAATAGACACCAGTTGGAAAGATATGCCCGATGACCCAGTTCGGTGCCCTGGTAGCTAACACCGAGTTCATGGTTATCTACCAGGACACCACCTACAATGCATTGATGGGTTGGACATGGATTCACCTGCAAGTGGTGGTTTCTTAATCATATCACCAATGCATTAAGTTCTCACTTAATGGTTGAGTAGGTGTACTCCAAGGTGACACGCCTCCCTTTGCCTCTTGTGAAGACCACTGCCTAGATTATGACTATTACAAGAGCAAGGAAATGATGATTTAGGCTACTGAGGTTGAGCATGTTGTGGATGTGACCAACCCATGGACATACCTAGATGATACCAACATTATTCTGATCCACTGATTGGAGGATACGACCACAGATCTGGGATGATTCTTTATTGTTTCTCTAATAATGGGGAATCACATTCCCAAGTCCAAGGGATTCCAGAAGTTCACCTTTTATTCCTACACATATCAAACCCAAGTGATCCCAGAGCCCCTACCTCCATAATGTATCCGGATGTCTGCCCTATGGTAACAGTAATACATCATACTTTCTTGTTTTGCTGGTTTGGGATAAACTGGATCAAGAAAATGCACCACTATTGTTTGGATATCATAAAGCATGGCCCCATTGGCTGAAGACCAGATGTGATCAAGTCAAAAGATTTCGTCGCTATGGTTTCAGTGACACAAGAATCTCCAAGTGCAGTGTCTACCACCGCTCAAGCTGGCAACAGCTTCCTATTGGGATCTGTCGATTCATAGGAATCACCTACCGCAGAGGATCCCTCATCTATTAATGAAGAGTATGATTTTTAGGATGCTCCTCCCAGCTTTGAAGAAGGTGTCTCCACCAAAGTTGATAAATTGGTACAGGTGAACTTCAATAGCGAGACGAATCTGAACCCCACATTGTTCAGTGCCACTATTCTTGTCGAGGATAAAAAATGATATTTGGAATTCTTGAAGAAACATTGTGATGTATTTGTCTGGAGTTATGAGGAAATTATAGGACTTGATCCTAAGGTATTTGTCCACCACCTCGGTCTTCTAGAAAATCACAGTGGGTTCAAAAAGCCTCCCAAAAAGATGCACCCTTTTCACGGTGCCATGGTCGAGGTCGAAGTTGATAAGATCATCAGAGAAAATTTATTCAAGGTTTTCTAGTACCCCATATGTTTAGCCAAAATTTTTTCCATCAAAAAGAAAAACAGATTGATCAGAGTCTGTATCAACTTATGGGATCTCAACCATCACTGTCCGAAGGACAACTACTCCTTCCTATGATGAAACTATTGATTGAATCCACCACTGGGTTCTAGGATCTCTCCTTCATGGATGGGTATTTAGAGTACAAAAAAATTCAAATGGACCCCAAGAATGAAGAGTCTAAAGAATTAAGGGCACCACAAGGTACTTTCTGATACTAGGTAATGCCCTTCAGTCTAAATAATGTAGGTTCCACCTATCAGCATGTCATGGATAGAATATTTAATCCAATCCTTGATACATTAGTCAAATTCTACGTGGATGGTCTGGTGGTCAAATCCCACAGGCTTCAGGACAATCTCAAAGACCTTGAGAAAGTGTTCGTCTTCCTCCGTTCTTTCCATTTGAAGATAAACCCATTGAAGTGTTCCTTTGGGGACAAGTTCAGAAAGTTTCTCGGCTTCATTGTTAGATATAGAGGCATCGAGATCGATCCAGAGAAGATTAAGTCCATTAGTATGATGTATCCTCCAAGAAGCATTTGTGATATTCATGTCTTTCAAGACCACATAGCCTACATATGCCTTTTCAATGGGAATTTATCTCTCAAGTGTAATACATTTTCTCAGATCATGAAGAAAGGCACTTTCTATTAGTTGTATGAGGAATTTCAGACTGCTTTGGAGGAAATAAATAAGTACCAATTATAGCCTCCAGTCCCGATGCCACCCATTTCCATAAAACCACTAGTCCTTTATGTGACCTCCCTAGAATGATCTCTCGATGCCCTTATCACCCAGAAGAACAATAAGGGAATGGAGAACCGTCTCTACTATCTCAACCAAATGCTCCTTGATATGAAGACCAGATAATCCTCCATCGATAAGAGATTCCTTGGATAGGTATTTGCAGTACATAAATTGAGATATTACTTGCATCACCATGAGATATAGTTAGTGTATCGAGTGGATCTGCTGAAGTAAATCCTGAACCGCCCCATATTGATAGGGAGTCTTGCTCGGTGGGAAGTAATCCTAAAGTAGTTCAACATTAGTTTTGACCCCCAAAATTCTCTTAATGGGAAAGAATTGGCAGACTTCCTTGCCACTCATCTAGATTCGGCAGACCAGTCTCTGAATCTTGATTTTCCTGATGAAGCAATCCTCTCGGTAGACCAAGCCGTTCCATGTTTGAAAATTCACTTTGGTAGAACTTCCCAAATCCCTACCGGTAGAAGACTAAATTACCACATACTCAACAGAGTGGACCTAGGTATCGTCTTTATCACAGAAGCACAAAACATTCTTCCATATTCAATCATGTTGTCAGAAGGTTGTACCAACAATAAGTCAGAGTATCTAACTCTCATTACTGGGATCTATCTAGGCCTTGAGATTGTTGTTACCCACTTTCATATGAAAGGGGACTCAAAACATGTCATAAAGTAGATCAAAAGTAACTATGTTGTCAGAAATCTAGAGCTTGTACCACTGTTGGAATGTACCCGCCAGTTGATGGCCCAATTTTTATCTCGGCCAGAGGATACCCATGTCCCTTAATCCCTAAATGGTCGAGCTGATGCCTTGTCCAACCTAGTTGCATCTCTTGTAGATCCTGATCATGAAGATTTAATTATCCATGTGGAACAATGGAGATTCATCACCCCTGTCACTCTGGATGATGATGATATCCAGCAGGTAATCCACCTTACTGTCGGTGCCTCCACGTTAAGTCCCCCAGGCCCCCCTACTGTAGCGTTTGAAGTGATTCCTGACTGGAGGACCCCCTTTATCGATAACCTCTAGCATGGAAATCTACTAGAAAATCAGGCAGAGTGTGAGTGAATCTAACATCAAACATTACATTTTACCATTGAATGTGGTCTTGGTCTTCAGTAGATCCTCTATAGACATGAGTTTGATGGAGTTTTCCTCCATTGTATTCAAGGAGGAGAGATTTATTAGGTCACACAGGGGTTTCATGCTGGTTCCTGTAGGGCTCATTAGAATGGGCCTAAAATATCTCACCAGATAAAAAGATTGTGTTATTTTTGGCCATCCATGATCCATGACCGTATCGAGTTTTCCAAGAGGTGTCAGGCATTCCAAATCCATGCTAATTTTCTGCATAGGCTAGTAGAGCCTCTCCAGAATACCATGTACTCTTGGCCCTTTGCGGTCTGAGGACTCGACATCATGGGACCATATCCACTGACGACAGCTCGCTAGTGCAGATTTATCCTGACCACTATTTATTTCTTTTCCAAGTGGACACAGACAGTTCTGATCAAGGATTTCAAGTCCCATTATATCATTGAATTTGTTTTCTCCAATATCATCTATCAATTCAGAGTCCCTCACTCCATCTTCACCGATAACGACACCAAATTCTGGGCTGCTGAGTTGAATAAATTGTATGCCAAGTACAACATCTGTTTTAACCATACCTCCCACTATCGTGCATAGGAAAATGGAAAGATTGCGGCCATTAACAAAACCATCTATAACATCCTTAAGAAAATAGTTGGTATGAACAAGAAGAGTTGGTAGGACAAACTCTTCAACTCCCTCTGGGCCTATCAGACAATGAATCTAAATTCCACATAGGTGACCCCATACTCCCTAGTGTATGGAACAAAGGTCATCTGCACATCAATATCCAGTTTCCTTCATTACGTATAGTTTTCTAAAATTAGCAAGCACTGGATAGGGCAACTGATGTCCATCTGGCTAAATTGTATGTGCGGGATGAGAATAGGAATTGTGCTCAGCATAATATAGAAAGTAATCCGAACTAGATATCCATAGATTTCAATGTGAAAGTTCACCTCCGCTCTTTCTTGAAAGGTGAAATGGTTTTGGAACTAGGAATTCCAATGATACCCTGTAGGAAACCACCCAAACTAGAGCTCAAATGGGAAGGACCTTACATCATTCAAAAGGTTTACCCTAATAGTGCATACTACCTGTTTACCATGGATGGTGAGCATATAAATCCTCCTACCAATGACAAATTCTGCAAACAATACTTTTCTTGAGTAATTTATGGTCCTACATGACCTTAAACTGTTATATCCCACATAAAATTAAACTACTTGGTTTCCCAACATGAAATTAAATTGCATGTCGTCCCATATGATGTTAAACTATAACTGGTACCTCATTACCATAAATTGTGACATCTTCACCACATGATGTTAAAATACGTGATCTTTATGAGATGAATGACACAAAACTACCCTGCATTCGTCCCGCAGGATGTCAAGCTGCATCTTCCAGAACTATGTACGGATTGATTCCCATCCTCATAGGATAAGTAGGAATTCTCAGATGCTTTGTCTTAGTGTCCAACCCCCAAACTCTTCTCATTTGACTACCCCTATGTGTAGTTTCCTTGTAGGATCCCACACAACACAGTGTAGACTTCTTTGGAACCCACTCATATCGGAGTTACAATGATTGCATCATGTGCCCCTCCTCGTTCTTCTATCCTCCCACATCATTACCGCATGTTGTTAAACTGCATGTCCTTTTTAGAACTACATATGGCTTGATTCCCATACTCATGGGATACATAGGAATTCTATGATATTTAATCCATAGGCCCAACCCCAAATTTTAGGATCTCACATTAGGTTAAAACACATGGTGTGGTGTAAGATTTTTCATTCATTCATGTTGAGTTCATCATGATCTTACCATATACCCCTATCCTTGGACATCTCTACCACTTTTGTCATCCTGCACGATGTTTAAAATGCACAGGCACATTCATGCCTCACACATTCCCCTTATTTGGGTCTTCACCATCTTTCACATCCAAAAGGACCCCTGAATGACAAGGATGCTAGGACCTAGGGATCTCCTACCATTTTGGGCAACATCCTTGAGGACCTCAAATAAAAAATTGATATAAGTCCCATGTTACAAATATGGTCAGCAGTCGACGCTCATTTTTTGTTCCCATTCCAGGTCATATGACATGGATGTTGTGTTTTGAATGCAGTCAACATTCATCCTCCGTCATTTCCACCACCCATATATGTCCCTAATATTGGGTGTAGTGATTAATTTTGTCTTTCTATCCCTTCAAACATCAGTCTTCCACGAGTATGAGTGTTATTATGGTTAGGGTCAACCCTTCTTGATCTACTTCGCTCATTGTTGTACCATTTTATGTTATGGATAACTTGATCTCATTCATTTTTTCCCACAGCAAGAATTGCTAACATTGGCTTAGGAGCATTGTTAAGGCAATACCTATATTAAAGGGTCATGCATATATGGTCTGAGCCACATGACCTTAAAATAATATCACTATCATACTCACTACAAGAAGTTAAAGTGAAAACTAGCTGTGACTTCCCATGTTAGATCCCTCGACCTTTTCAGCCACCTAGCCCAAGTTTTCATTTAGGATTGTATGGTGTTGTATGGGATTATGTCCTCATTCACACCAGGTTACTCTCCGTGCCATACACATTCCTCGTTGAGATACCTTTCCACTATCATTGTCCTTGCCGCATGATGTAAAACTATACAATAGATTCTAGAACTATGTGTGGATTGATGCCCATCCTCATGGGATACACAAGACCACTTGAATATTTGGTCTTTACCTACAACCATGTTTCTTAGAAACCTCTTCATCTTTTTGGCCCCCTAGCCTAAGTTCCTTGAGAAGAGGTATGTGCTACAGTATGGGCTTACATCCTCATTCACATTGGGTTTATCACAACCATGCCACATACCTCTCCCTCTTGAGAGCTATTCCTCACCCAGTTTTTCTCTAATATTTTTGAGTTGGCTACCCTTGAATTGGGTCCCTTGACCTTCTTTGTAATTTCACTAATGTTCCTAGTAGCACTCTAGTTTTGGACCTCGAGTGTTTAATTCTACCGACATGTTATAACCCATTTTCATGCTTCATGTTCCACTTTATTTAGGCCTTCATAATATTTCACTTTCAAAAGGACCCCCAAACGACATGGATTCTTATCCCCAGCACCCTCCTACCGTCTTGGGCTAACATCCTCGAGAATTTTGAATGACAAATTGATACAAGTCCCACATTGAGAATATGTTCAACAGTCGATGCTAATTTGTTGATTCCATTTTAGGTCACAGGACATGGATGTTGTGTTTTGAACATGGTCTACTTATAACCTCCATCATCACGCCACCCCCATCAAGCCCTAAATATTGGTTGCATGATTCACATCGTTTCCCAATCAATCATGTCTAAGTGGAATTTAGACACTATTGGTGTTATCCCTCGATGCGCATTTGCATGTCAGGATGACAAATCAATGGCAAGGCATCATTAATGTCTCCATTTTCCCCTTCTCAAGTATTCCATGTGTTGCAATGATTTTCTTCACCCTTGTTCCCCACATCGAGCGTAGATCATGTGGGCTTAGGGATTTGATCGAGGGTTGAACACGTTTGGAAGAGTCTCACTTCTCTATGGTCTAAGTTCTAAGACCTTAAATAAGATATATCTATGTCCTTTCCACAAGGAATAAGAACCGGATATCCTAGAACTATGTACAACTTGATTCCCATCCTCATGAGATACATAGTAACGCTCGAACATCACATATTTGGGTCCAGCTCAGGTTCTACTAATTACCTATTCTATTTGGCCATTTGGCACTGAATTTCATATAATTTCATGGTGTGGCGAGTGTGGGATTAGGTCCTCATTCATGTGTTTCAATAGCCGCACCATGTACTCCCTTTTTGGGAGCTTTTCTATACTTCATATTGTCCTACATGACTTTAAAATGCACCCTCATGACTATATATATCTTGATTCCCTTCCTCATGGGATACATAGGAACACCTAGACAATTCATCCACATGAACAAACCCATATCCTAGGACCTTTTCTAGCCAATCGGACTAAGATTTATTCCCTATAATTGCACGTGGTGTGGTGTGGACCTGGTCCTCATTCATGTTGGGTATGATTTACCACCCCATGCACATTCCCCCCTATAACATTGCTTCTTCTGTATGTGTCCAATCCATATGACTTTAAACTATACTACCAAGTCCCACATGACTGTAAACTATTGCATCTTTTATTGAAGACATTAAAATGAAATGGTTGGTCCTATCATACAACCCTAAACTATGACATTATTGTACTAGACGCATGACAAAAAACGGCACCGCATTGCGATGTCCTCACTCGAGGGGACATCATGTTTGGTATTGGTTATCCACAATACCATTTGTCAATTCCGGCATATGGAATTATTCCTGTAATGATGCTTGGATTCTTCATCCTAGGTTTATCGCTTCAAAAATAAAACACACATCCATCTTAAAAGACAAACAAGATCTATCAAATTCCACTTCTTTTGGTGAATGTGCCAGACCTGTAAGATAATATTGTCCCTGACATTGGTACCCTACCATGGAACTTTTAGAAAAACATGATGCTTGATCCCCATCATAATGGGGTACGTAGCAATGGCCACACACTTTCCCTCGGGCCCATGTAACTTTTATTTTCAGTCCCTCGTCCAAAAATCTCTGCAGGGTGCACAAGGTGATATGGACTCCCACTGTCCTCATTCATGACGGGTTTTATAATTACCAAACCACATGTCTCCCTCATTCCTTTCCATATATGGTCCGAGCTCTAAGACCTTAAAACTTTGATGTATCTGCATCCTTACTGCATGACGTCAATCTAAACCCCCCTTGAACTATGTGTGACTTGATTCTCATGCTCATGGGATACATTGGAACATCCGAACATTCCGTCTGCAGGTCCAACCCTAGGAATCTTAAATCCTATTCCTTTTTTCTACCCCTTGTCTCTAACTTTTATTTGAGCATGTGACATGGTGAGTACATCTTGAGTTCTCATTTACATAAGTTTTTGCAACAACCACACCATGTGCCTCCCTTGTCTTTTCCCATATTGGTCTGAATTCCACAGCCCTAAACTAAGATCTCCCTATGGGAGCTACCCATCGGGCATGGAAACTTTTCCACCCTTCAACCATTCCATTAAACTAGGTCCCCTATTAATGGGACACTCTACGACCATAATTTATTAGCATGCGACACCAAGACCCTTGTCCTTGGAAATGGATTTGACCTCCTCTATCTCACACGTCTTATTGGTGTACTCAAATGCATTTTGAAAAATAACCCAATATGTGGAGTTTTCATATTGAAATTACCTCATTTCATGTTCACCCTTCTTGAACCCTTTATTTGGATCATCATCCCATTCCATGTCTGAAGGTACCCCCTTTTCAGCCTGGTCCCATGCCACATCGGCTCACCTACCATCTTGGACCAACACCCCGGACGACATTTTGCAATATGTATCGTGTTTCAAACATAGTTAGTGATTGACCCTCATCTGTCTGTCCTCATTCCAGGCTAATGGAAAAAAGATTTTGTGTTTCAAACATGGTCAACAATTATCCTTTATTGTCATGCCACCATCATTGCGATATAGATCTCAGGTGCCCTAAACCACATCTTTCCACTCCCTTATGTTGTGGGGGAATTCCAACACACATGATTATAAACCCTGACACATTAAGAAATGTCCCATCGCTACTCCTTGTTTCCCACATCATGCACGACTCACGTGGGATTACTAGTTTTGGGGTGTGTGTACTCGTGCAACTGTTCCACGTAGGATTTTTGTCCCGAATGACATTAAAATGTGATCATAGAACTATGCATGACTTGATTCCCATCCTGATGGGATAAGTAGGAATGCTTGAGCACTTTGCTTCGGGCACAACCTAACTTTCAATTTTGGTCTCTTAACCTAAAAAAATTCCTATGAGGATACATGGTGTGGTTTGGACTCATTATGTCCTCATTCACATTAGGTTTATAGATACCTCATCACGTAATTCCTTTTTGGGATATCCCCTATCACTCTCCTTCCTACTGCATAGAGTCAAACTACATGAGTCCACATTTCATTGATCCATGCCAATAAACTATAGTTCAACCTTGAACAAGTTTAGGATTCCCCATGTTGATTATGGAATGTATTAGCTTCCTCACCGAAAAGGATCCCCCTACCAGCATTGGTATCTTACCACATTGTGCTCGAGAACAACATTTGGATTGATTCCCATACTTATGGGAAATTTAGCGACACCGAGGAAATTATCCTTGGGGCTAGACCTAGGTCCTATAAACAAAGTTCACTTTCCTCACCATACGATGTTTAAACTACATATCTATCACCCTTATTTGTATGACATGAAAATATAGAGCATTCACAGTCTTTACTAGAGAGGCCCTGTTCAGAAGTAAGTTTGACCCCTGATCAGACCAATGTGACCGCCTAACGTGTTTCCACTATGGTGGCATAATTTCAAGAGTGTTGGATTTTATTCGAACAACCCATAACTCCACCCTCCATGCTTTGAATAACCCTTATCCAGATCCTGATTCCCTTTCACATCCAAAGGAACCCCCTAATAGTAAGGATGCTTGGCCTATGGTTCACCTACTATTTTTGGCCAATGTTATAGATGTCTAATGGATGAAATTTCGAGTTAGGACCCATATTTAGAACATGGTCAGTGGTCGACCCTCATTTGTTCTCCACATTTAATTCTAACGCAATATAGATACTGTGTTTGGAACATGATCAATAGTTATCATTCATTGTCATTCCACACCTACTATGTTCTAAATTTTGGGTATTGTGATTTACACCTTCGACTCCTCTCTTTTCAGATTGATTCTAACGCCCCGGGCGTTACCTTGCTCATGCAATAGAGCACATTGGGAAAATGGAAATTCGACTATACTGAGAAGATCATCCTCTAGTCAAGACTTTCTGTTTCTTCCCAGAAATCTAGATTTGTTGTTTAAACCCTGGATGCCAGAATCTTGGTCGACATGCTCATATTCAGATGTAATAACGAAGCAGTCATCCCTTGTTTCACACATCGGACACGACCCACGTGAGCTTAGGTATTAATTACTAGATATTTCACGAATGTGATGGAAATGCTGTGAACCAAAAAAAACAGAACTCGTGCATGAATCAATCGTAAAAGATAAATGAATGAAAGTACATTTAAAAGTTCACATGCATTACAACACCCAAGGATCGGCCCCTCCCATGGATGGGTTGACATCCTCAATAGAGTGTTTTAGCTCTTCCACTCTCTGGCTTGTGTCATACAGGATCCAATATCACCTATTTAGCTCCCACTCCTCCTCGACAGCGATGAGGGAAATTTCTTTAGCCGTGATCCAGGCCCACTCCTTGTCGATTCGGATGATATCCATTTCTTTGGAGGCTCGCTCATCCGTTATTCATCCTAAACCAGCTGGCACTTTAAGTGAGACATGAGTTTTGATTGGGAGTTGAGTAAAGTAGAATACTCATTTGACCATACCTATAGCAGTTGGATCTAATTTTCACTCTCCTGGAGCCTCTTGATGTTCAACTATTTCCTCTATTTCCAAACGACACCAAGTCCATGATCATGCTCTTGAATATTCTCTGCCATGAAGATTCAGATGAGCATATGAGGACATTGTGCATCCACTCCTCTATCACATAGTTCATACAACAGGGAATGAAGCCTCCCCATATAGTCTATCCATTGCGCTTAAGGAGTCTCCCTGATGAAGCACTTGATCAACTTCTATGACTGTTGACAGACAATTTTTCTATCTTCTTCACCAGTAGCTATCTCATCCTGATCTGAATGGTCGAAGGGTTCATAGGTAGGGAACTCCTACATGAACTCATCATATGGATATTCATCTAGTGTATAGTTGGGTAGGTTAGGACCCATGTCATCTGGTTGATCCTTGTTATTGGACTCCACCTCAATGATTTCAGGATCGATCTTGCTGATGATCCCACATGTGATCAGGAGTGTTGTAGTTTGGTTATCTCGAGTGTATGCTTCCACGACCACCAGCGTTCCCTTGGGAAAGGCATCGCCAAAAGCTCTAACCAACCTCACCAAGGTGGCTCATGCCATTTGAATAACTGTGCATACAAAAAGTTCATATAAATCAGTTAACCTAACAAAAGGATTACATTTATGAATTCTATGAAGAATACTTATAGAGATCAAACAGTTGGTCTCTCCCCAGAGCTGTTTCCATTGGGATCCCAAGGCATGGCCCTACGTATATGGTGGGGAAGTCTGAAGGCATTGGGATAACCACCTTCAGAATTGCATCCCTGCTAAGCACAGTGATCACCATCGTTGTGGGTGCAGATCCCAAGGTTCCCGCAGATGTATCTACTATTGATTGAGAGTGTGTTTTTAATATGAGGCCTTCCTTAATAGATCAGATGTTAGTTAAGAAGTCCTATATGGCTTCGATGAAGAATAAGAGAAAGCGGTTTTAGGTTTTTACCTCAAGGTCCCCTGCAAACTCTTCCTGCTCCGGGCCTTAGTTGCCGACCTCACCCTCTTTCAGAGGGATAGCTCCATCAGCCTCCCCCACTAGAAGGATTTGTTTGATTATTTCAATAGAGGGAAGATTTCTCTCAATTAAGTAGCTGAAAAATTCAGAGGTGATGTTCAATCGATCATCACCTTCACTGGAACTGTCATTAGATGTGCAGAACACTAGGAGTGTACTAATTAATCCATCTCATCAAGGTACTGCTCCTCGTCCACCTAGGATTCCACAAAGACAGCCTTGATAGGACCGATCCCAAAAAATCCATCCCGATATAGTTCAGATGTTTCCACATCTCGAATGGGTTGAGAAATTGCCTGTTGAAATCCCAAATGTCCCAAGCCTCTAGGAAGATAACATTCTCAGGAATGTGTATATGGCACAATCACTTCCCCAGATCTTGGGTGGGTATCCTATAGAACCCCCTGGGCAGCTTCCCCTTTAGATATCTTTACTCCTCTAGGAATGCCGGGTCCGCTGCTGCCTCCTGACTCTAGATTGGTGTGGGTCTCACAACCACTATTGCCCCACCACCGTGGGATGTCCGCACCACGTTCTGGCCCTATCCTTGAGGTTGAGGGGGGACCCAGTCACTGGCACAAATGGTCTACTTCTTCAGCATCTCCCCTGGTTAGGCTTCCTCTCTGCTATTGGCACACTCCTTCACCATCCTTTAGATAGATGTAGGAGGAGGCAGTTCATTTCATATCTTCCCATCCTCCCTTGGGAACATGAGAAATATTTTCCTCATCACACATGGATGGTACTCATGTCGCAGTCCCAAGTAAACTTGTGGGGAAAACTCTACATGATACAAAACTACCTCAGGAAGGAGTGATGGGTGTATGGCTCACAAAGAGGCTTGAAGTCAACCCACGCCACTAGGAATCTGCCCCGAAAGGCCAAGAGGTATGAACGATTATCCTTCGTTCTCATCCATCATTAGTGAACATGATTTTCGGCAATGGGAATGGGTGGAAGTTGAACATGTCCACCTTTCAGACCCAGTTCAACACCAGAGGTAGGATCATCTTTGTTGGGAAACTCCCCACTACATTCAGAATAGCTGGTCGGAAGTCCAATCCTGGAGGAGTAATACGGTTTGTATACTCATACACGCCTCTAATATGAGCCTCTATCCACCCATACAGAAGATGGAATGACCCGCATACCCTCTGTGGCTTATTACCTTCGCTGATGTTCCACATCACCTTATACAGCTTGGTGAACATTAATATTCCATGTTTGAACCACTCCCCTATCACCAATGTGGACTCCTTGATGAATGTGCTCAACTGCACACCCATGTTGGTGTCCCTCACTAGAAGAATCTAGCCACAGATAAGTTCCTAAATTAACACTACCAACCTAAAAATTGGTTGTCTCTCAGTACAGACACTGAATCCGCATGTCTTCCACTAGCTGTCCTCCAAGAGTCGCCAATATGAGTGCTCTTTACCACGTTGAACACCCTTAGGGTAGGTACAAGGCCTCATAGAAAACTGTCTATCTTTAAGGAAATTCAAGAACTACTTGAACCAACAATTAAAGTTGACATACATCACCGAATGCTTGTCCTACCCTAGCACAAGGTCCATCAATGCCTTTTCCAGCAGCGACATATGCTCCAAGTCTTCCCATGACTTCACTGCAAGAAGGAACTCTTCGTACTTTTCCCCCAGTATCGGGACCCCCGAGATTTAGTGTAAGTTTTATAGGTTGATACCAACCTCTTGATGGTGAAGATGAAATGTATTGGTCCTCGATAACCATGTACTTAGTAACTCCGACATCAGATGCATCAGCAGGTAGATGTGAAATTGGTAAGACAAAGCCTCCTCATACCAGCCCACTCGACTCAGCTCCACCTCGAACTCCTCACACAAGGTGCATACCCAGTAGGCCCATGCCTAGCGGTCTGTGAAATTTACACCCTAGCGCAAATCCCACTCATCTGTTCACCCCTACTCCGATTTCCCTAGGGCTACCTTCAGAATGGTGTTATACAGTGGGATGGATGTCTTTGGTTGTAATGCATTCTCCTCAACATTATTCATGTGGTTATACCGGAAATCAGTGTTGACAAGTGTGAAATCCTCCCAATTATGGCCGTCAACCACCTTGAACCCCTAGCACTGGCACATTGTACTCCTGAACCAGTAAGCTGACTCATCCCTGCTCGCTTTAGGAATGAAAATATCATCCCGTAGACCAGATCCATATAGAAGAAACCTATTTCACAAAGGGTAGTTCTTATGACTCTCTGACAGAAGATCCACTAGGGATTCATGGTCTGAATGTTTCTTCACATGCTCCCTAATGCCTAGGTTATTCTCTATTTCTTCTCTCCGGGAAGTATCTGTAAGGAACCCCTGGAGGCTCCTTGATGTGCAATTCGTTCTTAAAGTTTTTGACATTTTTTCTTGGATAAAAGAGCTCAATCATGAAGCTCAATCATTAAGCTCAATCACTGATATATGCCTCAGATCCCTACCACATACCTCACAGAAAAAATCTGCAGAGCACACACTCACAGAGTCTGAAGACTTGTTGTGCGCTGCGGAGTAGAAATGCTCGATTCGCAGAGAGCGATCATTGATTATGTAGAGCTTTGCGAATCGAGAGCTTAGGCGAAAAAATGAGAATATGAGAAAGGAATAAAGAGAGGTCGTCCTCCCATATTTATAAGCGACGACCCATTTTCTTCATGGAGTGTCTGACCATGGTAAGCTTTGCGGTGCTCACAGCCCGCACATCGTCTCTCTGTATCATAACCCTGTTTTGGGATCTTTCTTTGTGATGGGACTAATGATTTTGGTGATTGAACCTCAGACTTAGACCCTCATTTTCTCCTTAGCTCCATGTTTGAGGGGGTGCATTTTTTGGTGCCAAAATATGTGCAAAGGAAAAGGATGCAAATAGAAAACCAATTCCATAGAGGCTGCCTAGCGGAGCCCATTCATGGATCCCCTTAGTATCATGGAATTTTCAGATCTCCACATCACTGTGGTCAGTATGAAGCCAAATACCCCTTTGTAGTATATGAGGAGTAAAGAGGCTGGAGGTTCCATGGTTATGATGCAATTGACTAGAAGCTTCCTGTGATGGAGGTAGTTGAATTGGCCTCCATGAGCCTGTCAAACATAATGAAAGCCTCCATGAGCACAACATAGAGAACCCTAGAGAGATCTATGCCTAGGAATGGATGATGGTCAACTCCATGGTTATGATGACCCTGACCCAATCCACATTCGATAGTGGAGCGCCACATGGCTTCTCACTGAGCTATCGCTGCTTTGAATCTCCCCTCTCATATAAATATTAGGCCCCCCTTGATACCAAAGGATAAATACCTCATCCTTTCTCCTTCACATCTCTCAAATCGTGAAGCACCTTCTTCTCTACAAAACCTTGAAAACAAGTACATCTTCAATGTACCTGAGCATTGAAAAGTAATCTTACCTTATCTCAAAAACAACCCCTATTCAAGTAGGGATGCCCTTCGTGGAGCCCACGGGCCATCGCAAAGGAATTAAATCCCTAAGTGGACTCGATTATTCGAAAAGCACTCCTGATTCGTGAAGTACCTTCTATGAACATGTGAACAAAATGCTATGTGAAGATCACTGTGCTTCACGAAGCACATTGCTTCGTAGTGATATGCTTTTCAAGTTACCCTTACTTTGCAAAGTCCTACTATGTGAAGCCCATTCCACTTTGTGAAGCACCCTGCATATGCACCTATACTCAATGCCAATTCTAGTCCATTACACTTCACAAAGAATACTCCTTCACAAAGTTCTTCTACTACATGGTGCACTAGAGCTTCGCAAGGTCCCTTCATGTGAAAAAATTTTCTTTTAAAACCCTTTTCCTGTACAAACATCCAGTTTTGTACGAAGTGGTTTCAAGGCCCCTTTGGGGGTGCTTTACGTTTCATTTCTTAGCCATATGCTTGTTCAACATAGGAACGCTAAAAAATATTTCATATTCACATATCCACACTAATGTGGTCCCCTCAGTGGACCAGTACACAACACTACCTCACCATAACATTGCTGATGCCTTCCCTTCCCAAGGGTGGGTGGGTATCAATTATGTAAGTCATAGGGGTGAAGAGTGAACCCACCTCATCCATGATTCAAGATGTTTAATTTTAATCACCATCATCCTCAACACAAGATGTTAAAATGGCCTCACCCTATGCAATACACGTAGGGCGCCCCATCTCAAAAACTCTCCACTCCATCTCATATCTACGAGAGTGAGATCTTCATCACATGGAATGAGATCCCCTTGGCTAGAGTGGAGTCTATCCATGGGAAATGGAAACAACCCTAGAGTAATTATGTAGCCTTTATTATGGGAGGTAACACCACTTATCCTCCTATCTTCTTTGGTGCCAAAGACTAGATGAGAGATGAGCATATAGACCTTTATTACCTTATTCCTCTCCCTATGGGATTTGTCACCATCAGGACTCCATCATGGAGTAAACCCCAATATCCATCTCCCGGTGCTGATAACCATGAATAAGCCCAAATTTCCTCTTTGGGCCTCTAACCACATGTAATCCCCACTCCACTTCCTACAGATGCACCTTCCGCGACATGTTCGTTAGGTCTTCGCTACCTCTTGTTTCTCACACCGAGCATGAATCATGTGGTCTTAGAGTAATAATTTACCATGGCATCCTTCCTAGGCCTCCATGGATCATAAGAACCAAGAACTCATCCCGAACTATGTGGACTTTGATCCTTGTCACCTTGGCAAGGTACACAGGAAACCTCCCCGAGGTTCAATATCAACACCTATTTATCCCGAACCCCTCATGTCGATTCACCTTCATATCACATGATGTTAATATGTATCCCTCAACCTGAACTACATGTAATTTGATCTTTGTCTCATAGGAAAGGTACGTAGGATGCCTCCCTGAGGTTCAATCCCAACACCTACTTGTCTCGACCCCTTCACACCTGTTCACCTTCATCCCACATGATTTTAAACTGTATTTCCCATTCCTAAATACCTGTAATTTGATATTTATTACCTAGGTAAGGTATGTAGGAAGTATCCATGAGGTTCAAGACCAACACCCATCAGTCCTGACAACTTCACATCAGTCCTCCCTCATCCTACATGATGTTAAACTATACCCCCTTTTGTCCCACAAGATGTTAAACTATACCCGTTCGAACTACATGGAATTTTAACCTTGTTTAATAGATAGGGAACATAAGAATCCTCCCTAAGGTCCCATACCAATTGATGGTAATCCGTTGTGTTCCCTAATTTATGGTAAGATGTTGTGTTCCCTAATCGATGGTAAGATAGTGTGTTCCCCAATAGACGATAATCCATTGTCAACCCTAACCAGCGGTAAGTCGTTGGAACCCCATTCAGTGCTAAGACATTTTCAACCCCAACCAGCGATAAGCTGTTGTAGTCCCAAAATTATGGTAAATTGTTGTACTCCCTGACCGATGATAAGCCACTGTAGTCCCCATACAGTAGTAAGTCATTGTATCCCCATCCAACAGTAATCTATTGTAGTCTGCAATCGATGGTAAACCGTTGTAGTCCCCTTTGTTGGGACCCACATATCTGGTCCCCTATGTGGTTTCAAACTAACCCGGGATACTAACCACGAATAATCCCCAATATATCATCAGTTCGTTGTCCAATGCGTACACCCCAATTCTATACCCCCATCTTAAACTATGTAGACTTTGATTCCCTTCCATGAGGATACATAGGAAGAATTCCTAAGGTTCAAGACCATTAATTATGTCCCATAATGGTCTCTCAATTGAGCTCATGTGTTTCGGGAAGGTCCCAGAGGTTCTACGTCCTTCGGTTCCCATCCATGTGTCCATTCTCATGGGTCGCCACCTTGTGTGTCCCTTCACCTTGCTAAACATCATGGAATTTGATTCCCTACCACAAGGATACATAGGAGGTCTCTTCAAGGCTCAAGTGCAACATCACCATCATCTTTATATCGGTTCTCATTTCATTACCCACTTCTCCTAAACATCCATATTCATCCTGATTCTTACCCGGGCCGACACATCCAGATAAGATCATGTCACCCACTTTCTCGTAGCTCTTATTATAAATTGTTTAACTAACCACATGTTATCCCTATCATTAATGTTCCAATTTGTGGTTGCACCCATATGATCTACTCATGTCAGTGTTCTGATCTATTCGATCTATATCCGCTAGAAATTAAACTCATGACATACCCTGTGTTAAACATGGGAAGATTATGAAAACCTCAAAGACATGTCTATGGCATATAATTCCCCGCATTAGACGTGGTATGCCCCGAGATTTCACTCCCAAGAGAAGCTCTATCATAAGGGGAAGAAACCCATACACATTAGTGTTCTAGTTCCCAGACATTTTAGTGATGTCTAACATGAATACTCCCCTAACCGAAGGTTTTTTCCCTGATTGGACCCCTTGTAATGTCCTAACATAAGAAGTGTAATTAACCCACTTCCATAAAGACATGGAGCTGGGAAGAGTTTCACTAACAACATCTTAATTCAATGATGGAGACTCAGTCTAGGAAATGAGTTCCGATGAGTAATCCAAAGAAGGAGGAAAAGACATCCCATCAACCCGTTTCGATGAAGGAGCAAACATCCCTAAATAAGTGATGGATTCTGCCTGCCTTTGGAATGTAGGAATGTAGGGAAAAAAATGAATCCTCCAAAAGAATGGATGCGCATCACGACTAAAGTGTCAGAAACAAATATTTCTCACCTTCTTTTTAATATCTACACCTTCCTTATGCGCTTATTTAATTTTCATGTGGATAGATGGTTATACATTCATTTTATCTAGATAATATTTCTCCACATAATTTATTATTTTCATTTCCATCTTTTGTTAATCTATAAATGTTGGACCTTTTTTCCTTACCATTGATAATATATCATGATATTTTTATCTCAAAGCATCTTCCACACTATTCAATTTCCCATGGATGTAATGTATTCAGTATCCGTAATCTTTATTCATATACAATAATTATCTTTAAAACATGTTAAATTTTTTTCAGGAAAAACTTTCCTTATACTATTGTGATCAGTATATATGTCACACTATGCTCCATAGAGATAATGAAACCATGTAATTAATGAAAAATTTACCAAAACTAAATCAAAACCATGTGATAGATAATGTTTCTAATAGGTCCAAAATTGGTTTAAGGAATAAGATATTACCATATAATTTTTAATGAGAAAACATCCATGTCTCTTATTTTATGAATACCTATAGATCACAAAAATTTCACCACTGTTGGGTAGTGTGGGAAAAGGTTAGCTAACGAACCTTACTTTTAGATCCTTGAAATTTTATTCACATTACTCTATCCATATGAACATAAATATTATCAATGTTAAAATTAGGATTGGTTTAGAGAATCATGCGAAATCATTCAAAAATCATTGATAATATATAACCCACCCAAGAAAACTATGGATTTCAGTTACTGTAGTTGATCTTGGACATTTCTCAATAACTTATTCCTTTGGGAGATAAACTGATATATGCTAACTTTAGATTATAAAACATAATAATGAATGTTTGTAATCCAAAATTAACAATAAAATTTTTTCAAATAGATTCCACTTCTTTATAGTCTTTAGCACAATCCTGAAGTTATTTTTTTTTCACTTCCTTTCACTTTGAATATACAATAATATCATCAATAATGAATACCAGATACTAATGAAGATAATAGTTGAAGGCTCTATTAAACAAGTCAATGGAGAGATTGGGGGAATTAGTAAGACCAAAATCAATCATAATAAATTGATAGTACCCATACCTTGTAGGAAATATCTCCTTGGGTATATCCTTTTTTATGACCCTCAATTGATGATATCCAAAATGAAGGTCAATCTTGGAAAATTATTGAACTCTGCATAATTTATTAAATAATTCATCAATACAAGGGAGTGGATTCATATTATTTATTTTTTCCATATTAATTTCTCAATAATCAATATAAAGTCACATTGATCCATCAAATTTACCAATGACATGATTCCATAAGTTTTAAGCCATTGACTAACACTGAAAAACATAGGGTGAGAACCAATAATCATATTGGAAACCAAATAATCATGAAAATTAATTTATAGAATGTGTAAATCATTAAAACATAACCTATGAAACCTTATATTTAATTTAGGAAATTCAATATTGATAAAAAAACTTTAGGGTTTTATCATATACATAGACTAATCATAATGTTTTTTCATAAACATTTTCTAACCCTATTGTATAAAGATTGACTAAAACCTACTATGAGACCAATTATTATATCCTGATATATTTATAAAAAAATTTTACATCTATTTAGATGATTATTCAATAAATTAAAATAGGATCCATTTATGAAATGAAAAGGTTTAGTGTCTTTGGAGATTATATATAAAATCTTCTTATTTTATGAAATATACTAAACATATCCAATAATGATCTTATCTCATAATAATTTTCAGAAGCATACCGTAAAAAAAATATATCTTTGTAACATGGGGAAAGGAAACATAAGAAAAGGGTGAGATTAGAAACACAGTATGGGTAAAATTGGGAGATATCAATCGATGATCAAGTGTAAGCATAAGATAAGTATAGGGGTTCGATATCTTGAACATAACTTTCAAAGTTCATACCCAAAATGGTAGTGATAATAAACATGATTTGTGGAATGAAAAATAGAATTTCGAAAGATATGAATCATAATAATTAAAATTCATCAAAACTCAATCACAAAACATAAGATGAGGTCATAGATTTCTATGTGTGTGTGGAACCAATATAAGGATACAAACCATTATATAAGTCAATAATAACTATGAAGACCATTATATTAGGAATCAAACTCTATTTCCCATAGCTGATCAATAACATCAACTTGTTTCACAAAAAGATCCAGAACATTGACCTGTTTTCCAAGAATGTTCAAGCACATCAACTTATTTCCCATATTGGATCAATCAAATCGAATTGTTTCCCATTATTATCAAATGAAATATAACACCATACCCAATATATTATAGGGAGAATAGGTACTACCCATCACATAAGGATAACCATACATATGTGTTCTGTGGGATCATAAAACATTTATCATCTCACAACCCATGAAAAGAAATTGGTTACATTTCATATTTTCATTATAAATATAAACCATAAAAAGAAATATTAAGGACGCTATCCTCAGATCATAACACAAGTAATATAGAAGTGACATCAAATGATATCATCACATATGGAAAATGATTTTGAAATATCCCTTGGAGTAATTCTATTGGAAAATTACTTTTTTATTTTAGAATCACTTCTCTTTTTAAAAACACTAATAATTATAATTGAAATAATTTTCATTGAAGATAAACAAGTAAAATTAAAAAATCAAACTTCAAATTAGTTAGGTTTCATGATAGCGGGAAAACTTGATCATGGCATGTAATTTTAAAAAATATTCCTTTCATAATTTTTTTCTTCAGAAAATTCATAATATACCACATTTGGAAAATGACAAAAAGATTCCTTTCAAAACATTTAAAAAAAATTCATGGTTAAAAATGATATTAAATAATTTTAGGAGAATAGTAAAGAAAATGTAATTTTTTTTAGAAATCCTAGAAATGGAATAGAAATATTACCTATTATAGAAATAAATAAAAACAATCCTGAATAATGATGAGATTGTGAAATAAACCCTCACCTTAAATCTCGATTTTCTTCATTCATAAAAACACATATATAATAAATATGTATTTATTATAAAAATATTACATAACTAAATTAATATCTATCATACCATTTATTATTTATGTATAAAAGTTTATCACCCATTTATTGATAATTTGATATTAAAATCAATGTTCTGGGTAATAACTGCTTCGTTTTCCAAGCATATTTCGGTTCCACTATCTTGGTCCTTATAGTTTTATCTCGGTAACATAATTTATATAATTTTAATTATTTAATAAAAATAAAATATATAAATTATGGAAATATTTATTATAATTCATAAAATATAGAGATAAAAAATGGATTACATCATTCATGGAGATGGTAGGTTGTACATAAGAAAAAACGATGATTTCATTTTTTGAGTGTTTGAATGAAATAAAGGTAAATAATAACTCAACAATATAAAATAATTATTATATCACATATATCATATATATTCATAAAATTAATTATTATTACAATACAAGTGAAATATAAATAAAAAACAAATACCATCACATTATGGAGGTGGTATTCTACACGTACGCACAAACGACATTTTCATTTCCCAAAGAATTAGATAGTATGAATTTTGAAATGATATTATCATAAAATAAATATAATTATATCATTCATATAATATTTAAATAATAAACCCATAATATTACTCATATATAAAATATGATGATGAATAATTAACTAAATCGATATGTGGAGATGGTAAGTCGTACGTATGCACGACAAATACATTCACTTCTTATTTGATTGGAAAAAAGGTTTAAAATGATCTTTTAATAATAATAATAATAATAATAATAATAATAATAATAAAATTTAAGGATATTTAGGATAATAGTGTTATTATTTTATGATAAATATCATATATTTAGTGGATTTAAATTAGATTATAAAAAATAAAGTGATCGGTTAAGGTGATTACCTATTATTCAAACAGAATCCTTTAGATATATTCTAAATGGCATTAGGGTTGGTCTCTCAGATTACTAGAATCTCAAGAATGTGGATAGGAAATTTTATAATATAAATCAATAAAGGATGGATGAGATAATAGGATCAACAGTGTGTAATGATGTGAGGTAGTGTGTACCCTTTTATAAAAGAGGGGAGGCTAGTCTTGGAATATCTTAAAAAATAAAATAAATAAAAATATTATAGAGATAAAAACTTCCAAAAGGTCATGAATTACAACATAGTTATGGATAATGGTGAAATATCATTAACAAAATTTCATGTTTAAGTCCTATTTTAAGCCATATCTTTTAGTTTAACCCCTTAATTAAAATATTTTGACATCAATCGTGGTAACATATTTTCCACAATTAAAAGGTTATAATTTTAAATATATAGTAACTATTGACTCATAAATGGAATAAGAATGAAATATTAGACCATATAGTATCCCATTTTTCATTATTTATTGTTTTTATGATATCTAATTTTTTTTATTAATATTATTTTCATAAAATATTATTATTATCATCAATTTGAACATTATTGTTTACATTGAATTTAATAAAATCAAGAATGAACTTATAATTCCAAAATTTTTTTTAACTTATTTAAACATGTAATGGTCATAAATAAAATTCATTTATCATCTTATTTATCTCAAATTAAAATATTTTTAATATCATTTATTTTATTTTTCCATTAATTGAATAATTACTATATTAGTGTTGTGTAGCCATGATGGTAATTATATCATCACTAAAAATTGAAAATTATTTATCATGATGAATATAAATCATTTATATTTAAATAAAAAAATCATATTTGAATATATAATTTGGATGATCCCATATTAAAAATATTATTGTTTTTAAAAACAAGAGTGTGATATGTTTGAATTTTCTTGAAATAAAATATTATAATGTTCATAATCTCATAAAAATAGAAAGAAAAATCCATATAACCTAATATTTTATGAATATTAATTATATGAAATTATATAATAAAATTAAGGATTTTTAGGGTCCTTTTATAATCCTTATCATTTTATTTTTATCCTTAATTACCAGATTTACATTTTCTCAGGGTAAAAAAATTACTAAGGTTAGTGTTAATATAGAACCAAAAATAAAAGATACATATTTAAATAATTTACGCCTTCTAATTTTAAATATAGAATTAATTTTTCAAAATTAAAAATCCAAAAATTGAATAAAATAATTGTAAATTAAACCGACAAAACACAATGAAAAAAATCTTTTTCAAAATTGACCTTTTAAAATATAAAATTTATATATGCTAAATTAAACAATAAAATCAATTTAGAAAGACATTATATTAATCAAAAGTAACTAACTATATATTGAAAATAAAAAACATAAATTGACTTTGTAAATACGTTGAAAGAAAATACATTTTTTAATATAAATGAGTACTTTTCACTATTTATTGAAGATCAATCTTTTTATAAAATTATAAAAAATAATCCTATGATAATTTTGAAGATAAGATTTTAAAAATGGTTTTAATTATATCACATAGATTTTATAAAAGTTTCAAAAACTTTTTATATTTTTTTTACACAGTGTAATAAAAATATTTTTTAGAAAAAATATTTTTTTGAAGAATAAAATGACATCACTAAAATCATGTGATTATTTAAAAACCATTAATTTATACATTAAAAATGAGAAATAACATTATATACTTCGTAAATAATTTATTCATATTAATACCTTTTAATTTAATTACTAGGATATAATGAACCCATAATATGTTAACATTGTTTTTAGATTGGACTAAAATTGATGTTGTGTGCAAAAGAAGCTATCAAATAAATAAATTTATTTAGATAAAAATGTTTCATTAATATCTTAGGGTGATGCATAAATTTATATATATTTAATAACTAGTGTGTTAAATATTTTCTAAAAATATAATAGGCCATTCATTACCATAATTTTATTTCAAACTATATATAAAACATGTAATAGAAGAAACTGTTACTGTAGAAATTTTAAAAAAAGTGGTATTAAATAACATAGAAATGTACTAATTATATCAAAAAATAGTGATTTATTTATTTTCATTAATCATATACACCATAATTTCATATTCTTACTTTTTGCGAAAAAATTTGATAACATTTATTTCATGAAAATGACATACATTCAATGATTACCGTTCATCTTATAAAAAGACTCAAAATAATCCAAGAGCTTACCTTTTGAACATGATGAAAACAATTATTATTCCAGCTTTGAGAGAATCATCATCCTTATTTAATTTATATCCTATATTTATAAGACTTTAATTTTTTTTTCTCAATAATTTATAAAACACATTAAATCACAAAACATATTGTTGAAGATTGTCCTTTTCTTCATATGAATCATCAGATCAATAAAAATCACTATCATTATAATAACTAGAATAAGAATCATTATATACCTCATTTTTATTTTATACCATAAAAAATAGGTTGGTTGAAACATTATCAATTTATGATTCATTATATGAATCAAAATATTCAGTATAACACTGTCCACCACGATAATCATGTTTTAGTTCCCACTTGTATTTCATATCATTCTCTTCTTGCTTAAACTTTGGGCAGTCTGGTATGATTTGACCCTTTTTAAAAAATTCCGAATAGATTACATCTGGTGTACATGGAGTAAAATTAGTTTCTCTTTGGTTATTATTTTGATCAATATAGGGTAATTTATTATACATTTTATTTTAATTTAGTATTGTATAAATCCTTTTAATTATATATATGGATTTTCCTTTTTAACTTTCAAAATCCACAAATTCAAAAGAGTTAGGAGAAATATTTATATGATAATAAAAATTAATAAATTTATTCATCAATTTCTCTTATTAAATACATTTTCTTCAAATAAAGATTTTATTTTTACTATGATGAAATTATTTCATCAAGTGTGTGCTCCTTGATGTTTTTACATTCATCTCTATCTACTATTTGGTGTTCTTCTTCTTTGGTAGTCCTCATAGAACTCACTCAACAAGTTGAGGGTTATCTAATATTTCTCTATGTGAATTAATCACATAAACTATGATAATTACCTATTATAATATCTGATTAACTTTCAAACATTTAAAAATTTTCATAAATAGGAACTCATATCGTATAATCCCTTGTGTGGTTCAAATCCACTTAGCAGATACCTGATATGTTCGATGAAAAATATATTAGATGTCATGAGTAGTCTTATAAGTAAGTACATGAATAAAAAAACTTCAATTAATATCATAATATGTAATTTTACCAATTTTATAATTTAAAATATACTTCCCTATATCGTTTCCTATTATTTAATTTTGGTCAAAATTAGGAAATTTGTAATGTTTTACCATTTTCATCCAATGATGAGTTCTCAATTACTTCAGATAATATTCTATTATTTTTGTCTAGTTTAAATAATTATTACATTAAAATAACGATGTTTTCATAGAAATCCACCCATTGATAAGATTTATACCTTCTATCATAATTCATCTTTATCCTTATACTATGAGTTCTGTGAACATGAAAACAAAAAAAGTATGAAGACATAAAAATTAGGAAAACAGATGAATCTATAAGAATTACTAAATTCCTAAAATAATATTGTATAATAATAAGTGTTAGGTTTTAGGGAAAAGAAACATGGTTAAACTAAGACTAAGAAGGTTCATCCTCACATACCAATTATTTGTTTTGAATGAATAACAGAATGGATATAGGATATGAATAATCATTCTAAACTTTTAAGTAAGTAATATAAAATAAAATGAAATAATAGAATTTACATTAAATTTTTATAGTTATTACTTACAAATTGGACCGATCCCTATATTATGCATCTATTCTCGATGAGAGATGATATTTAGATAACTAATTTTTATGGGTATTCATTACCTAATACAATGCGAAGCTTTTTTGGTGGATGTATAACCAAAAATACATAGTGACTTTTGTATGGGGAGTTATAACCCATGAAATATTTATTAGTATAATCTAACCAATACATAGATTTATAATCTGGGTGTCAAAACCCAAATTATATGATGTTATTTTTTGGGATTCACACCCCAAAAAATATATTTTTTTGGAAAATTCATAAGCAGATAGAGAAGTTGTTTAAGAGAGACGAGAAGTAGTGTAACATGCACAAGAGACCAAGATAATATAGATATAAAAATCAAAGAAGCACCAAAATTGGGTCTTGATTTTAGGACTATTTTACCATATCAAGGTAGAATTTTTTTTAAGAAATTTAGGTAAAACCATTGACATATCCTCAATAATGATAAAAAAATATGTACAGGATGACTTAAAGGTTCACAAAGTGAGATTTATTTGTATCACATCTAGTAAAAGTAGAGTATCATAATATCTAATCATCATATCATTCCATGAGTCCTCTATTTAATTTATATAATGTAACATAACCATCCATTAGTTATAAATTATCTAATTGTTTTCATATGAATTATAGTTATACTTGATTTTGGTATAAGTTAATTTTTGGGATTAAAATAACAAATTTCTAATTTTTTTTTTGTATAAAATGTTTTTTATCTAAATAAATTAACCTAATATATATTAATTAATTTTTGATGATATATATATATATTATATTCAATTATAAATTTTAACAATCATTTCATAGATTTAATAGGGAAATGAATGGATGTAAATTGTGTTCCATTCTTCATAACACATTACTAAAAAATGGTTTTACATTGTGGTTTGGGCGCATAATTAAATTTAAATTCTAAAACTTATAAGTGTTTAATCTGGTAAAATGGATTGAACATTTGAAATTAGAATAATTTATATATTTTAATTTTCTAAATTGTTTTAGTTATTATGAATAAAAAACAATAAAATTTTGTAACCATGGTTATGGTTAAAAATGGATTACTTGTGGGTTAAACTAGGAGAAAATGGTAGGATTTCCACCCACACATATCTAATTCTCATTGGATGATTGCATTTCAACATTATCATATCATACCTTAAAGCATAATTCCATTTTGATCCTATTTACATTTTAATTTACCTTATATAATTGAAATATTTAAACAAATCCCATTTATTCCCCCTGATTATAAAAGGAAACCTCCCATCCTATATTATTCACACCATTTGAGCCTTCTAGATCCACTAGACCTACTAAAAAAACATCATATATTGCATCCCCTCTTCCTAGTTATTGGGATTTTATCATATAAAAAATATTTCATGGATTAAGTTTTATAAAAAATGAAGCCTTTCAAGGAAGAGGATGTTAGAGAACTTACAATTCAAGTCAAACATAAGGTTTTGGTTTCACCATAATTTCTCTTCATTGAGAAATATTTAAATTTTATGTAAAAAATTCATATTTTTATGGTGTATTTACTACTGAAGATTTTATTTTGGAATACTTCATCATTTAATGCAAAAAAGTTTAAAACCCTTATGATTTTCCAAGCTTCTAATGACATTAATTCCCAAAATTACTAATGTCGTAAGGGTTCTTCATATCATTTTTTTCATTAAGACTTGTTGGATGACTTGAAGATATTTATGTTTATTTGGTGTATATATTTATATTTTTAAATTTTATATCATGGATATTTTTAATTTACTTTATATAAAATTATAATTATAATTATTTTATCCAATGGGGGTTGATGTGAATGTTACCAAAGTTATTCGGGTTTATCACCCAAATTTCCTTCTTTGGGACATTGATAAGTTATAAATAAATATTCTTTTATGAGGTCTATCTACTACCACTTTTATATGTTTTATCATTAATATACATAAGTTCATGGTATTTAACATGGAATTTTAAGTTATATCAATAGGGGAATGAATCATATCATACCTAAGCGGTGATGGTTTTAGGTTACAATATCCTTTTTACCTGGATTATTTAAGATTAATTTTTTTGTGATTAAATTATATGAAATATCTCTTATAATATTTTAATTTTATTGTCATATATTTATTAATACGTATTAATTCTCTCCTTTTCATTTTACTTTCTCATTAAGTAGTCAAGACATCAAAATAGTATTTTTTAGTAAAAGTATCTTCATTTCTCTCTTTAGTTTAAAATATTTTACTCTTTCTCTGTATCTTCCATACAAAATTTTTAGAAATATTAATATCAATCACCAATGATTATTTAATTGAAATTTTAATTTTTTTTAGTTTCTTAAATATTTATTTAAATGAATATTCATATCATTTTCCATGGATGGAAATTTTAAATTTTCTACTAAAATTTGAAAGGAACATTTGAATTAAAATACACCATATTAAATAATTTCCACACTATCATGAATAATATTTTATATTATTTATTTTTTCATATGTTTCCATGTTTATTTATAAACAGAAATTGTTTACAATTTTTTTGTATATTTATCAAATTTAATTAAGGGATTTCAAATTGAAAAGTGTATTTTCCTTGAAATATGATTAAGTGGTCTTTTTAATGGTATTTCTATATATAACCAAATAATTTATGATTCTTATTATTTATTTGGGATATTATAAAATTTTAAAATATTATTCACTTTCTAGATGATTTATGTTTATGATGATGATATGTTTATTAAAACCATTTTATTTTCATGGGTTAAGATCTGATGTAATGATAAATTTTTTAATGATCATGTGGAAAAAAAATGTCTTCATTAGGATTATGTGATGGGTAGTTACATTATAAATAAAGTATGAGTGGTTATGATATAAACCAAGGATGGGTTGGTCTGTTATATCACTACAATGCATTGAGAAATGATAATGGAGTTGAGAAACTCATAAGTGATGGTGAAGATAAAAAGAAAAAATTAGGTGATAGTGTTATTAAAGTTATAACTAAAGATAGAGTTAACATGATGAAAGTTACTCTAAAGAGAATATTTAAAATGATGGGGTAGGTGTTTCTATTATGGAAGTTTTTCCACAACTATATTCTTTAGAAATAAACATGAATTTGGAAGTGATTTTATTTTTTTATATCAATGCCAAAAACATGACTTATTCTTATGTTGGGTTATCATGGCCCATGATTTGTTATTAATGATTCCAAAAAATTATTTCTAATTTATTTTTAATGAAAATCCCATATTTCATATTCCATGATGAATGATCTTTGATAGATTGGTTATGCGTATTATAAATCATGACCATATTTTGATATGATTATTATTATTTTATACTCAAATATGATCATTGATTGATATAAATTATTATTACCCTTATTGATAATGTGATATCATCCTTTCTTATATTTCCCTTCCATAGGTTATATTTAGAGGATTAAATTATTTTATTTCTATGAAGGGTGCTAGTTGTTAATAATATAATGGAAAATGGTGTAGATCATTTATAAAACATTTTTTATATTTAGATGCTTCCAAATAAAATATACCTTTATAATTCTATATTGGATTATATTTATATGAAATGAATATTCCACTATTATGATTTAGTATTTATGTATGAAAATTATGGATCACCATACTTTCTCTCTCTCCTCACATCTATATTATATATATTATTTAGCTTCTTTATCATCTCAGATTTCAGGGATCGTTGTGAGGTTGGAAGGATGAAGGAACATCCTAAGGGAGAATGGAGAGTCGAGTGGAAGGAAATGGAAATAAGGAAGAAACTCCCTTAGTTCTTGTTATATCTTGAATATAGTAGACGATTGGTCACCATATGGTAGTTGTGGACTTAAAATTATGTTATTCACAATTTTAGAAAAATGTTTATTATGGGAGAGTCATCATTTATGGTGGTGATAATGAAGGTGGGTTAGCCAGTTTATTGGCTAATAATTCACTAAAGAGAGGATGACAACTAAAATTTTAAGTGATATGTGTGGAATTTAGTGTCCATTATGGAACCTTGGTGAAGTCTATTATAGTTAGGTCTATCCCAAAAGTATGTAATATGTACTGATTCTTGGTGGTTTACCTAATTTTTCTCATGGTTTAAACTGTACAGGATGGCCATATGGACCCATCCCGTTGGCCTCATCCCTAGGTATTAAAAATATGGAAATGTTAGTTTTCAGGCATGGCTAGAGGGTCGAGTAATTATTTGGACTAAGAGGTTATATATTTTTGGTTGAGGTGAAGAAGCTAGTATATATAATTTTTTTGTTTATGTTGTTTTAATTTTTTTTCTACACCTGTGATGTTATAGTCAATTTATACCATTGGTTTTTCTACTATTGGGTGTGCTTTCATTGGGATTTCTAATAATTAGTGTGATACTCTTGAATATGATACTACTAAGATGTTACTATTAGGGTGGTACTACAAGGGTTCTACCACCATGGATATACCCCCATGATGCTATTTATTGCCTTCTACCATCATTGTGCTACACTTTGTATGATAAATATTTATTAAAGATATAGAAACTATGAGTTTAATGGTATCTAAATCTAACATGAATGATATAATTTGATGGAAAGAAAATTTCTCTTATGATGATTAAATTTCATGTTAAAAGTTACCATGATTACCTCAAATTTTCTTTAATTAAGTATGAAATAAGGACGAAGGTATATTCATGTGGAAGATGATGTATGTGAAGTTTTATTTATATATTAATAAGTATATAATGGTCAAATAGGTTATCCAAAAATAATAATTTCCACATAGGTGAATTATGTAGCTGAATGGTCATGTAATTGATTGTCAAAACCAATTAATCCTGGTTACTAAATTTATTTAGTGGAATTATAAAAAATATATAAATGATTAATATTTCCTATTTCATTAATGTGGAGAGTTGGGTCATGTAGTTGAATTCATCATTTTGAAGATATATGTTATATAATAAATGTTACATATATGATATGTAAGGCCTTTTAGTTCAAATTTGATTGATTTTGTGGTCAAATCGGACATGGTCATGTCACGATATCATGGATGAATGGATACGTACATGTTTTTTTTAAATATTGACTAAATAAATGTAAACATAAGAGTAGAGAGGTTTTATTAAATTTTTTATGATTTGATGTAGTTAAAAAATAGTTATGGATGTTTTTTTCTATATAAGTTATTATGATGACCAGATGCTATGATTCTAGGATTTTTAATTCAAATACATTTAAGTGGTATCATAAATATTTGAATTAAGAAGAAAGAGAAAAGAGTAACCATACTAGTTTATTAAATTTTTATCATATGTTTTTAGAACCTTATTATTGGATGGTAAAGTAGGTTATTGAAGATATATTGTTAAATAACTAGTAGTTGTATTCATTAGTGTGCATGTAAATTGAATTAATGCCTTGCATGAGTACGAAAAGAAGAAAGAGAAGAAAATATCAACTTAATGGGTATCACAATTATTATCATCAAAAGGAATAAAAATGTATTATCAATTTATCATTTTCATTTTGTATTAGTGTAAAATTTACATGATGTGTAGGATAAGAAAAATAGTCAACATAATTTAAGAAATATCCAAGGATTTTACCTGCTCAAAGGGATTCATAATATTTTTTTGTGGATCATATAATCATGCATTCATCAAATCATGCTAATAAATAGATAATCATATAGAGTAGTGATCCTTGTAAATCACATATTCAATATATTTCTGAACATGTGTTTGGATTAACATAAAAATACACTCTGAATAGTTGTGAATAGTGTTTAAAACTAAAATGAAAATTTAATGTTTTTGAATCATGAATTCAACCCTAGTGATTTTGGGACTATGTTTTCCCATAAGTTCTATTAGAGCTATTTTCTCTTATTTGGTGTTTTTCTATTGAGGATCTTGTTTCTTAATTCACCTAGGTGTTTCTAAATATACATAGTTTATAATTTAAAAATTGTTAATATATATAGTATTCAAATTTCTAAAGGGAAGGGTATTAATATATTAATTGACCACATATTGAATTATCTCCTTTTGTATTAGTTATAATGTTATGAAAGTCACTAATAATGGATGTTTTCATCATGATGATGTTTTTTTCTAGTAAATCACTGAATAAGAGAAATTTGTAAAATGATAGTTATGCTAGGAATGACATAATATCATAACTTTCAATAATTTAATTTTCTAATGTTAAAGGGATCAAAACATTAAATATATCTAGGAAATTCTCTAAAATGTCTACAATATAAATATAATGGTGAAATGGTATAAATGTTAATTATGGAGACTCAAATATGAAGATATTTGAATGAATTATAATGAAACTATAGATAGTATCTTTACAAGATTCAATGATGTTGTAAGTACTATCCATGTCTATGATGATTAGTTATATGTTTTTGTTAATATTGGAATTATTTTCTGCATATTAAAAGATAAATTTGATTATAAAGTCTCATACTTGGAAGAAAATATCCATGTGATATTCCTCTTGATGATTTATATATTATTTTAATTTCACATGAAATTAATAATTATAGTGTTTTTAAGAAGAAGGTAATGGTTGAGATAACAATACCTCCTAAATCATCCAAATCTATGAATGGAATGGAAATTTTCTATGAGAATAATGAAGTTAAATCTTGAAAATCATACTTTGGTATTATGTGAATTTCACTAAAATTATTTCCCTTACATCAAGAATTTTGAGAGGACAAAACATAATTTTTAAGGTAGGGTAACACTTAAATTATTTAACTGTGGGGTTTATGATCATTGGTAAAAAGAATTTCTAAAACTAAATGAACATGGGGCCAATGGATAAGATGTTAAATGATTCAAAATATCCTTAAAAAGAAATTAACAAAATAAAAAAAATCTCATATCATATTAGGGATAAGAAATTTTCTTTTTAACATAAGGAAAAAATTATTATCTTTGTTTGAGGAACGAGTAATTAGAAATGAGGATTATGAGGATGATAAAAATAATAATGTTCTTGGAATACATCTTGTTACTATAGTAAATGATGACCACTTTATTAGAAATAATGGTAGTGACCCTGTTACTGAATTTGGAGAAACTCGAATGGATTTTTTTTGTAACCAATAATTGATAGAATGAATTTTCAAAATTTCCAAATCTAAAAAGTATAAGAATAAGTTTAATAAATATAAAAAATGTACTAACTATATGGAAGCATCCCATTAATAATAAAAATATAGTTTATTGAATGAGAATGATAATATTGAAAATTTTCTTGATATTGAGAATACTATGGGCATCAATATGATATATGATTTTAAAGGATTGGGAAATTAATATAATATTATTCAATTAAAATATTTAAATATATAGGATGAAATAAAGATTTACAAAATTATATTTCCAAATTCTTTTCAAGAAGATAATGAATGGTTGAATGTGAAATAAGTGTAATAAAGTCATCCTAAATCATCTTCCCAAAATGATATATATTCAAAACCAGAATGTAAGAAGTTTTAGAAGAAGAAAAAGATAAAAGTAACCATGTTAATGGATAGGAAAACATTGTATCACAAAATTAAATACAACATTATAGTTAAAAATGAAATTATAAATTTTGATAAACTGTTATGGGTACCATGTTGTTTTCAATGGTATATATTCATTTTTTTATATTTTTAGTATCTTAGGGTATTATGACATATGTAAAGGTTTTATGTTTAATTACCACCATTATGATGATAGTTGAAGATTTAGAAGATATAATTTAAGGGGGAGTCATCCCACCCTAATAAGATAGATTCTGAAGTAATGTAGAGAAAATGTTTTCGAGACTAAAAATAGATTTCAATTTTTAGTATAAGTGTGTAAAATATTTGATCATTGAAATTCATCTTTTAAAAATATTTCTTTCCATGCATCTATCCCAGTATGGAAATAATCCTTAGGGAAAAGGAAAAGAAAGTGATATTATTTTAGAAATTGATCTTAAATCCTCAAAATAGTATTTCTAATTGACATTGAATATTGGGTGGTGTTTTCATTGGACTAAGATCTTGAAGTTACTAAAAAAATGTAAAATGTAAAGAATCATAGGTGACCTCTTAAAATGATAGTCCTCTCATGATTAAGGGGGGAGGGTGTTGCTGATATTATTAATGAATAAGTTCAATAATAGAACATTATTTATGTTTGTGTGATGAAACACTACTTGTTAAGTGTTTTATAAAAAAATGATGAAGGGAATGATGTAATATTGAAAAGGGATGTTTTTGGTAAAAAGAATGAATATAGAATTATTTTCACAAAAGTGTGGTGAAAAAAGAGAAAATTATTTTAAATTAGTCATTAATATATTTCATTGAATTTTTATATGAATGTGTAAAATTAACTATGGTGCATAAGGAATGGTCATCTTGGCCAAAGGGATATGATAAAACCTTCTCAAAGAGATTTTTTCACTACTTTCATAATATTAATAGGATGATTTATTAGACTTTATCTACACGTTATAAGTGAAAGATCAAAAATTACTCACAAATTTATTTTTGAGGATTATATATCTAAAAACTTGTAATTAATCCGTTCATATATCAGTGACCTAATTTGAAAATAATCAGCAGATAGAAATAAGTAATTTATATCTTTTAATGATGACTTTTACTCCATTATATGTATTAGTTTTATAAATCATAATGAAATTTTTCTATAGATATTCTAGACTTTCCAAATGGTTGATGAAAATGAGGGTGGTTACAAATTGAGGGTATTTTAGATAGATAATATTTATGAGTGCGATAATAAATGTATTGAATTGTATATTAGTAAAATCGAATTTATATTGAATACAGTTCACCATACACACCAAAATAATATTATTTAGATAAACTAATGAATTGAATATTGGTTGATATGGCTCATACAATGTTGATGGAAATTATTATTTCTAGGAATTTTTGATGTGATTTGTTGGATCAATAGTATATCTTCAAAATTTTTACTACTCTAGACAAAATTATGATAGGATACCATATGTGGTGTACTATAATAATTATCCATGCTTTATGTGTATAAAAGTTTTTGTAATCCCTCATATAATCATGATGAAAGTTAAAAATATAGGAAAGTTTGAGATTGGAGGTGTTTCTATAATATTTATTGGTTACCTATAAATGGAATAGAATTTTTCTACTATTAATAATATACTGGTATAATTGTTTATAATTATAATGTGAATATTAGATTATTTTCAATGAATGAAATTGGTGATGGGGGAACTTGTTCTGGAAGTAATCTTCCAATTAATTCTTTTCAAAAAAATAAATAAATAGAAGTGCATAATGAAGATGTTAATTATGTTCAGACTAAAGGAGAAGTTTCAACCATCTCAATTGATTAAGAATAAACACATTAGACTCATCCAAAGAGGAGAAGAAATTTTAAATTTCATGGAATCATTATAATTAAAAGAATAACTAAAAATTAAAAGAAAATTATTAGAAACATTTCATACTTATTTTTTCTCTCAATATGATCCGAAAAATGATGAGGTAACTATAAATCATAATGATTTGGGTGGTTTTATGGTTGAATAATTGAATAAAATTGTAGTGAATAAGACATGGGAACTTGTTCACAAACTAAATTAAAATAATTTCATCAAGGAAAATAGGGTGTAACAAAGTAAATTTCTGTGAAAATGGAAAATTGACGAGGAAAAATGAAATATTTGTGACTAAAGTCTATTCATAGATTGAATAAGACAACATTGATGAGAGAATTGATCCATTTGAAAAGCTTAAAATCATTCAAATGTTCATTGGTTTTATTTCAGAAAATCATTGTAATGTCTACCAAATGGATGTCATGTCTCAATTTATCTATGGGGATTTAGGTGAAGATAATTAAATCAAAAAACCATTTGGTATTATGCTTATAAAATATTAAAATTATATTATTTGGTTAAATAATTATTAATATGGGATGAACCCACCCCTCGAATGCTATTATATTCTAAACACCTTCATTGTGAGGATGAATTTTTAAAAGGAGAGAGTGGATAACAATTTCTATTTCAATGATAATAAAGATGTATCTCTTCTATTTATTGTATATGTATATTCATTTATATTTTATGTAAATGATGATGAAATGTATGAGAAGTTTTATTTATAATTACATAATTTATTAAAATTTCTATTCTTCATAACATGAGGAACGTTCTTGGTCTTGAAATCTATAAAGGCAAAAAAATTTCCATTGGCATAAAATTATTTCAAGAAACTATTGAAAAGATTTGGTATAGAGGATTCAAAATATGTTTCATCAAAAACAATTTTAGGAAAAAATAATCCAAATATGATCAGGGAAACAAAGTTAATATAAGGATGTTAATTAAATTTATTGGATGTTTTTATATTTCAGAGTTCAGAGACTAGATATTATATATAATTCTATTATTTTTTGGTATAATAATGTGATAACAAATATTTCAACTTTATTTTAGGGAAAAGGAATCTATGGTATATGAAAAGTGTAATTTATTTTGGATGAAAATATGACTTCAATAAAAATTTAGATATTTTTATTAATAGTAAAGCTAATTTGGAAAGCTATAGTGATGATAGATATTCCACATCTAGTGGGGTTTACATTTTGAGTAACAAATATATGTGTTATAACACAATAAAGAAACATTATATTACATTATCCACTAATGAGGAAAATTTGGTGGCTATAACTTAGTTAATGTGGGTGAAATATTAGTTGAATGATCTTAAAGTGGGTGGGAAGATTCCACTTCTTGGTTGTGATAATCAAAGTGCTATATTTTTTTCATATAATTTATGTCATTATTCTAGGATCTATTATATTGTTACTAAATACCACTTCATCAAGGATCATCTTGAGTGAAATTAATTGATTTTGGAATTATTTTTTAAAGGACATGAATTATTATATTTTAAATAATAAATTTTCAGAAGATTTTTTTTTGGAATCTAAGGTTCATGGTTGTAATTGAACCTCACCATAAACAAGGGTATAAAATGTTTTTTTCTATCTCACCACTGTTCTTGTATTTTAATTTTTTTTAAAATGCAGAGAGGAATGAAAACATAATTTATCCATTGATATGTTTTTTACATATTAAAAGAGAGAATATTTTTTCAGATGTTTTTAAAATGTGTAATCTGTTGTTTCAACATGTGTGGTCTACTTTATTAGTTATTTAGTGTGGATGCACGAAATGTTTTGTATAGGTCAAAGTGAGTCTCTATAATAAAGGGTTTTTGAAGAAATTATGGTAATAGATCATTAGTTATCTATCCAATAACATGTTCTTACCAGTTTAGCAAGAGGATATATTTAGATGGAGTTTTTAAAATGTGTAATATGTGATTTTAGCATGTTTATATTGTTTTGATTGTATTTTAAGGTGGATGCAAGAACCATTTTGTATAGGTTGAAGTGAGTCTCTATATTAAGGTTTTTTGATGAATTTATAGTCATAGATATCTATTTTATTGACATCATGTATTTTTTCCCAATAATTATTTTTCTTCTATACTCTGTATGAACACATAAACTTTGAAATATTGTATAGTGATCAATTTCCTATGTTTAGAGGTTTAGTTTTTTATTTTTATTGGATGAAAATAAAATACAAAGGGGGATATTGTTGGATCCAAGTGGATGTGTATTATTGTTTAAGGTGGATATATAGTGAAGTAGTAAATGGGTTAGGATATGTTTATTGATATTGTTTACAAAAAATGTGATATTACCATCAGTTGAACTGATTAGGTGTGATACTATTGTTTGTTGTTATGTAAGGTGTGATACCATTTACTATGTTACCATCAAGGTGATTCTACCTCATTTTTACCATCATGGTGCTACCGCCAAGGTGATACTGTTGGGGTGATACCATCAAGGTGATAACATTTTTATGTGATAATTGGATTACAAATATTGATACTATGAGTAGAATTGTATTTGAAGATACCATAAATTAAATTAGTTTATGAAAATTTAATTTCTCTTCTAGTTATTCAATATCTTGGTAAAATTTATCATGATTACTACAAAGTGTTGATTAATGAAGTGTGGATGAAGAATAAAGTAATATACTTGTGTAATATGATATTTGGGAGTTATAGTTTATGTATTAAGAATTGATGAATGGTTACATAGGTGATCAACATAAAATAATGTTTATATAGGTGAAATAAATAGGAAAAAGATCATGTAGAAAACTCACATATCTAACTCATCAATGTAACTAAATTCACATTATAAATTAGTACTATATATTCAAATGATCCATATAGCATTTTTCAAAAAAGTAATGTATTGAGTAACATAGATGAATACTTAATTTATGGTATTTTTTATTCATGTAAAATGTGATATTTATGAGATTAAATGTTATTTAGTTCTATGTAAAAGGATTAAAATATTGACGCCCCCATAATTATGTCTCCATGTCATGTATAAATATACATAATAAAGTGTGTTTAATGATGGAAAAATTGATGTTTAATAAATGAGTGAAGATGTTTTGTAATTTATATTTGAATTGGTGATGTCACTATCAGATATTGAAGCCATTTCCTATAATTATTTTGATGAACAGGTCTAATGTTTCTGGGAGTTTGAATTGAATTATAATTATGTTATATCAAAACTCTTTGAATTAAGAAAAACTGTAAATATGAAGCATTATGCATAGATAAATTATTATTATATTTTTTAAAATTTCTATACATGTATGGGAGAATTTCTTGATGAATAGGTTTTATTGAAAAAGAAATTGTTTCATATAGTATTGTGCATAAAAATTGTAGAAACAATATTCTAGAGCTAGAAGATAAGAATAATAATAATATCACAACAGAATAGACAACTATATTATTATCAATTGTAGGTAGACATAACTATTTTATATTTATCACTTGAATTTTTTGAAATTACATAATGTGCATGATCTTTTCTTTGAAAAAATATCCAGGAGAATTATAAGATAATTAGAAAGATTTTCCTTACTCTAGGTTGTTCACACTGTTTTTAGTGGATTGAATGGTCATGGGTATTAAATGATTATTTTAAGGACTAGATGATAAAATTGAGTAGGGAAACCCTTTAAATTATATGCTATCTCTTTATGTATAATTTTGTTTGTATTAACATATAAATTCACTCTAGAAAGTGGATAAGGTATTTTGAAAATGAAAAAAATGGAAAAATTATTGGATCATTGTTTCACCCCATCATAGTGATCCCATAATCCTCTATGACCATAGTCTATATATCATGGAATATTTGTTTTGGTGTATGTTTATATGCACCCATAATCGGGGATTATTCATGAGACATATGAAGATTAATAACCCACCCATAATGTTCCACATGACATGTCATAGTGACCAACATGTGTTTTAGGCTTCACCATTGTGGAATCTTCCTAATTTCATAAGAAATTATCAATTTGGGGAGAACAAATTATAAATACTATTGTTTAAAGACCAATATGTTGTGTCTTGTTTGACTAGATGAGTTAATTTTCATCTTGATTTAGGAATCCTTTTGTTTTATACTTTTAGGATCAATGATAGGGAAATTATAATCAATGTGACCAAGGGTCTAGTACCTCTTCCAAATTATCATTTTGATACATTGAATGGTTTTCATCATCCATGAATTATTTTGTGTGACCTATATATGGTCCATTTCAGGGGTAAATAGTTTACTTTTGTGATTATAATGAGGAAACAAGGTTTTTAGATGATTTTTCTCATTATCTGGGTTGTGTGTTGATTCTACTGAGGTTAGATAGTGATGAACATGATCTTATACTACATCCCATAACCATTTACATTTAATTAATTTTTATGTGGTTATGATAATATAGGTTATAAATCCTTGGAAAATGATCTCTTCCTAGGATATTTCTATATTTTCATGTGATGTTTTATACATTAGCATTATTTAGTGAACTACAAAGTCTGACACACTTTGTACCAATGTGTGTTCATTGGTGAGGTATGGGTTCACCTCTTTGGTTTCTGATTGATTTATAGAAGAACCATTGAGAAGATTATATTATTTTGGACCTATCACTCTATAGACTCCTAGGGAAATCATTTTAGGTGTGACTTATAATCGGGTTGTATACATCATGCTTCATAACTTTTTTGAATGTGACCTAAGGATTTGTGGGTTGGAGATGACATAATTGAGACTTCTTTATGGCCCATATATTATCATCTTATATAATAAATTGATTTTATTTTCAAATAAACATACTTTTTAATTTTACTTATGTAGTTTTTAGATGTTTTTAAATTTTTATTTTTTCACTTCATCCATTTATATAGTTATATAATGAATATTTTTAATCTCATTAAAATGTGTGTTTTTCACAAACTTGTTGTGTTTGTGTAGATGAGGAACATGTTCAGAGATGATATTTTTAGATGTATAGTAGGTGTAAAATGTTTGTAAAAGACACATTGTAATACATGTATATTCATAATAGAGGATAGTGGTCCATGATAGTGGACATGACCATTGCGGTTACAGATCATTCTGGTTGTATATTCAACAATGAGGAACTTTCATGTCTCTTATATCTTTTGGATTTATAGGCATGTCTGATGTATCATTACAATGTGTTTTTAATTACAATGAAATATTTATTCCTAATGTCCCGTGAAAGTTATATATATAGTTCATTTGATTATATATATATATGCATCCGATTTGTGGTGGTGAATTTTTTATTTATTAGATTCACTTATATGTTGTTGGTTGACCATGGTCAAGGCCTATTGTATTTTTAGATATTCATATTCAGTGCCATTCACCATCCCCCAAATTATTTGAGGAAATATTTTGGGTTTCCCTTTTTATTAGCATTATCTTAGGTAAGGTTTCAGTGTGACAATTCATGTCAGATAGATGAAATAAAACAATGGAAATTAATTGTATATATTATTTATGATGAATTTTTACTTAAAATAATAGAAAGGGTTCTATCAATGTTATCATATATGATCAAATTGTTTATGGGAATACATTTTCTTGAATGAAATAATACATTTCTATAAAAAAAAATGTATGAATTTCATTGAAATGTATGAACTATCAAAATTGAATTTGGTTTCTATGTCCATTTTTAATGTATAAAAAGAGCTTCTACAATAAATTTTTCTATTACATTAATATTATTTGACATTATTGATCTGTGATGATGTTCAAATTAATATTAATCTATTTCAGTCTGATTCGATAATCATCTTCATTTGGACTTCACATACATAAATTAAATAAGTGCTTAATAACCATTATATGAAAATTTAATAATTTTTATATATTGTTGGAGTATGAATTTATAATAAATTTTATTTTTTAATATTGAAACATTTAAGTAATGACTAAGTAGTTTCAATTATAATGAGTGGCATAATGTTAATTTGTGTAATTATAAAAAAATATTGATGAGATGATATGAGTATTATATGCATTGTTTAGATATATTTTTCAATTTTAAATTCTGATTAAATGTTGTTATGTTTCTTAGAATCTATTATGATTCAAATTTATTTTGACCATTGTGTTTACATACAGTTTTCTACAATTTAAATCACGCGTAAAGTATTTTTTAAAAAAAATTTATTTTAATAATGTTAAATAGGGTTAAATTGATAATCTATCATTGATAATATTAAAATTTGTGTTCATTAAATTATTATTTTATTAATATTATATTTATACCATGGCATGGATTGACAAAAAGTGAAAGTATACAATTTTAAATATTATATGGAATTCAAAGTTGATGATTTTTCCCAGAAGTGCAAAAGATAAGTGTGGAGTACTGATAAAACAAGGTTTCCTTTTATATATAATTTTTAATTGAATTGTTAAATCTATTATTTCATAATACATTTTCAGTATTCTATTTGTTTCTCAAATTAAATAGTTTTTAATGAGTAAATATAATCTATCTTTATTTATAGGATTTAATGAGGAAATGATACAATCAAATTTTATCCGTTCTTTATTGAATTATATCCAAAATTATTTTTGGATTTCATCAAGAAATTTATATGTCTATAGATCTTGTATAATATAATACTATATTGATTTTTTTTATTAATATATAATAAGTTAACATACTTAATTTGAATATCCGTTCTCTTAAAATTTATATTGTGTTATTGAACATATAATGGGTTATTAATTGGGTGTATAATAATTAACCTAAATTAAATTTTCTAGAAATAATAGGATAGGGAAATTTATATATCCTGGTAGGATATGTTTTATGTAATATCCTAATATTTTTAAAAGAATATTATGTTTGTTAGAATACATGATATGCACCATCGAATTTAAGGGATACCAATATACTATTAAAAATATTATTATTTAATTTAATATTTATTATAGAGCCATTGAAAACTGAGTATTGATAGTATAAAATAAATTATGAAATATATATACAAAAAACCTACTCAATACAAATCCAATGATTAGTTATTAAGAAATAAGTACTCATTTTCAGTAAAGTTATTTTATTCATCAGAAATATATTTTATGAAAAACAATTTTTAGTTCATTTTGTGAGAAGAAAATATAAATAATTTCTTTACCATCAAGAAATTATAAAAAAACAATTTTTTCAAATCATCAAGTCAGGATTATCTTAGGGTTAAATTTTATTACTTTTTAGAAAATAATTATTTTCCAATAAATAATGAGAAATACATATTTTTATTATAATGTGTATTTTTGATTCAAACATTTTCAAATTTTTAGTTTATAAAAAATATTTCAAACTAAAATTAGATATATTATATTAATAATAAAATAATTAATTTTATTGGATTCAATTTGATGATTGAATTTGGTATAAAAACAATTTTATACATAGTTGGCTTTTTTTTCTAAAAAACTGTTTTTGTTGAATTTTATATTTTGATGGTAAATTTATTAATGAAACATATAAAAATTAAATCAATATAAATTAATTCCATGTTTGGATTCATGAGGTCCAAATTTGTTAAATATGACCTTCTATTTTTTTCATAATGAGTAGTAACCATAATAAACAATTGTCACTATGAAAGGGGTAATTTGGGTCATTAAGGTTAAAAATAATATTATAAGGACAAAAAATGACCCTAAAACCTGTATTAATTTCATTGGATTATCATATTACATCCATAATAATCCCATATAAAAATTTATGATATTCTGTTTCATTTTTCATTTATTCTAACCTTTAAAATATTTTACTTAACAAATATTAAAAAATTTCATTCTCTTAGTTTTATTATCATTATATTTTTCCTAACATATAAAGAGAGGTTATTTTTATTTAAAAATACTTATTTGAAAGATAGATATTTTTTTATCATGGTAATTTATTTTAAATTTTTATTAATGAAATAATTACCTTAAATTCTTACACACCATCGACACCATATTTATTTAATTAATATAAAATAGAATAAATGATATTAATAATATTAAAAATGAATTAATTTGAATTAATTAACATATACCATTAATTTTATAAATATATAGGACATTTTATTAATGGTTTTATGATTATATTTTAATTTACCTATTTTTTAGGTATTTAAAGTCATACTAAATGAATAGTTTCAAAAATGACATTACTAATTTTTTATAACGAATATTTTTTTACTAAACATTTTTAAAATAATAAAAATATTACATTCATCCAAATAAATGGGATATGGTTTAAAAAAAATATCCATGGTCCATTAATTGTTATTTTTTCTTTTATGGTAAATTTCACTACCCTTATAGGGGAGAAAATGTTAATATTTAAGTAATTTTTAGTTGGGATAAAGAATGGATAAACATAAAATACAAAAATCATATCACAACCAAAACAAGTTAAAATTTTATTGTCAGAGATTTTATATACTAAAAATAAACCCATATTCAAATTATATCCATTTTGAGCCGTTTTTTCTTTAAAATTTATTTATATTAAGTTAATACTTAAAGAAATTATAAGAGTAAGCCACCCATAACATAAAAATGACACCCTTTCACACTTTTCATTACACCAATTTGAGTCATAAATGTTGAAAAAAAACACAAAAATTATATTCTTAACATATATATCCACATTCTCTAGGTTGTGGTATTCCCAAAATATTAACCTTAGGTTCCGTATAAAAGTGTCTTAATGAGGATCTTCGATGAAAAGGTAATCATATTATTGGACATATTTAAATTTATTTCATGTTTTAAATATTATAAATATGTGGTATTTATCATAAAATATTAAATCCAGTATATTTAACATACATAATTTTTTTTAGTATTATGAAACCACTATTATAAACCTTCATTTTCAATCAAATGGGAACTGAAATGTTTCCTTCTACGTACGTATGACATATCGTCTCCACATAGTGATATAATTATTTTTTATCACCATTTTTATGAATGTATATGATAATGGGTTTAGTATTTATATATTATATTTATTAAATAATTAATATTATATAAATATAACATCATATCTAACTTCTTATATTCTAATCTATTAGAAAATGATTTGTCGGTTGTGCATACATGTGGACTAACACCACTACAAAGTGATGATATACATTTATTAGTTTTTATTTTATATAGATGATAATATGGATGGATTAAATGAATATATATGTTGTATACTTTATAATAATGATTCTATAATGGTTAATTTCTATTTCAATTTATTTAATTTTGTCCTTTGAAAAGTGAAAACTATTTTCCGGATTATATCCTATTGTCTCAATGAACGGTGTAATTCATCTTTCTATATCTGTATGTTTTTATTAAAATAAATACATTTTAATATATATATAATTTTTTTTATCATTTTTACATTTCTTATTTGACCAAAACATTATAAATTTAAACGGGTAGTAAATACCAACCCAAAACATATATAATAAATAGAGTAGTTATTACCCTGGACAATGATTTTAGTAAACAATATAAATAAATAAGTGATAAAATATTTTATGTAAAACATATATTGTATGATATATATGATAGTAGTTATAGAATCGATTTATAATAAATCTATATTTATTATATAGGATGTTAAGACACATACTAATAAAGTCAAACCTGAGGTAAGTGTTTATTTAATAACCTCATCATTATAAGGGAATATTTATGCTTAATTCTCCACAAAGAGAAATATTTAATCCTTCTATCATAAATAAAATATAATTTATTAACCTATGTGTATTTATGTAAATTATGGGTTTTATTTTAATTTCTCACTCTTTATATACTCAATATACCAAAATATTATTTTATGAAAACTCAAAAAAATTTCAATTTTATCAGAAATATTTTTCTTCCTTTTGATATTTTCCATAACATATTTTAGACAATATTTTTAATTTTAATGTCCCCAAACCCAATCAAACCAAATTTTGTGATTAATTTTTACATTTTTACTAGATACATGGTATAACATCTAGATAGACTAAATAGTTTAGTAGTTATGGAAAACCACATACATACTTTATATTCATATTACATTTGAAACATAAATTAAAAAAATATAATTTTAATTTATAACACAAGAATTTACTTTATCATAACTTTTTATATAAATCATAATTCAATTCATAGAATCTTTGGGAAATCAAATGTAATAAAGGGGTGATATCTAATTATAATTAAGGAAATGCGTGATATAAAAGATATCATGAATAAATAAGGTTTAATCAATACGGAAAGGTATATAACTGAAACACATTACATTTAATCAATAAAAATATCATGAAGAATAATATGAAAGAAAAAAATAATTGTAAAATTAATTCCATATAAAAAATCTGATAGGTTTTAAAATTTTCATTGGATATTATAACTATTTGAAAACTCACATGGACATCATTAACTAATATCATAATGAGTGGATGTATAAGTCTGGACATCATAACCAAATATTCAAAGCCTTATTCCACAAAATCTTACAAAAACTGGTAAGGTCTCAACTAAAAACTACATCTTGTTTGTCTGATGAGACCTACCAATTCATTGTGGGGATATAGTGGGCCCTCCCATCACTTACTAATTTCAATAAATGCCTCATATAAAATGGGAGAGGAATAATCAACAAAAAAATTCATCTTTAAAATATATAATAAAAATGTTATTAATACCCGTAGTAAATAAACATAATCAACATAAACATTCATATTGGAAAACCAGCATATGAATGTTAATACATTCCCCAGCCAAAATGATTATAAACCATTAAGAAAAATAATAAGTATGGAATACAAATTGTACATACCCATTATAAATAATCATAAACCATATAGAGAAATAATAATTATGGTATTATTAAAACATATTCTCAATAGATCTTAGGTAAAATTATGGTTTCTGAAGTTGATGCATAGAAATAACATAAATATTCAATTGAAAAAATTATAAAGGAAATTATCTTTCTTCACTTTGAGAATAAATTTTAAAAACTAAAATATTTTAATAATATTAGGAAAAACATTCCTTTAAAATTCCTATTTAATCTTTTAATCAAATCACTAAAAAATGATGGTAGGTAATTCAATAAATTTCATATATATTAAAAAATATTCTCTTCACACTATTTTAAAAAGGAAATAAATTACCTCATTTAGAAAATGGTTGGGATATTTCATTAAAACCATTTTAAAAATTTCAACATAGTTAATAATTTCTTTGATAAACTATCTAGAAAAAATTAAAAACATTTTTAAAAAAAATTGAGAACATACATATGGAAGAAAAAGGATTTTTGACCGAAGCGATAAATTATGCCAACTTTTCTTAAAAACATGTTCACAATAATTTTAATTACGAAAGACAGGAAAATGAAACTATTACTTGAAAATATAAAAAATAACCAGATGAGAAGAATTTAGATTGCGTTTTATATAGATACGTCAATTAATTACCCCAAGGAAAGCTTAATCATAACTTATCCTAAATTATTATGAGATTGTGAAATAAATCCCAAAATCATTGTTCCCTTTTGATTCATAAGACCATAGAATTAATTAAATTAAAAAGAGACACTTAAATACCACAAATATAAAGTGATTCTTGATATAACAAAAACATCTCTTAGTATATACACCACATTAAAGGAATAAGTGGTGAATACGACATATGTATCACTGAAGAAAAAGTGAGACAAGAAACTCTTACCTCAGGTTTCATTTTCTATATATGTTTTTAAAAAGTCAGTATAATTAAAATAAAAATATTATTAATATGTTATAAAAATTTATGATATATATCATACAATATATTATTTACTTATGACCTTTCATTACCAAATTGTTGACAATTTATTGTTTAAATCATGTTTTGGGTAATAACAACTTCGTTTTTTATGTATGATTTAGTTTGTTATTTTTTTCGAAAAATTTCATTGATTATAGATCCGTAAAATCAATAATTTTATCAATGATATTAATATTATATTTATTCACTATACATTTATTTATATTAATCCCTTAATGTTAGATATATAAAATTAATTACACTGTTCATGGAGACGATGTGTCGTACGTGTGTTTGATCGTTACTTAAATTATTTAAAGGAAGGAACAAAAGTAATGTAAATATTAAATCACCTTTATTTAGTAATTATGATTACATATAAATTAAATCTATTCATTAAATTTTTCATTATTACCTTCCATGTAAATCATAAGTAAAAAATGAATAACATCACTTCCAAATGCATAATACGCCGTATACACGAGCAACACTATCATAATTTCATGGAATGGAATGTATTAAGGTATTTGAAATTTTATAATTATATAAATAAATTTATATTATTAACATCATATATATACTTTAAAACCATCATTTTATACATCCTTCATATGTGGTGATGAAATATGAATTACATAGGTTCACATGACGGTATTCCACCGCACACACGAGCAATAGTTTCATTCCAAATTTGATTAATGAGGAGATATATATAAATAATTACATTAAAATAATAAAATATTAGTAAATAGAAGATAATATTTTTATAATATTTTAATTATTAGTTCCTAAAATAAGATAGTAAAAGATGAAATAAAAAAAGATCTTAGTGAAGAAAATTAACTTCTTTTAGAAAGACTCCTTGGGAACTCTTATTATGGACCCTAGGATTGGACTTTTGGGAAGACCATTAGATATAAAACATAGATAAAATAGTTAGGGGGATTGTTTTATAAGTTTTCGTCTATAAAAATGTCTTATTATGAGTTATTAAATGAGGGGATATGTTCCCTTATATAATTGAGGTGGATTGACATTTTTTTAAATACCGAAAACAATTCTAGAATTGGAATTCATACTCACCCTAAGTGAACAAGGAATTGATAAATAAAGGATTTGTTGGAATATATGTTCTATTCCCAACTCCAACATATAGAAAAAAGAGTTTTTAATTTTTTATTCCTTAAACTATAATATTAATTACTTTTTCAATTTGTGTTTTTACTATAGTAACAAGTGTTTTTATTTACTTACATACATGATTTACCCCATAATCCTAAAAAAATTAACCTTATTAGATAATATACCTCATTATTATAAATATTATTTATATATTATGTAATAAAATTAATATATGTGAGTAAAATTAATTATAACACAGGTAGATGTAATACTCGAAACACCATTTTAACCATAATCTTAGTAATTAATTTTTATTTTCGTTTTTATTATTTCTGAAAAAATAATAACTTAAATTTATTATATAATATTAAATATTTTTATTCTTATTTAGCAATATTTTCTCTCAATTTAAATTCATATAATATTTAGAATTTAATTTAAAATTAAAAACCAATACATAAAAAATGTGTTTCAAATTAAAAAACATCCCAAATTATAAAAACTTAATTAACAAAAAATCAAAATTAAATTGATCTAAATAGCCTAAAATTTATTAATTTTTTCATAATTGAAATAATTTTACTTTAAAAAAAATTATAAAATAAAATGGAACCCATATATGATTTTAAAAAAATGAATTTTCAATAAAACTTAGTAAGTTTTCACTATTCATCGAAAAATTATTTTTTTATAGAAAATTCAAAAATATTAACTCTAATATAATAATATAATTATGATTTTAAAAATTATGTTCATATATTAAAATAATGTTTCTAAAAGTGATAATAAATAAAAATATCTATGGGAAACCCGATGAAACCACTTTTAAAAAAAAACAAGATTTTAAAAATTAAATTTGGGTTATTATTATCTATTACGTATAAAGAATATTAGATGAATATTAAAACATTTTATTAAATATATAATATATATATTTTGGTTAAAATCATTCACCAATAGTGATTAATTTAATTTATTATGATTGGGACACATTCATCATAGAGAAATTGTTTTTAGAGAAATGTTTAAATTAATTTCAAACAATATTTCCTTTTTATTTCTAATTAATTGATACCAATTGAATTAATTTTATACTTGTGTAAAACATGTATTATTTTAATTTAGTTATTAATATTCATACCCACCAATTTAAGGTCTAGGTTATAATAGTATATAGTTTGGTTTGACTTGGGGTTGTGTGTACTACAACCTATTGAAGAGCTTAAATTTAATAAAATATATTTTATGGGTCATTTAAGCTCAAGGTTTCATGTATCATATGTTGTAGAACACAATTTTATTCTTTTAAAATGTTAGGGTGGTACATTCTCTACACCTTTGATAAATTGTATCCTCAATCATTGATAATTATATGAAAAAATCAAGGGGTTTTCATCTACAAATACCTTTGATGAAAACTCACATCATAAAATGGGATAAAAAACAATATTTTTAAAATATGTAAAGGGAATTAATAGTTTATCTAGAATAAAAAAACCATATTTATAATTATAAATAATTAGTGTGAAGTTAATATATATATATACATGGAATAAAGTTATAAATAATTATGGATAGTGATTAAGATGATTAGTCACATGAAATTTAATTATCAAGTAAAATTTAACATATACAAATCCATTAATCTGTGATGGAAATTAATGTAATATGATAAAATTTTTATTTCTGGATCCTTTTTCATAAAGTATAAGTTTTATTTTTCAAACCTGATATACAACACCAGACAATATATTTTCATTATATATTTTTATTTCATATGTAAAATTTTATCCATTGATTTTCTTTGATTAAATTCCATTTCATTTCTTACTCAATAAAATGGGTAGTAATGATGATTTTTTATACCTAATGCACAAAAATTAGAATCTAATATTTCATATGATCCATAAAAGAGTGAATTTTATTTCTATATATATCTAAATATTTACCAAAACCAAAATGATTAGAACAAGTTATCCAATAAAACTATTAATCACTAAAACATAAATAAGACTCTAAATGTTTTATATAATCCATTCTATAAATATCTAACCTTAATACTCCTCCAAAATATGTCTTTCCAAATTTATAAACCAAATTTTTTTATGGAAGGTCACTAAATTTACAATATCAACTTATCATTAAATTCCCAAACAATATAATGTATCTCTTAACATCACATTCCAAAAGTGTGAATGCATTGATCATTATAATGAATTAATGAAAACATAAATACTTACAATAATAAAATCATAGATTATCGAATATATTCCACAAAATACAACAATTTTTAAACTAGAGAAAATATACTATAAACCATAAAAACAGTAACCAATTTCAAGGTCACCAATATTTTACTATGAACACCACATTATCAATATTACCTCAATATCAAGCACATATTAAGGGTTATCTTCCCTAAATCATGTGTTTTAAATAATATTTTTTTCACTGAATCATTTCGCCTTATCATTGGTACTATTAAACATATTATTTAAAACCCATAAATAAAATTTAGTATAGTACAATAATTATATGTTTAATTATTCTTATAATAAGAATATAAATCTTGAATCCAAACAAATAAGAATATTAATCAATCCACTTTGGCTATAGTAACAATATAATATTAACCATGATCTCTTAGCTTCTTCTAAGATATATTCTCTTAGATATTGGGGAATTATTTTCCATATCTTGCTATCCCCATAAAATTGAATAAATTAATGTTAGAGGATTATTTCTTACTCTTAAATTTAAGAACCTTATGTCTATTCCCTTTACACATGAAAAAAACTCCCATTCCCTTCAAGAAAGTACGAGGGTGTTTCATTCCACAACTGTCAGATGTGGGAAAATAAATCTTTCCCTTATTATCCTTATAATTTTTATACTTTATTATTTTTCTTATTATTTCATTAGAATCCATATCACATGTATAATTTTTTCCCTGTCTTGAAATCACATGATATTATGTCCTCATATAATTATAATTCTTAGGAGATTAGTTCTCTTTGATGGACTGGATTAATCCCATCCAAGAATCATTCAATCATGCTAGTTGAATTATTCACATAGCCTATGTCATGCCCTAATATCCTTGTAAATTTGGATTCATAATTAGTAAAATTTTCATCTTCCTTTTATCTTAGAGTTAATAATTGTACCTTGATATCCAATCATCACTCATGAGTAAAATATTTCTCCAATAAGTTCACTTTAAAATCCCATTACTCCATGTTTGTTCTTTCTAAATCATCCTTGGTTTTTTTAAATAATAAAATAAACTAATAATACTTATCTAAGAGATTATAAAATATAATTAAAACACTCCCCCATTCATTACTTATGAAAGAGAGAAATATCATCTCAGAGGAACATTTCTATCACACAACTAAAAATGGAATTGTAGTTCTATTAGGGATGTAAATTTTTGAAGCATAAAGGGTCTAACATTGTGATACTTCATTATGGATCAATATTATTCTCCATACAGACTAGGTTAATAGATATAACCTTATTCATTTTCCCCAATATAGTAAAAATTTGATCAGTTCCAACTTCATCTACTCCTCTATCTTCATTATTTTTCCATGGAGGTTATTCTTCACATAGATTATGTTTATTTATGCGGTTTCCATTTCTTCCACTAGAAATTTTTTTTAAATAATTTAATACACTAGATTATATAAATAAATTATGAAACGAACTATATAATCCCAAAACTAGTGTAATTCTTAACATAAATTAAAAAATTCATGCATAAGTAATATGATACTATTAAACATGGTTTCTTTGGGAATGTTTTCGAACCATAAAAATATTTTGAAATACTTCATAATAGGTAATAAAGAACATGTTAATTAATCCTGGAATAATCCATGGGATTTTCAAACTATGTGTATAGTAAGGCCCATTCTCGTATACTAAGTGACACCTGAGTCGAATCCCAGCATGTCCATTTCAAGTTTATTACACTAAGGAGGATTTGTTCCAAATCTGCATGAACTTGTAGTGTCCAAAAAATAGTGTATTACCAGGAGATCAACATAATTTATACCTTATAAAAAGATTACAATTATATCTTATTTATTGAATTATTCTCAAATTCAGCCATAGGGTTATGTTATTTAATTGATATTTTCCTAAATCAAGTTCCCATGGTTTACACTAAACTTTATCTAATTCCAACTATAAATAAACTAACAAAGTAGCCTAAATTTAGAGGCTAATATATTAAAATTTATCAAATCTCTAAGGACAAAATAGTTTAGTATTTTTGGAAAACTTGATATGTACATGAATTTCAAATTACATTTGAAATCACAAAATACAACATTTTTTTTATTTGAGAACAAAATTATTAAATTTTTAACATCCATACATAAAAATCATTATACACTTATTGACATCCTAGAGAAAAGAAACATAAGAAATGGTTAAGAGCTAATGCTCAGTAAGGGTATGAGTATAGTGGAAACTGTTATAAATATATAATGAATAATTAATATAGAATGAAAAATAACTAAAAATATGACATCTAATTAAGAACATGATTATGATGAATAATATGACTATAATAGATTGTGATAAAAATAATTCCAATTAAATAATCACAGTACCCTTAAATATATCCTTATATATTCTAACTAATCAAATAATCATATGGGTGTTAATAAAAAATATCATAATAAGGTAATTCATAATTTTGGACATCATAATGATAATATGAAGTCTTTATTTCAACACATAATCCAAAAATGTGTAAATCAAAAATAAAATACAAACACCATTTTGTATCATTTAACATGTCGATGCATTAATGGGCTATAGTGGTCCCACCAATAACTTATTAAGTCCATTTAATTCCTCATCTAACAGGAGATTATAATAATCAACATATACATTCTAATATAAAACATCCATAAAAAAGTTAATAATTTTCCCAATAAATAAACATAATAAATAAAAACATTTTTATTATAAAACTAGAATAATAATATAAATACATTCCCCAATCAAACAGATCATAAATCATCAAAATAAATAATAAGGATAGTATGAAAATAATATATCCTTAGTCTAAATGATCATAAACCAACTAGGGAAATAATAATAATAATTTCGTCCTTAAAAAAATATTATCAAAAATTATTAAGTAAAATGAGGGTTTTGGTAGTTTAAGAATAGAAATTCTATAAAAAATACATTAAAAACATTTATTAGAAAAATATCATTTTCGTTTTTAAAATTAATTGTAAAATATAAAAAATTATAAAATATTAGTAAATTTTTTCATTGAATATAACCTCATAAAAATGTAATATAATATTCAAATCATTGATAGTGGGTAATTCCATATATGTAGATATAATAAAAACATTCTTTTCACACTTTTGATAAAATGTTAAAAAGTACATCATTCTGAAAAATGAAAAATATTCAGTTGATTTTTTTTTGAAAATTCAACATGTGTTAAAATTTATTTAATAATCCATTTTTAAAATGATAATAACCTTCTTTAAAATAATTTTAAAAATCTATGAAATTGAGGAAAAATGATTTTCAACAAATGAGAGAATTAAATTTATATTTTAATGATAGCATTTTCAAATTAATTTTAAATATCAATGATTAGAGAATGTTACTAAAAGATTAAAAAATAAGGAATAACTTGTTGATAAGTATAAATATACTGTATTCATGATGGAAATATTTAACAATTCACCTAAGGGAGGCTTAAACATAAACAATGACAAATAATGATGAGATTGTGAAATAAACCCACAATAGTTTGGTAATTTTTGAATCATATGATGCGTGAAAAAACTAAAATAAAATTAGAAATTTGAATACCATTAACATTAAGTGATTCATCATATAACTTGTCAAAATGTATTTATATATCCCACACAAAATGAATAAATGGTGAATATGGTATATGTCTCTTGAAGTTAAGGTGAGATGAAAAACTATTACCTCGGGTTTGATTTCCTTGGTACATGTTAAAAAATAATTTATAATTTTTTAGAATAATTATGAATATATTTTATTATGGTAATCATATATATCATACCATATATGATTTACTTATGACTTACCCTTACCCTTTTCTTAACATTACCTGATCAAAACCATGTTTTAGGTAATAACTAATTTTTTTCATGAATGTTTTGGTTTGGTATTTTCAGTCCATACCCACTGATCATGATTCCATAATAACCATAATTTTAACCTTGATATAAATATCATATATATTTATTATATATTTATTTATAGTAATCCTTTAATATTAGTGTTATAAAATTAATTAAAACGTTTATGGAGAGGGAAGATTGTATATATACATGAATATTTCCATTTTCTCAAAGTATGGGATAATAGAATGATACAAATCAATTGAAATTTATATAATAGTTATGATTTAATATATTTCTTGTATATTCATTAAATTTATCCTTATTACGTTCCATATTGATCATAAGGTAAAAATGACTCACATTATATTGCGAGGAAACAATCCACCATACACACAAGCGATATTGTAGTATTATTATAGAAAAAAAATCATTAAGGTATAAGTTATATTATAATTATAGAAGTATTTGAAAGTAATAAATCTTATAAAATAAATTAAATCCATCATTATATATATCTTTCACATGTGGTTATGGAAAATGAAATACCTGGGTTCACGAGGCGGTAGTCCACCGTACACATGTTCGACTATTTTGTTTCTCATTTGATTGAAAAGGAGATTGATATAGTTTATTAAAAAATCATAATAAAATCATAATATATGATTGATATTTGTATTATAAAATTTTAATTACTTTCACATGATTGAATCTGTTAAGAGAGGATTTAAAAATAAAGAGCTTAGTGAATAAAATTACCATCCCTTAGAAAACCTCATTTAATATCTTATTAAGGACTCTTGGATTGACCTATTGAGAAGAAAATGAACTTGATAACATGTATAATGATGTTGAGGAGATATTTATTTTATATATTGGTTTATCCATTGGGCTTTATAGGTGTAAATAATTGAAGGGATAATGTTCCCTTTTATAATTGAAGAGGACTTGCATTTTTCTAAACACAGAAAACAATTCAATAATGGAAAGTCACTATGACATCTCCTGTGAATTTTTTTATAAATAATTACTTTTATATATTATATGGTCAATATCAACCTTTACTAAAAAAAATTTTAATCATGTTATTACTTATCCTATAGTTTTACTTACTTTTACCATTTTATTTTTCACGTCGGTAACAAGTTTATTTGTTTAATTACCAAAGTGATTTATTCCTTAAGTATAAATAAATTAATACTTATTATATAATATGAATGCATTTATTTTAAATAAAATTTATAAGTAATAAAATAAAGTATTATTTTTTAGGAATGTTAATTTTATGATAGTTTCAAGTAGATTAAACATGAAAATTGAAAAGTGATATATGTTTGATATTCCATGTAATCTAGGAGAATATTTGATTCCATAAAAATTTTAAAAAAAGGACACATTTGTTAAAATACATTTGTTTAATGCCAAAAATAATCCTGAGATCCCCAAATGATTAGTATCTATCAATATTAAAGAAAATTTCTCCAAATAATGCTTAAAAAAATTGATTGATATTATTTTAGATTTAAGTATAGTATATGATTAAAATAAAAATATGAAACAATAATGGTGAATTTTTTTGAGAAATCCAAATAAATATTTCAATAGAGGATGGTAGAATGTTTAAGAAAATATATACTCAAAATCAATCCTATATTTATGTTGAAATGAAAAAAATATCAACCTACCAAAAAATTATTGAGAGATATTAGGAAGAAAAGAACAGGGTTAGTTGGTTTTTGTTGGTGTTATAGACGGTTCAATTTGATGACTCATAGTTATTGTCATTGTATTTAATCCTTAGGAATATTATGGAATCCTAATTCAAGGGGGATAATTATTAAAATGAGGAAAATTATGTTGAGAAATTTTAAAAATCAATTCATCTCAAATTTATTTTGTACCATGGTAAAATATATATAATATTCAATAGGAGTGTTCACAATTAATAAGTGTTCTATTTTATGTCAATCAATCATATGTAAATGAAATATGATATAAGGAAAATATAGAATAATAATTTCAGTATATTTTATTGTGATATACCAATGGAGGATTGGAAAAAGAAAAATTATGTTTAATGCCAACTAAATAATTCTAGGAAGGGTGTCACACAAAATTTAATGGAAGAACTACTTTGTATTATATAAGGCCACATAGTATACCATTACAAATAGGCCGTAAAGATAAATGTTTAGGGAGGAAAACTTAATTAATATGAAAATTAATTAATCCATGAATGAAATAAGATTATATATTTAGTGGAAGACATTCATGAAAAATCATGTTTAAGTTACAAGCAAGTTGACCATGCTTCTAAATAATTCTTGATCATTTAGAAAGATTAATTTGAAATATAATGAAAAATAATTAAATTAGAATAATATTTAGATTATAATTATAAATAAGTGAATAAATATGAAAAATATTTATTTCCTGTTAAATTATGTAAAAATAATAAACTAGGATCTCATGAGATGATATATATATAGTCCATGAAAAATGATAATATATCAATTTATTATATTATTATCATAAATTCTCAAGAGTAAATATTGAGAAATATAATGAGAGTAACCAAATACCCATGTTCATTACTATAAAATGTAAATAATGTAATCCCAATAAAATAAATACTGTAAAATTATGGAATTACATGTTTCCAAGGGGAAATAGAATATAAAAAATTAGTTGTGAAAGAATGTGGATTTGTTCCAAAATAGATATGGAATGAATGAAATTACTTAGTTGATAATTGAATCTAATCTTAATTTCTCTCACTAAGGAGTGGAGATGTTCTTCCTTAATTCCATACATTACGTATATTCTTTCTATGTATTTATAGAATCTAATATAATATTTTTGTGGGAGAATGGAGGAGTTAATAATGTTTTCAAATCTAGAGAGCAGATCAACAATTACCATCTAATAACTAATATAACATTTGATATCATATAGTATATTTTAACCAAATAGATATTCCATGGTAATGTGAGAAAAAAGCTTTTCCTTTGAGGAGGAGAAGTTTGGTAAGCTTACAATTACTATTATTTTTTATAAATATATATTTCCAGAAAATTTCACAAAAATTTTCATTGAAAAGGTTTGTATGAAAACAAAATCAACCTTGTGTTTCATGAAAAAATACTAAGTCACATTCAAGGAAATATCATAATGGTACTATAAAAAACTATTCAGGCATACATTCCACTTATGTTAATTTCATATAGACCAAAGAAACAAAATAAAAAGAAAAAAATAATATATAATGCTAGAAATCCTAAGTTCTAATAAGACTCTTAGCTATAACTCCATCATAGCCACATGATCCAGAACTCGTAGGCGCCCCTACCCTTTTCCAAACATGTATCCAAAAAAATATGTTTAATTACCGTGTTACAAATCAAATATGGTGGTATTTTAAATTATTAGGCCACCACAAACTCTATCTAATGAAATCCCATTTTATACATGAAAATCATAATGTTGTTAGATAAATATGTTATGTTGTTATAATAATATGTTGTACAAAATAATAGAGCCCATTAAATCCTAGGGTCTCAAATGAAATAACCGTAGTTGACATAATATACCTAGGCCAACATATTTATATAAATAAAATTAATGTATCATATAAAAATTCTGTTCAATGGGGTATCATTTAAGAAACCATAATCATGTTACCTAATAATATTTTTGTGATTCATATGGGAATTACATTAATGCAATTGAAAAATCAAACCATTAGTCTTGTTTGACCTTAAAGAATCATCCTTGATGTTCATAATAATGAATATATTGGAATCTAATGACCACAATAAATGAATTACATGCCAATAAGATCAAGCTTAATATGGGGTTCTCATCCACGTTATTCAGTTAGGTTACTCCTAAAAAATCCATGACGTTGATCAATTTCATTAAATGTACATAGACATTACCCGATTTCAATGGGTATCCACCACATGGAATTCATGCTAAAAAATAAAATTATAATGTGCTAGAACACTTAATGTATTCTATATATTTTTACCTCATTGAATCATTGGAAATATTCACTACATGCTTTAACATGAGTTTCTTAGTGGAAAATGAGGCTTCTTTATTGCATTCTACATAAATATAATTTATAATGAATCCAAAGAACAATCCAAGTCAATTGGTACTTATAATCAATTACATCATTTCCAAAAAAACCCAGTACTCCAAAAAATAATTATAAATAAATTTAACTTCTTAAAACATGGTTACTATATTGGTTTAATTCCAATTTTTATTTAGGAGTTCCATGAACATGTTAAATAATGGTTTCTATGGGTCATCCAGTGCAACCCACATTTCAATCCAAATCATTACACTTCCATGGATGCCCTAAAACACCCCAATATATCACTTATATTCATGGATCAAATTATATTCCCAACATTAATTTCTCTAAATACTATATAACTAAGAAAAGATTCATTATAAGTCTATAGTGGTTTCCAAGATATTGATAAGTTAAATAAAAAATTAATTTCTTTTTAGGTTAACCATATAATATTATTGAGTGACCTTAGAATAAAAATAGTATTGCGATTGGAATTCATTAAGAGACTAGTATTCATAACAACTTACATATTATAATAGGAGTCTACTCAATATGTATCATACTTTAGTTAAATATAAAATTGATTGCATTTATAAACCAGACAAGAACCCTAGAAATAATCCATTTTAGACTAAAACAATATGAAAAAAGGTAGCATGAAACCTTGTAAAAGGAAAGAGGTGTACTCTATGACATAGGTAGGGCCTTTGATCTTATAAAATATAATGATAAACTTACAAGAATTGGAGGTAATTCTTCATTGAATATGGGAGTCAAAATAGGGAACCAACTATTCCTGGAAAAAAATGTAAAAAAAGGTTATAAAGATAGGTGATAGGGGTGAAATGAATATTTCCCCAATTAATTTTTTTTTCTCAGAACTCACCGGCTTGCAATAGTTGGGCTCAAAAGCTAGCTGGTTCACCCATAAAAATGTTTAGGCCCATTACAAAACTACCATCAAGATTGTAGACATATAAAATATAGAAAGTGAAACAATAATACCTCATTGTTGTCTAAGATCCAACTCTTGATCCTCCCAAACACAACAGATTCCTACCAATCCCCATAGACACTTCATTATCGAGAAAATATGGGGTTTCTAAAAATACCAATGGAGTTCATACCATAGTTAATGTATAGGGAATTACATCCATTAAATTTTTTAAAAATATTGATGAAGTAATTTAGTTTATCAAACCACTACATAATTATTCGATTTTCATTTTTAGGATTTAAAAGAAAGTATATTATGATATGTATTTTTTTATATGGAGTTTGAAAATTTTATAAATACTCATCAAATATTTATCCATGCCTGATTTAACAAATTAATACATAATTTCTAACATGGTTTTCACATTTATACATTTCAAGGATCATTTTGGATTATAGTTTTGATGAATATTCTAAAAAAATAAATAAAAAGTGGACATATCCAAAAATTATCTATTTTACCATTAGAATGGTTCATTATAAAGACAAATGTTTTATTCAAGGATAGACTTAAATCAAGAAATCAATAATTGTTAACACATCTAATAATCATTAATACATATGAAAAATCCATTGAAAAAATTGGCTGAGAAAAAATGATTATTTGGTGACATAAAAGATAAATTTTTTTAGTCTAATAGTAACGATAAAAATTATCTAATAAATAATTCCTTTTATGTAATAAATAATTTATCTTTAATATCAATATTTTTATCCATTAAAATATCTTAATTCTTCATATGATTCATATAAAATTTCAAATAAAACCATATAGGAGGATTCATAATAATATATTTTTCTTTTAAACCCTCAATAAACATTAATACCTTTCCTTGAGAAACTTTCCTTTAAGAGTTTTTTTAAAATGTTATCCATTCATAAAAAACTCATTTTATTACCTTTTTATGTCAAATGATTTCCTTTAAAAACCACTTTAGGAATATCATATGGATAATATTGGACACTATTCTTATATTTACACTTAAATTATCCCTTAAAATTGAATCAACAAATCATATAATTCCCATATCTCTTATGAGTAACCAATCACCGATAAAATTCACCACATAACTCAATGCATTGGAGAGCTATATGTTGCTCACCATTCATCAAAGCTATATCAGGTTCACCCATTAATCATATAAAATTTTAAAGAATCATGATATGAGTAAATAACATATATATTACTCTTTTCCTAAAAAATAATTTGAATTATCATACTAGATGATAATAAAAAACACATTCAGTTAAGTCATAAATATAGGAAAACATTTCTATTTTCATAAAAAAAACATAAAATAATATAGTTAATGAATTCTTAGAGGAATGTTTTAATTGAAAATTATCTTGGAAACATTTAATGAATGATCAATATTTAATTGAATAAATAACTATGGGAAAGGGGATGAATTAATATATTCTAAAAACATTCCTTTTCAATTTGGTTAAAAATCATCAAAACGAAATGTATAGTAAATGTAATAAAAGATTCCTTTTAAAACCATCAAAAATAAAATAAAAATTTACAGGGAATTAATTTTAATAAAATTTGTTGAATAAATAAAATAATTATTGGAACATTTTGGGGAACATGGATATTGACGAAAACTATTAGAAATAAATGAATTAAAATAATACTTTAAGGGAAAATATCTTACCTTATGTCTCGTCCAGCTTCATGCATTCTTTAACTAAAAATAATCTATTTATAATGCATAATAACCTATTTTATGTTCATTTAATGATTATTATTATTATTTTATTTCATTTATTAACATGAAATATTTAGTTACTAAAATTGTTAAATTTATATTTGATGTTTAGGGGTCCTTTGTTTTATAACCTCATAACAACATTGATGTGTTGACTATTTTTAAATGGGATATGGTTCCACTACCTTAATATTATTATACATGTTATTATTTTTATATTTATAAATTAATTTTTTTAAAAATAACCATGTATGTTGGTAATGAAAAATTAACCCTATTTTCCATGGAGATCATAGTCTATACATACACATGAATGACTTTTTGATTATAATAATGGATAGAAATGAAATAAAGTATATAATATTTCATATTTATTGAATAAAAATTTGATACATATTTCATATTTATTGATTAATTTCATAATTATGAAAACACCTAATTGATAGAGAATAAAAATAAATTACATCACCTCTTCGAGGTGGTATTCCACAAATATGTATGAATGATGTTGTCAATTTCCATTGGATGGAAAAGATAAAAATTAAGTATTATATTATAACTAAAAATCATAAAAATTTTATTAATGGTTTATATATATATCCATATTTTTAACCATCTATGTAAGGTAATGATAGAAAATGAAACACATCACGTTTTGGAGGTGGTAGTCCACACATACGCCTAAGTGCTGTTTTCTTATTAAATAGGGTTGAAAAAAGGTATAAATTAGTTCTTAAATAAAAATAATAAAATTTTAATTAGATAAGATAAATTTTTCAATATGATAAATTGGTAAGAACCAAAGTTAAAGAGATAGATAAAGAAATATACATAAAGTCATTATTTTAAGACTTTTATCTCCTCTAAATATATATCCCATTGGATTTAAAATCAAGCGTTATTGATTGAATTTTTTATTAGATCAAGAATTATAGTATTTGGGGAAGGATTTTTGGGAGATTTTTGGGCATAGCTTTGAAATACTAACGTGTTCAAAATATATGATTAATGAAGGAGAAGTGGATTCCATTTATAAGTGGAATGAGTAGAACACTTGTAATTTTATAAACTTTTAAATATCATAAGTGTCATTCTCATAGTCATGTAAAAAATAGAATATCTAATTTCTTATCTAATGTGACAGTGGATGAAATTCCATTATATAATAATTATTATGGTACGATTCTGGGTCCTTATGACATAAGTTTTTCATTCATTATCTTGATTTTCCCTTTACTATGTTAACACATTTTTGAAATAGTAACTATTCATTTTGAAGGAAATTAAATAGAACTATTTAATAAAATTTAACATCTATAGTCAATATATTTATTCCATTTAATAAGAATGTTTTTTATAAGTAGATGAAATTCTTTTAGTTCATGTTCATAAGAGAAATGAAATACTTTTTAGAAAATTGTATTTTAATAATAAAAATATATTATAAAAAAAATATAAAATTAATTAATATAGAATTATATAAATGTTTTTTAGTTAAGTGGTCATTATGTTACTTTAATACTAAATAAAAAATATAATTTTATCTTTATATTTCCTCAGTAACGATTTGAATTGACAGTTTTTCAATAAATACATTTTTCATAATTCATATAAAAATAAATCTTTTAAAAATTCAGAATTATTCTCAATAAGACCTATTCTATTGTTGGATTAAAAATAGAATTTCAATTAATCAAATTAAATTTCAAAAAATATGAATGTTAAACTTTAAATAAAATACTATGGAGTGTTATTTGAGTGGTACCCGCTAGTTGTACCCCTCACTCTCCATTTGAAACCGGTGTAGGCTCGATCCCCACCAGACTTGAGCACTATGTATATTATGTACAAGGCTATAAAAATACATTGCTTAAATGGGGAATGTGACATGAACTTGGGCTTGGTCGGGGCCCCCACTAGGAGTTCGTGTTAGCCACCCACATTTTATTCATGAGTAGGAGAATTCACCAGAGCAGAGTTAACTAGAATTTGAAGAAAGAGAGTGTATGACATTGCCATAGGTACCATGACTTTGCGTCTCTATATAGGACAACTAGATGACTATCCTTGAAAAGGCGGAGAGCTGACATCAAGATATTTTTTTAGGAGGGGCAGTTTTATGTAGTCTATTTGTGTCTAATTTCTATAAGGCCTCAAGGTCTAGTAATGTATGTCTAAGAATAAGGGCCATGTAAGGGCACACCCTCTTTCCTTAAAAGGGGGATTATAAAAAAATTTTAAAACTAGAAGGCCTTCAGGACATTCTGGCTAATAAAATCATATTAAAAAGATTTTTTTAAATAGAACAATTATTTTTTTAATGAAGAAAAATTATATAGGTATTTATAAAACTATGAAGAATATTAATCCATAAAATGAATACTTATATATATGAATATTTATTAATTTCAAATATTTAACTCGGTTTTAACCATTATATATAATTTACAAAGAATAGTTTTTCATTTACTATATTTTAGTGAATATTGTACTCTATATTCAGTCCACTAGAAAGTGTAGATTAACATACATTTTATATCTGGGAATATGCAAGGAATGTAAGGTATGAATTTTAATCCCTATAGATATCATGATTAATGAGTGTTATATTATATCAAAATATAATAGGTTGTTTTTTTAGAAATAATTGATGTTATGGAGGAACTATAATTCCATTTAAATATTCTATGAAGTATGATACATTGATGTAACATTTGATTCACTTATAATATTTTTTTGATTCTTATTTTAAGTGATTTCAAAATTTATTTGTATTGCTTGAAGATTTAAAATTTGTTTTGGTGAATGATCTTGATATTTTCAATGTCATGTTAGTGAGTTCAAATTTAATTATATTGAAGTTATTATTTGATAAGGAATCATAAGTTGTGATAATTTTGAAGTACAAATGTTATGGTTTCAGAAGAAACATGATAACATTGATTCTAAAAAATGTCTAAGCCCCAAAATTTATATGATTTTCCTTAATCTATAAATAAGGGTAACCCATTATTAGAAATGAGAAATTCATGAGAAATGTAAGGGTTTTAGTGACTCACTATAATACCAAATGGGGTTTTCCATACTAAATAAAGGTCATCATAAGCCATTGTGATAAAAACATTACATAATATGAATGGGAAAAATATTGTTCCTAATGTTCTTGATCACTATAAATTTAGAAATATATCATACACTCACTGTAATATATAATAGTTGTAATACCTTATATGAAGTTTAATAGTTTGGGAAAATTTTATGTTCTATATGTTAACATAAGTATGAATAGTTTTTTTGGTTGTTTTTATATTGATAAAAGTGGAAAATAGAAGAACAAAATAATGATATAAAACAATAAAAAATTATTTTGCAATGGAGTTTCACACAATAATTGGGGAACTCAAGAGTATTGTAAAGACACCTAAGATAGATGTATATCTCACTATAATATGTATGAATTTATATTTCATATTTAATATTTATTAATTGGAAAAATTATACAATTATTAAGGCATTTAATATACTATACCTTGAAAAACATCTAGAATTTTATGAATCAATTCTTCCACTAATTCAATATCATAAATATTTAAAGTTCTTTTTTTTCTTGTTCATAATATAATCTAAATTTTGAGAAAAACAAGATCCATATTTAATGAATATAAGTAAATAGAATTCTAGTTGAATATGGTTCTGATAATTTAGATATAGACATGTTATAGAGAAAAATATCAGAAAACGAGTCTATTATAGAATAAATAATAATCTATGTCTAGTTTTTTTAAATTAAAATGAACTCACACCATGAAGAAATTTCATAGTTATTATGTGAAATAAACATTGTATCACCAAAGCGATTCACCCCATGATGTCATATCATTGAATTTAATTCATATTTGGAATGTTAAAATGAACTACACCATTCCATTATTTGAGTTACCACAATGAAACCATGAAGATATCTAAATGTAAATATCACGAGAGTTTCCTCGATCCCTATTTATTCAAATAAAATTCCTTCTTAAAGATTTAGGGTTTAATTAGAATTTTTTTATTGAGAGATATTAATTAAATATTTTTATAATAATTAAGTAGCATCACAAGGAATAAAAGTTTTAGAATCATAAAGGCTACCAAGAAAACATCATGTTTAGTATTCAAGGATTAATTATAATGAATTATATTGGATAAAAAATAAAATAAAATTTTAATTTTTTAATTTCTAGGTATAATAATTATTTTTTATATTCTCAACTATAGAAAATTATATCTTTATATAAGTGGAGAATATATGAAAGGACAAGAAGAAGTAGTTGGTGTGTCTGAGATAGCTTATATAATAATTTTTAAGATCACTTTTTATCAATTATGGAGTTATATAATAATGAAACTGTCTTTTCATATATTAACATTACATCAATTTTTTGAAATAATCAATACATTAAAAAAATAATTCCAAAGACTGTATTAGTTTAGGGAATTTGGAAACATGAAAACATAAAATCTTGTACAAGAGTGTGATATATTATCCTTTAACAGGTTCTAAAATACTAGTACCCCTCTTATACATATCATACCTAGAATATTTCATCATACCATGTGGAAGGAAACACAAAAATGGGTGATCTCTTATGCATAGTAATGGTAAATAATTTAGATATGTAAGCATGAACATGAGCATAAATGTATATGAATGTGATCATAAAATTAAAAGGTCATAATATATATATCAAAGATCATAATCATAAATCATGGAATAAATATTTTCAGTGAATAAAACATTAATAACAAGTAAGTAATAAACATTTGTCATAAAACAAATAACAAAGGAATAAAACATGGAATTTTTTCAAACACATAATCATATTAAATGATTTCTATAGAAGTCAAGGAGTCCCTAACAAGGAAATATTAGTAGTATGGGCTCACTCCAAATACCATCTTGGTAGTCATGGTTCACTCCCATGGCCATATTAGTTGTATGAGTTCACTTCCCATACTATCATGGTCGTTATGGTTCACTCCCATGAAAATATTATTAGTCAAGGTTCACTCCCGAGACTATCTTAGTCAATCTCATGAGATATAAAAATTTACCCAATTTATTGGAGGGGGATATAGGTCCCAACAATCTCATAATGAAATCACGCATAAAAGTTACATTAGATTATAAACAGTAATCATATAATAACCATCAAATGTATTGGGTATCATAAACATTTAATCTTAGACTATCCAATAGAAAAGAGATAGGTTTTAAAATCATTTTATTAAAGAATAACCTGTAAAAATAAATGGGTTTCATCGAAATATAACTCATGAAATAGAAATTAATATCATAAACATAGAAACCATGAATAAGAAATGAATTTTATAAAAATATAACCCTAGAAAGAAAAATAGATTTTATAAACATATAACTCATGAAAGAGAAACCGGTGTCATTAACATATTTATATCAAATCATTATCCATTCAAGAAATAATATTAATGGACCCTTTGTATAATTTCCCAGAAAGGAATGATTAACAACAACATATGCCATTTTATATGGGAAATAATTTTGAAAGATATTTTAATAAAATTTGTTGGGGAAAAAATATATTTTTCTTTAAATATGAATTTTATAAAGTTAAACTTCCTAAAAACCATTTTCATTAAAAATAAACAGGATAACATATAAAGGATTATCAATTTTTTTTGAAAATAGTTTTCCTTAAAAACTTATAAAATAGTTTTGAAAACATTTTGAAGAACATTTCACTTGAATATATATAAATTAATCTTGAAACCTTTCTGAGAATTTTTTCTTTTAAAATACTTTGCAAACTTATATAGGAATATTTAAAAATTATTTAAAAAATTTTTTAAAAAAAATTAAAAAAAATAATTGAAAACAACTATGAAAACCCGAATTTCGAAAATAATAGGACAATATTTTTCTTAACAATAACAACAATTTAATATTGTAAAATAAGATTCATGGTAATGACGGTCATGAATATGGGTACATCTGTACATTCTACACATTCCTTTTGCACCATAAAAAGTGTTGTTAAGTTCCTCGATTAGATAATGACAAGAAAATTACATTTAAAATAATATTTGTTTTAAAGGTAAAACATGGGTAAACTTTTATTTTAAAGATAATCTGATAATATTATAATTTTTTTTGGAAACACATTAGAAATCATTATTTTGATGGAGCACATATTTCTGACAAAAAAATAGAGGTAAGGTTGGACTTTCTTAAAAAATATTTCATGGTAATATTATGTACCAAAGATATCAAAAGGTAAAATTACATGGATATAACATTAATTGTCAAAGGATAAGAAATGTTGGGATAGTTCTTGAGATAAATATAATAATATTTCATCAATTCAATAAAAATAAAAAATAATGTCGATAAATAGTGAGATTATAACTATAAACCCTCACTAATTTGGTAACTTTAAATCATAATGAAATAGATATAATAACATTAAATGAAGATTAGACTATCATGAAAGAAGGATATTCTTGATATACCATTTCAAGGGATGATTATACACCTCATGGAAAAATATTGGGGCATAACATTGTATGTGTCTCAATGATGGAAAATTGAGACACAATAGCAATATGGATTTTAAAACTTTTGAAACATAGACACCATGAAAGGAAGATCGTCAAATAGATATGTAAATTACCATAAAACTAATTACAATAATCATATAATAAATCCATTTTTAGTATATAGTCCACACAAAATAAATGTGTGGTTAATAAGACATATATATCTTAGAAATAAAATGTGAGATAAAATTCCAATACCTTATGTCTGAATATCTTTATACTCGTACAAACATACTATATTATAAATATAGTTTATTATTAACATTTTAAAAAAAAATATTATTATATTTAATACCATATATGGTTTTATTAAGACTTTATATTACCCTCTTATTAATATTCCAAGGTAAGGTTTCACTTTAGGTATTATCCGATTTGTTTTTCGCATGTGTCTTAATTTGTAATATTTTTCCCCATACTTATATGAAAATTTCCAGAATTTAAAAAAATATATAAATATAATTTATATTCTCTATATATTTATTAATAATAATATAAATTCTTTATAAATATGAAATGGAATACATCATTCATGGATATGGTAGGTCATACGTACACATGAACGATGTTATGTTTTTTCTTTGTAACATTGAAAGAAAGAAAGTAAAGGGCATATATATATATATAATATCATTATTGTAGAATTATTATTATATATATATCATATAATTTCACTAAACCCATCCTTGATATGTTACATGTAGTTTGTGAATGAATCATATCGCTTTGAGGAGGCAGTAGTCCACACTTACCCAAATAAAATTTTCATATTTAGAAAAAATGGAAAGAATAATGGTAAAATTTATATAATAAATAAATAAGTATAAATACATCATAAATATCATATATAAAACATAAAAATAGGATTTAAATCATAATTCTCACCCATGATAGGGATAATGATAAAATTAACACCATTGTTTCATGAGGAAATTGTATTACATTCACAAGAATGATAAGTTTGTTACCCATTATATGGAAGTGTGTGCTAGTTCATGTCAAAAAATTAGAATAAAAAAATATATTGTTGATAACGGTGTAACTATATTAGAATGGAATAAGTATAATTGGGTTGGTGGATAAGTAAAATATAAAAAGAAGCTTGAGGAAGGATGTTCACTCTTTTTTGGGTAATTGCTTTTGTTTTGCGGAAAATGGATTCCTCGGTTGGATATATAAAGAAGGAGGATTAAAGGAAGAAGGGATTGATTTTGGAAAGATAATTGGGTGAATATTTTCTCAACATAGGTTTCTTGAGATATGTGAAGAAGGTGAAGATGTGGTGTCATTCCATAGGGGAGGGAAATGACAAACTTGGCATTTTCTAAAACAAGTTATGTGTACCACGTTTTAACTAATAAAATTCATAAAAAAAAACAAAATAATTTAAGATTTATGGCTAAAATATGTCCATTAAATGGTTTTTGGACATGTGAAAGGGTCATTTTTTCACTTAAGTTTAATGTTTTGTCCCTTATTAAACTTATTTTAACTTTAATCACTGTAATTATTTTCAAACAGTTTCACTAATATTTTTGGATAAACATTATGTTGATATTATTTAACTATACACATTATACTGATTACATCCATGTATTTTATTTTTTCAAAATATAATTCAAAAAATTGGTAATATTATGTTTAATAATAGTCACATAGTCGCTACGAGAAAGTCGGATTCTAATGTAAAAATGTTCAAAAGTTCATTAAGATTTTTCTATCTATTATCAATATAAAAACGATTCCAATGAACTAAAATTAATAAATAGTTGTATTATTGTTATATTATTATCTTAAAAACAACATAATAATTAATTTAACTATATAAATAAACTATACCAAAAAGATTTTGGAATTAAAACTAGTTATTTTTCACTATTCACCCAAAAATATAGTTTCTTAAAAAGATAAAAAACATTATCCTTAATATAATTTTCAAAATAATAAATAAAAAGTTATTATTATTTTATCAAATTCAATTTATAAGTTTCTATATTTAGTTTTATTATTATTCACACACGGACTTCAAATGCAGGTCTTTTGAGAAATTGTATTTCCAAACATATAAACACTTTACCAAAAATTATATGTTTTATCATCAATATTTTTTTTAAAACAATTATTATTTTTTATTATTATTCATATTAATATTTTTAAATTCTATTTTAAAATTATGGCGTTTAATTAATTATAATAAAAAATGCAGTTTCGTATAAACTCAATGTTGCGTGTAATGAAAGCCTAATCATTGTTGCATGTAACATAATAATATATTGGGGTATATTATAAACAAATATTAAAAAATATTATCTTAAAAAATAATAATAACATTATTCTCTTACATAAAAATCAATATTTAGTGTGGCGTGGAATGAAAATTATCAAGAATATTAAAATAATTTAAAAAAACATTTCATAAAATCGCAGGGTGTTTCATATCCCAGGTCCTCATGGTTATAAGGTAAAACTAACTTTTATATCTATAATATACATTTTATCCTTTACATAATGCTCTAATAATAAATATAAACATGTTCAATGCTATGTGTTGTCGGGGAATATTAAGAGAGGGAAACTTGTCTTCCTTCTACTTCTTATCTTTCAACCTAAAGAAGAAGGAATAATATCATCAATGATATTTCAATATTTTAAAGTTCATGGACTGAAATATCCATATATTGTAAGGTTATATATTTCCATATGATTATATTATGAGGATGTATTTTTTATTATTTAACATTTTAAAAGGAGATGAAATAAATTATTTTTAAGTGAGACACAAACCATCAACTATAATCTAAAATTAATAGAAGGAAGACATATATTTTATTTAATAATGGTAGGAAAGTTGGTGTTGGTATTGTACATTATTTTTTCAAGTGGTATGGGTATTAGATGTATAGTAACTTATAAAATGAAGAAAACTGATTAATATAAAGAAGTATAAGGAGTTAGTATTCTCAGCCATGTAAAATCATCATATTAAATAAAAGGATGTTGATTCTTATAGTGAATATGAAGATATTAAAGAATAGGGTGAAGAGAATTATAGTATAATGCTTATTTTTATATACAACTTCAGAATAGAGATCGAAAAAAGAAATTAATATTCAATATTTTTTAGGGATGGTGGAATTCAGAATTTCGTAAATTTTTATCCAATATAGAAAAGTGGAGTGTACAATGATGATGAGAAGGATGAATTTTTACCCAAGAATATGTGGGGTAAATACTTTAAGAATTTTATAGAACATATTCATAGTTGAAATATAATTACTACAATTGAAATAAAGAGAGTTCTCACTAAATAAGTGGAATACTACTTCTTTAAAAGTTCTAAATCCTTGTAAGAATTTTTGAAAAAAACTTCAAACATTATGCCACATGTTTATATACACTAAGAGACCATAAGAAATGATATAAAAGGGAAATACACTTACCCAAAAAATTGTGATTATATCAGGATAAACATTCTGAGAAATATTGAAAACTCAAATATAATTATTGACTTCTACAAAAGTATACTAAGAAGAAAAAATAAGGTAAAGATAAATTTCATAAAATGGAAGATGGTAAGAGTAATGGAATTATAATCCTAAAAGTTAATAATTTTATCACGATATTTATTAAAAATGATAAAGAGTTAAGAATGTAATTATCAAAGTTCCTTATACTAAAATTAATTTTAATAATATATGATATTATTTCAATCATACTATTGATGCACAAGTTGATTAATCTGCAGAAACATAAAATTTTGTCAGAAATAAAAAGATAAAAATATATTGTTTTAAACTTAAAGGTATTAAATAAATTACCATTAATATTATAGTATACAAAATCAACAATGTACAAAAATTTGATGTTAATTATTATTGGAAATTTAATTTAATATTAAATTAAGATGATGGAAACATGAGGAAAAATCCTTTCTCCTAGATAATTAAAAATGGAAGAACAAAATTTTATTTTATTATAATATTATTTTTGGATACATAAGACTTAACTTTACATAAAATAAAATATCAAATTTAATTATTATCATTTTTGATCCATTTAGTATAGCTCCAAAACATTCTAATGAAACATTTAATTTACTCAAAAATAATGAATGTATGAATTGGGTAAATAAAATATAAAAATATATGATTCAATTCAATGAGAAATAATGATTTTAATAAAATTTCATCAAATATGACCACATAAGAAAAATTTGACCACTTGGGATAAAATTTTAGAGGGTGTTACTAATAGGTTCATTACATTAAATAACTTATGAATACTATTTTAGGATATTTTCATTATTTTTAAAATGTAAATCATATTCAGAAAATGGATAATGAAGAAATGAAACTTAATTTAGAATTTTCTAAAAAATAAACCAGGATGGTAAAGATTTAGATTATTATAAATTCATAATATAAGATTGGATGAGTTAGGAAGAACCATAATAGCATAATATAAAATCACCAAATTGTTCTAGATAGAATTTATATATATAACATTTAAAAATTCTAATATATGAATATTTATAACTAAAAAATTAATTATTATGAAATTAGGTACAAGAAGAAAAAAACATGAAATTAATTCATACTTTTTGGAAGCTTAGGATTAATAGGGATTGAAAATTTTGATTTGGGAAATTTCATGAAAAAAAACTGAGGATGGGGTATTCATAGGGTAATTATCTTTTGGAATAGGTTATAAGTGTTAAAACAAAATGATACATGAGATGAGGTATTTAAATTATGTAAAAATAATTAATAATATTTCATGATTAGGAGAGGAACATGAAATGACATTGAAAGATTAATGGAAAATATAATGTTGAATTTTGTAAAACTTAGAGAAAATAAAGATAAAATTCAATATAACCATGTTGTCTCTAATTATGATTAGTCTTTTGATTATGGGAATATTTATATACATAGAAAATTTATTTCATAATGGATTCAAAATAAGTTTTAACTATAAAATAGAATTAAAATTTTGGAGGATCCAATATATATTGGAAGATATATAATTATTGAAAAATTAATTACTCTTCTTTCACAAGTTGTACCATAATTAGTTATATAGGCTATTAAACATGAACATTAGAAAAATTATATTAATGTGGAGATGAATAAATTTAAAAGAACAACACTAGGGATCCTGTTACTAGACCATATATGATTAATTCTATAAGAACTCAGTGGGTAATAAGAAAAGAGACCAATTATAATGTTGAGATTTTATAAAATAAGGAAAAATTGTTTTGGAATAGTTATTAATAGGAATATGATGTCAATTTTTTTAAATCCATCGATTTCTATATTTAAAATTATTAGTATATTTTTTTATTACATATCAGGAATATTATATTGTTGATTATATTGATAAAAAGAAAAATGTGTTGAATAGGAAAATTTAGGAAGTATTTATTAAGATACCTAAAGGATTTATTCTTGTATATTATGGATCTATAGTTTATCAAATGAATAATTTTTTTGTGGGTTGAGAGAGGACCATAGAGCCAGGTTCTCTAAATCAGATTCGAATATGATATATTTTATATTTTTTAAATGAAAATTTCATATAATCTTTTATCAGGGTAATATGGGAATTCAGACTCTAATTTTAAATTTTTATGTTGATGATAGAATTTTTTAAGGTGATAAGAAGGATTCATGTGATGAATATACAAAATAAATTTTTTATACCTTTTTATATGTTGATGATTAGAGAGACTAATTTCATTAAATTTTTACAAGTGTTTAAGATAAAAAGTATAGTTTTTATCAATGAACTTTTTTCCCAAAAATTATTAAAAACATTAGGAGAAATTTTTTTATTAAAGTATCAAAACCCGTATAGTTTACTATGAATATATCAGGTTGAATTCCCGTAGCTATATAAGACTTTATCTAATAAATAATATTAATAATAAAACATATCAATGTGATCTAATGCAATCACTAATTTTTTATTTTAAATTGATCATAGGATATTTAAAAGAAATACTATGTTTTTTAAATATTTAATAAATAAGTTAAGAATATAACTAGATTGGATTAACTAATACTGATTGGGTTGGATAATAAAATTATAGGAAATCAATATTAGGATGGAAATTCACTTATGGAGAAAGATGTGTAACCCAAGATAATAAGAAAATAATTTCCCTATATTTGAGAATAATAGTTGATGGGTGTGTTTCTAACATAAAAAGAAGAAAAATTCTATTAATATAACTATAATTTATGCTATGTATGTTTATATTACACTTTTATAGGCATATATGATTTAAATAAAATAATAGTTTTAAAATTTTAATGTGATAGTTTAGAAACCATTGAAAAGGACCTTTGATATTCAAAGTATAAATAATATTTCCATGAATCAAGTGTAACACTATAGATCTGAAAATATTTATATAAAATATAGTTTTATCACAAAAACTATTCTAATATAAATCATATTCTGAATTATATTATTATAAGGGGTCAAATTATAAATATTTTCAAAAAAAGTCATGACAAGGGCTATATTTCAAGAGTAATGGTTTATAATTTTTTTAACATTTATCTCTTAATTTTGGATAACATTGATTAACACCTATATTATTATTATTTAATTATAAATGGTGGTGATAAGTAAATAATACTTTTGTGATAGAGACACATTATCTATTCTGAATATTAATTTTTTGTTATTTTAAAATGTCGAACAAATTATAAGAGAATTCTCAATCACTGGGCCCAAATTGCTTATCACAAAGGGTTGAAATTGTCTCAAATACATTTCAATATCATAAAGTTTAATTTAATAAAAAATATAATTGGGGTAGGCCATGATTTGATGAAAATTTGAGAGTTTTTTGTATTGAAATAAAATTATAATTTTAATATTGAAAAACCCATGTAATTATTGAAGGTGTGGTGTTGCTTGTAAACCTTTTGTGTGAAAATATTTCTAAGAAATGTCGTAAGGTAATGTTACTGATATATGATGTATTATTCCAGATGATATGTTTTTAGTCTAATTTTGTGTCTATATTTGAATGGAATACTTCAATGTTGAGTAGAATGATTTATTTTTATTCCATATGTTTTACATTTTCTAGTTTCAAAAACTACATCTTTGGAGGTTTATATAATTTTGGATTATGATTCACAGATGAATGGAGATGTGTGACTAGATGATAGAAGAATATTTATATTTTATATCAATTAAGGATTTATACTAGAAGTTTATAATCATATATAATTAAATCATATATTTTAAATCATAAATATGTGATACCCAAAAATATATAAATTTTATTAACATGAGAAGTAAAATATGTTTCCAAATATGAATATGGAATTACAATGTTATATTATGGTTGGTTCCTATTCATATAGTAAATTTAATGATGGTTTCCATCATTTAGGTTTACTATGAAGTTATAGTATTGAATTAATAATCCAAATAATAGTGAGGATTCGCGATGAATACGAGAAATATGGAAAAGGAATTTAGCAAACACAATGATATTCCTCATATTTGGTTCTAGATATTTTTTAATAGATGAGTTTTTAAGTTGATATGGTGAATAAAGTCAAGGAAAAGAATATAAATTGATTAAAAACTAAAAGGATAATAGATGAATTATCATTTTTAGATAACTATAACCAATCATGGAAGAAAGATAAGTAGCTGAAAGATCTAGATGCTAAGGGAATTTCTAGAAAAAAGAGGTGGTGAAAGACATCTGATATGATTAATAATGGAATTAAAAACATGAGGTAGTAGCTAATGAAAATGAAATAGTTGAAGAGGTATGATCTAAAACTTAATGAAGTCCATAATAATTAAATCTATATATAAATGTAATATAATTATATATTTTGTAAGTGTATATAATATATCATAAGTATAAGAAAAGAATCCGAGGTACCGGATCAAATATTAGTAAAGTGATGAAGATAAACTATGAGTGCATTGGGAGATCTAGAAATTCTAAACTATAAAGAGGTAAAAAAAATTTATGATAATGATTCATTGATTCATGAATGTAAATATGAGAAATAAAATTTCATGATTTATGATGGGATTTTAAAAATCCTTGGTGTGGTTGAGGTTGAGTTTTGTTGAAGCACTGTTGAATTAAAGAACATTTATTATGTGTTGAATTGATGGAGACTTATTAATAATCATGTAAAACCACTAATCAATATAAGATATTCATTTTTAGTTCCATTCTACAACATTTATCTAAATATGTCAATGAAACCCTTCGCATAAAATAAGAATTGAGGTTTAGGAATTGTTTAATGATACTATAGAGATTCTTGAGAGTTTGATAATAAAATATACCTTTTCTCAAAAATACTTTTAAATATCAAATAGGGTTTATGATTTTTCAAAATCCTATATTCATTTACATTGTGTATAAATTCTAAAGTAACATATAATTGAGGATAAAAACAATAAATTTATAAACAATAAGAATCTAGATAGTGTAGTTTCAAAAGTTAAGTTTTTGAGTTTGGGATAATTCTAATTATTCGAAAGGATTTGTGGAGGAATATTTTATTCTTTATAAAATCTAGATCATGATGAATTGGTCTTATTTTGGTGATAGAAAACAAATTATTTAATGTATGTGGTAAAATATTATCCAAAATACATATATCACAGGATTGTGATTTTTATTCTATAGTGTATGTAAAATCATCTTTATTATTTCTATTGGAGTTACAAATATAAACTGTATGTTTCAAGATAAGGATGAAACCTTCCAACCTATTGTAATCACTTCTCCACACTAGTGATAAAATAAAATTCTCAAACTGGGCCTCAACTAATCAAGTATTTGATACCTATATTGGTATGGAAACGTATAAAACCATTTATATGCATTTTTTAAAAAATATTAAAATTGAATGTGGGTAAGGTGGACAACATAATTTTTAAAGAATAATGATTCTAAAAGGCGATGTAGGATATCTTTTAGAATTTTTTTTAAATGAGTGACATTTATTCAACCATGTATCCCATTGAAACTTCATACTTCTAGGAAATTCATATTACATGATTCCACTTGATATTTTGTTGTTGGAGTTAGTTATTTTATAAATTATAGTTATTTTGAATTTCCTTCCTCAGGAATCATCTATAATTTTTAGTTGTTTATAAATAGATTGGAATGGGATTCTATCAGATCTTGGTAGAATAACAAAAAATATTATAGTCCATTTGATTGAAGATACTAGATGATCCTATAGATTAAAAACATATAAATTGTTAGTTAGTTTAGTAGAGGTATTTTTTACCCTTTTTTATTATCATATTTTCATCAATTCTGAGAGAAATTATTTTATGATTTGAATTTTTATTTTTTTATTTTTTCTCATACTCAAGTTTAACATAGGTCAGCTATGTTTTTCACCTTGTTACACAATATTCAACATTTTTACATTTTCCATTGATGGATACCCCTATAATTCCTAATTAAATATTATTTTTATTAACTATATTAAATAATTATAAGTGTCTTATAATTAATTAAACATTATTATTTATTGATTTAGTGACTCATAGATGTGGAATTCATCAGTATGAGCATGGATAGGAAGTTAATATTGGATAAATATGGTTGAAAAATATATTACGTGTTTGTGGTCCAATATATTTTATCTTTTTAATGTATTTTTATTTATTGTGTGAATTTTTAGTAGTGTTGAGAATGTTAAAATGACATGATAATAAATCACTGGTTCATTCATTAATGTGAGGGGATTATAATGAATTTTATTAGACATATAATGTCCTAGAAGCATTATTCTTGACTATATAATCTTATTATAACATCTCAATTAATATTCATATTATTGTTATATTATGAATATGAATATAGAAATGATAACCTTGAACCAATATAGAGTATTTTAGGTATGGGTATTCTAAATATTTATGAGAATCCTAGGATAATGAAATGGAATATGAGTTTCATTAAGATATTTGAGACCAAATTATGATAATAGATTTATCATTTAATACCTACATTGTATAATGTTTGTATACTATTGGGATACCCTTGTGATGGTGTGATGAAACTCATGATATTGGTGGTTAAAATACTATTGTTAAGTTATATGGTGTTTCTCCTATTTCATATTGATATCTAAGGTGTGATATGGGGGTAGCCATTGATACAATATTTAATCAAGGATAATAGATAAAATAAATTAGGTAAGTAAGGGAAGATTATTTGTGTCATTGGAATGAAACATGAAAAATTTGTGATCATGCATTGTTCCAGATATGGGGGATACCTTGGGTATGTATTATGAAATAATTCACATGTTTTTATTTATATATAATGTTTTATTGACACAAACTCCAGGAATGGTTAGTTATGGATTACACATTTGATGCTATGATGGATGAAATAAAAAACATGGGATAATAAATTAAAAAATATAGTATTTGTAACATGGATTTATTCGAAATCTATAATGTGATTTGAAGGAAAATTGTTGGATTTTTGTCATTGTCATTGTGGTTTTATGTTATCTCATTCCATTAAAATAATAGAGTGAATGTTTACCCATAATATATATTTTGAGGCTTGAAATAATCAATGATAGAAAATGGATAAGTTATCTGAATAATCATTTCTATGGACTGAATATAGATATAATGTGGTATGTATTGATTATAAAATTTTATAAAATCTACATGGAATCATGATTGGGTTTTAGTTCTACATGACTATGAGGTGTATTCTTCATAATAATCGAAGATATGTGATTATTTTGATGAATCCTTCTTATTGTATGGGTAAAATTGAATAGAGATATATTTTATTATTCTTTTCAGGAATAATATGGTGTGTTGGACCTTTAAAGGTGGCTATGTTTGGTGATAAAGTCTATGACTCCTTCATTTTCTAAGACTTTTGATATATATGTCATTAAATTCCAATTATATTTGAGGAATGGTCACACTTTTAGTATGATAAAACATATGATGACCCCTATAATGGTATATATTCCATATATTTTATTAATAAACTATTATTGGAGTAAGCCTTATCATGCCAGATGGTCCACTAGTGGAGATAAAGAAACTCTGATAATGGTTATGTGTGGATTGAAAAGTAAGGGTTGATATATCTTGATATGAATGTTATAGGAGATGATATTGAAATGGTTCCAATTTTTTAAAATTTATTATTATTAGGGATTACTTTAATACCAATATAGTCTACATATATGAAACAATATAAGGATTGATAGTGTCTGATGTAAATTAGAAAGATAAAATAGAATATAAGTTAAAAATGTTGATTGTTTTCAAATATGACATTATTGAATTAGCTTATATCTTCAAGGATCATAAATTAAATTTAGAAGTTATTTGTCATATAACTATAATAAAATTGAAAATACAAAAAATGATTGATTGATCATTCTATTATGGTTAAATGAATGGTTGTTCATCATTGTTATTGTTTAAATACCGAGGGAGTATGGGTAGGTCGGTGGTCACTGATATAGGTAAATGGTATTATTATTTTTGAGATAATTACATTAAATATTTGAGTATATAACCCTTACCAATTATAATATGAAGAAATATACTAGTGGTTATTGGTTTGGTAATCCCACTTAGACGTAGTTACAATTTTATCTTTGGTGATGAAGTTCCAAGTTGACCGTTTTGGGACACTGGGAAGTGGGTGGGTGAAATAGTTTACCTAGCCTTCACATTTACATTTATTTAATTTTATTTATTAAATATAGTAATAAAAACACTATCTTGGTTATGAGAGATGGATCTAGTAAAATTCACATTTAACCCTAACCATGTTATGTAATATATAAGAAAAGAAAAATAACACAAAAGAATTTTTAGAGGGTCTACCTCTAATGTGGAAACCTAATCATTTCCAATTTTTGACTATATTAGATACATTGTATTATCACTATATAATTGAGTGAATAAAAATTTCTATCAATGAAAATATAACCGGTTGGGTATGTATCATCCATACTCCCCAGGGCATGTATTATCCACTTTAGTAACCTTAAAAATATATCACATGTGAACATATCATTATACTATGTCCCATATTAATGTTATATTATAAATATTTTCATTAAATTCTCAATGAGGTGGTGTTGTTTATACTGGCGCCATAAGTCTTCATTGGCTCCCCTAAAGTAAATTGGTAGGACTTCCACAACTACACTTGTAGTGGAACATTAGACAAACTACTAGCCTTGTTCTAATTTGGTAAATTCTCAGATTATCTATATCTATTATATAGTAATATCATATAACTTATACATAAAGTACTTTGGTACACAAGTAACTCTTCTCTGATTTGTCATTCCTCCTGTAAAATATAAATGATTTTTTAATCTTGTAGTATCATGAATATTTTTCTTCCTCAGTTGCATAAATTATTTAATGTATTAGAATTGTTCAACATGCACCAATGTTTTCTTGTTATCCTATTCTATTTTTATATACTTAAAGATAAAACTCATGAATATATTATTTTCATAACTATATTGTAATTTTATCAATTTTTATAGAAATGTGATCATTCTCATTTAAACTGAATGATATATCCAACATGAATTCTTCCTCAAATCCGAGTCCAGATATCCCCTTTGAATTCTATTTAAGACTCTAGTGTCTCTTTCTTTTTGAGATATTTCAATATCACATAATCCTCATATTCCAAAAAATACACTATATTTTAATTTGAATTAATATTTATCCATATGTGGATTAGTCCTTGTAGTAATGAAAAGTAATATTATATTCTATCATATAACACGTATCTTATCCATAATGGATCAAAAATATATTCATAATAATATTTGGTATTATTTCATTAAATATTGATGTTTCATCACATAGTTTTATTTCTATTTGAATATATTTATTTTTTAAATGCTTTGGATTTCATAGATATTTTTCCTCATAATAATTCATAGTTTTCTTGAAATATCCTAATATCATCCATGTAATTACTAATCATGAAATGAAGGAACATCCTTACGATATTGAAGATGATCCATAATAAGACTTGGATCATCCTTATGATATGACTAGATTATCCTTACAAACTTAATAATGACTCATGAAAATGTTTTAAATGATTATTTTAAAGAATTTTATTATCCTTGTGATGTCTTAATGTAACGATGAATAATATTTACATTAAAATGTTTTACATGAACTATTTGTTGATTTATCCTTTGATTAAATAGGTGAGTATGAGTCTTTTACATTTTAAAATGTATTTCTTCTTATCACTTTCCTAAAAAATTACTTAGACATCGTTATAAAGTCTTCCTACCAATTCCAAAATTTTGCCATAGAGATAAAAATACCCTAATTTAGAATAAAAACTTTTCTTTCAAGGGATTACATGATCCATATGATGATGGGGTATTGTAGGATGTTTAATATAGTGGTTATGACATAGTCAACATTATTTTCACTGAAAAAATTATATAATTCATACACCTCATTTAAAATCACCACATGAACTGAAAGAACACATGAATTAAATATAGAATAATATCATATAATTATATAAGACCAAATAAAGCATCAAAATATTTCATTCACAAGTATAATCTCTCAAAGAATCTCACTATTTCAGATAGTGTTATGCCAATGAATTATGACTCTTCAATCATACCACTAACTAGATTCCTCCAAAACATATTCAAAACATTTTTTGATTTTGATTAATTCATAAATACATGTCATAAACATAATTAATGAAAAAAATATTATCACATGTTTGGATTTATATCTACTAAGTTTTTAATAATGTTTTTATAAGAAGATTCATCATCACTATCATTATTTTCCATCTACAATGGTTGTAGCTCAACTACAACATACTCTTACATTCATAAAAAAAACATACTGAAAAAATAAAATTTTATCTCAATTAATTAATAAGTGTTATTCAATCCCCCATTTGAACTCCCTTTGATCTTTATTCAATAACAATATTTACATCAAACTCAATGATTTACCTCCCCTATTGTTAATATAGTTTAATGGTTGATGTAATGCGAAAGTGTACTAATCACATCATTCAAATCTTACAAAAATTTCTTACATGAAATTTTTTTCCTCCCAATATTACTCAAAGTCATAGATTGAATATATTGATAGAAGTGTGAAACCCAGAACTTATTATTAATTTTTATTTTTTATTCAAACTTATATCTATATGGGGAATCTTGAGGAAGAAAACATGAGTTATTCAACCAAATAATTAATGATTTAAATTAATATATAACATTAGATACCAATTCCAAACTTCTCATTTTAGGGTGGAACACAAAATTTTATCTTTGAAAATACATCTTATATTAATCATTACCACATGCATCCAATATTAAAATTTAAAAGAAATTAACCCCCTTTTAGAGATCAATATCCACTCCCTCTTAATAATAGATTTTTAAATTTTAAAAATTTGGATTGGAGAGTGATTATTCACCTAATCCTTCATTTTCCTTTAAATTTTTTATATTTTACAGATTTACATGGGTTTTGGTATTCTAGAAGATCTTATTTTTAATAACCCCTCTTTTAGCGATACACTACTTTTATAATAAACATGGTTAATAATTATCACTAGAAATAATTTTTGGATAACTCATTCAAATTGTAGAGTGACTAAAAATTCATTTAGAAACCCCTTAATTCACCCTATTCAATTGTCTACATGTTACTAAAAATAAAAAAAAAAGAATAAAATATGGAGAATTATTTTTGTGTTCCTCACTAGAAGCATTTAAAATGTAACTTGGAACTAATATTATAAGAAATATTTAATTTACTTATATATTTAAGAGAACTCTTCATGATTTACTGAAATTTGATTTACAATTTTTTATTTCTATGGATAGTATGGACATGATTATTTCATCATCCTCTTTATGTTGAATATGATTTTATACATTTATTATAAAAAACATTCAACCAATGGTTGTTTTTAGTATTAATCATTCATCTTATATATTCTCTTTTGAGTGATAATATTATACATATAGTTTTTATTAGTATAAATTCTTCTTCATACCTTTTATATAAAAATTTTTGGGACTCTTGGTCCATCACACTTTGATAAGTTCTCACAATAATTTTGTTATAATTTTGTGAAAAAATATTTACATTTAATACTTACTTATTCATTATCCATATATTTCCATTATCAATTTATATGAATATTTATGATCACCTTTTTAACATAATTATTTTTCATACAAAATACATGCAGTTTCGATATATATAGATTATATAATTTTTTGTGAAAGTCATTAACCTCTTCTTCTGGGATCTCATCTATCAATCCCATATTATTATTTAAATTTTTTATCAATTAATTTTTGAATTTATATTTCCTTCAACATACATTAATATCCATATTTTTATTATAATGGTATGTGGTGTTGAAATTCTTTCAACCTTTGAATCATTTCCATTTTTACTTGATAAAAATGGAATTATTCTTCATAAATATATTAGTAGTGGTTTTCTCGACTCTCTTCTTTCATTTAACCCAATTCTTGACATTCTTATATTATAAGGTAGATTAAAAAAGTTTCATCAAATATTGGTCTTTATATTTTGGATTTATTTTCAAATCATTTTATTATTTTTACATGGGTGGAAGAAACCAATATTCCTCATATATACAAAAACATCTGTATAAGTTGCAGCGTATGTTTTCCAAGAAATAAAATTTATTCATAGTGAATATATTTTTACTTTCTATTGAAACAGGATTCTATTTAATAGATTTTCTCCTTCCATTATCTATACTACCCTTTTTTCTTTTCCTTAAATTTATTCTTGGCTTAATGAATTTTCAATCACTCAATGGAACCATTCCCAGACATCTAATTGATCAAATAGTTTCTAATATTCCTCTTTATTTTTATTATTGTGGTTATCTAGATAGATTTATTTTAATGATGTATTTTAGTTGAATCATGAATCTTTTGGGACATTCTTAGGGATATTTATCTCAAATATTTTTGAATATAATCCTCTATCATGATGGGGTATTTTACAGATTTTTTATCCAATAAAACTTTCACATATTAAAATATAAGACATTCAATATAAGTTGAAACTACATTAGTATGAAGTTATTTATCATGATTTTTTATTATATTGTTTAATGATAATATTATTGGCACATTAGTGGATGATTTTAACATCTTCTTTATACATCATTGTGTATTCATTGACTGATTACATCAAAAGAAATTTATAAGGGTTTATCTTCATTCTAAATTATTTGAGATGTTTTTCATCCTATTAGATCTATATCCTTAATTTTACATCATGTTCAAGATATTTCTTTTAGAAATATATATTCTCTTTCTAAAAAAATATCACACATTCATCCTAATAATTCTTAAACATTATTATTTTCCGATTATTTAGTTTAAATGATTCATGTAAAGTGTTATATATATTTTATTCAAATTTTATTTAACAATCACGAGATTACACTTAAAATAAATGGGTTTTTAAAAAAAATAAATTAATGGATAATTATTTGAAGAAGTATACCTATAAAAACATTCTTATAAACAATAATTTACAGTTTTTCATTAAATAATTTAATATTTTAATTATAAGGTAATAATTATTATTCCTTTTCTTCTATAACTCCAAGAAGACCAATATGATTTATATATACTTAAATAATGAAGTATCCCTTTATATACCTTATTATAGCTAGGAATTATCATCATAATGTCACTTGAAGAAACTTGAAATATATATTAAAACTTACCCATGAAAATTCTCCAAATACATTTAAAATTATGATTTAATTTCATAAATTATATAGATAAAAGATTCCTCCCCATACTCTCCATAGTTTGTTGTATTCTTTCTAAAAGGATCACTTTTATTAGATTTTATCGATTAAATATTACCACTGTCATCCTCTATATGTACTTTTGGATCCTTTTTCCATTCAAATCCATTTTTTCATCTTTCACCCTAATTAACTTAATCTAATTATTGATATAATACTTCTATACTATCATAAATATAATGATATTCCAATTTCTCAAAATCATGTAAAAAATATTAACATCTTCACATCATATGATATTTAATAACAGATGGGGAAATAAAATAGATGAATCCAAATGAAAAAATAGTTATATATGATACCATATGATGTGCCAATAGGATTTTGCAGTTTCCTTAAGTAGGGGGGTCACTCATATACTGAGTCTTATTTTTATGTTCATATAAATTAAAATTTTAAAAATGTGAAATTATCCTTCATACATATATAAAATATTAAGCACAAAAGAATAAAAAAACAAAAATATTTTTATAATATTAGTCACGAATAATGAATCCTAATACATATAAATTTTATCATCCATTTTTACATAGATTAAAACTATTATATGAGGTAGTAAAAATTCCTAAAAATACACATAATTTTTTTTTAGTTTTTTATCTCCTAACATACCTATGGAATGAATCCTCCTCTTCCCAATGTATCCCTAGATAAAAAAGTAATGGTATCCTTATAATATATCCCAAATTTAAACTACCTTCTAAAAATACCATCATTATTCTCTAGATGGAGTGAAGTTGTTTATACCGGTACCATATGTCTTCAATAGATTCTATCAAACAAAAAAGATGGATGTTGAAAGTTACTTCTATGGTAGCTATTTATTCATGTTTTTTATGTCAATATAACTTAATATATATTTTTAATCTATTTTCATTAAATATAAATATTATATGAATTTTTATTCACCTTATTCGATCAACAAGTCATCACATAGTGATTCAGTATTCATTTCAACACATATACAACATTATTATTTTTTATAACTATAAATTAAAAATATAATATTCAATTTTTCATATAATTTGTAATAAATCTATAATGAATTTATTTTTTAAAATGTTAAATTTCACTACTTTGGATTTTTATATTTTATGTGAAGGTGATTTGGACAACCGAAGATAATTTTTGATCAAAATGGGAAAAACATGATGGAATCCTAAGAAGACATGTTAAATAATTTTCTAATTATGACTTGTATGTTCTTTCAATTTGGATTATATTTTCTGGGTTGACCCATGATAGTTTCATATACAACTCTTAAGAATAGATATTATCCTATAGGTAATCCCATAGATAGAATTATTTGATCTATCTATGAATCCAAATCCACTCGATGTCAAGAGTACTATTAAGTATTATTAAAAACATATCTCATACTATACCTTTTATGTTTATATCATTTAAAACGAACAAAATCCTTATGCCATCAAAAAACACTTATTATAAAGACTTAGATGCTAGTTTATCAGATCTAGTGCCTTATATTAATATATTTTTCTGATTACAAGAAAGTATTATCCCGAAAGAAGGAATATTTTATTAGTTTTGGAAAATAATATAAAAACACAATTTCAACATTACAAATTGAAATTTAATATATAACAATAATTCCCTTGCACTAGTGCTAATTTTTTTTATGTCGGTTACTTTTCATTTTTTATGCCTTTTTTTTGGCCGACGTTATTCCAGGGAACATTATAAATATTGTTTTTTACATTGGTTATTTTAAAACCGATGTAAAAAAAGAAATTTAAAGCCATTTTCACATCGGTTCCTAATAAACCGATGTGGTAAATGCTTTGTAGTTGTAATTTATCATGTCAGTTTTTAAATAAATACCATAATATGTTGTTTATTTTGTTAGTTATTAAATAAATGACGTAATAAAAACCCCTATGAAGCACTTTTAACATTGGTTATTTGAAAACCAATATGAAAAACAAGGTTTTCATGTTAGTTTTTTTCATAAATGACGTGATAAAGCAGTCTGCGAATCGATTTTTCATGTCGGTAAAAAAATAACTGACATGAAAAAATATATACTACGTCAGTTATTAAATATCCGACAAAAAAACAATCCCCAAGAATTTATTACATCGGTTATTAAATAACCAATGTAAAAACCAAATTTTTTAATAATACATTTCAACCATTACAATGCACTACCAAAGAGGACATGAAATAAGTAGAAAATAAACCAAAAATACTGGACACCCCCACCCCTAGACACCCCCTACCCCCTTGGACAGCCCCTACCACCTAGACACCCCTACCCCCTGGACACCCTCCCACCCCTAGAAACCCCCACCCCTGGACAACCCCCACTCCCCTAGACACCCCTACCCCTTAGCCAGCCCACCCCACCCCTGGACTCCCCCACCCCCTGGACAACCTCCCACCCACTGGTCGCCCCCACCCCCCCGAACAACCCCTCCCACCCCCTAGACACCCCACCCCTGGAAACCCACCACCACGTGGACACCATCCCACCCACAGGACATCCCCAACCCTTGGACACCCCTACCCCCTTGTACAAACCCCACCCCCTGGAGAGCCCCTGCCCCATTAGACACCCTCCCACCCACTGGACACCACCCCTCCACACTGGACAACCCCCACCCTCTGGACACCTTCCCACCCCCTGGACAGCACCCACCCACTAGAACCCACACCACCCCACTTGATAGCCCCCACCCCTGGCACCACAACCCCCTGGGATATCCCCCATCCCCTGGACACCCCCATCCCCTAGAGAACCCCTCCCACACCCCTTTACACCCACCCCCTAAAACCACCACCCCCTGAACACCCTCCCACCCACTAGACACCCTCCCACCCACTGAACACCCTCCCACCCACTGGACACCACACCACCCCACTGGACAACCCCCCACCTCCTGGACAAGCCCCACCCATGGACACCCCGACCCCATGGACATCCCCCACCCCTGAACACCCCCACCCCCTAGATAGCCCTGTCCACCCCCTGAACATCCCCACCATAGGAAAACCCCCCAGACACTCTCCCACCCCTAGACACCCTCCCATCCACTAGACACCACCCCACCCCACTGGACATCCCCCACCCCTGGAAAGGCCCCCGCCCCTGGACACCCCGACCCCCTTGGTCAGCCCCCACCCCCTGGACACCCCCACCCCCCGGGACATCCCCTCTCACCCCTAGGTACCCACACCCCTAGAAACCCCCCACCCCTGGACAACCTACCACCCACTGGACAACCCCCCCACCCAATAGATAGCCCCACCCCTGGACACCCTTACCTTCTTGGACACCCCACCCCTTGGACACCCCCACCCCTAGGAAAAGCCCCATCCCCACCCCCTCAACCCTCCCACCCCCGTGGATAGCCCCTACCCCCTTGGACACCCCCACCACTAGACACCCTCTACCCTTAGACACCCCCTAGACACCCCCACCCCCATGAAACCATTACTATGCTCTTACAAAGTATGAAACAAGTAGAAACCATACCAAAAGAAGACCAAAACTATACCAGAATCAAAACAAGAAAGACATCACAACTAGAAAAAAATTTGAAGAACCAGATAAAAATTAAACATTCACATATAAAACATTAAATACATACAATTTGAAATGAAAAAGGCTAAATACAACCATAACAACTACCAAATACCCTATTATAATTACAATATTCAAAATTACATTTTACAATACAAACAAACTAAAATCCAATCAAACTTGTAAAATAATATGACCATTACACTTGAAATTGTTTGACCTCTTGAGAACTATAGGGTTGAGGGTCATAAAATAGCTACAAATTTAAAGGATAATAGTTAACATGTATAATGAATAAATCAAATGAAATATTATGGCCACGTTTTTAAGGAAATATTACCAGTCAAACTTCACAAGTGTTCCAGTTATAATTATTTCATGCCTAAATATTAACATATAATATCCACATTTAACGATGCCTTGCTATTCCTGACAATTATATTTAAATGAGTGTCAATTCAAAATTTCATTTTTATGTAATACATCAAAAAGTACAAATTATAAATGGATATTTACCTTTACTTTTACATATTTGATCTTGGCACTCTTTTTATTTGTTTTGTTTGGAAATTAGACTCATACCCTGTTAGAAAATAATAAAAATGGGATAATTTGAAGATTCATTATAATATAAACTACTATTAAGAAATTGAAACTCACTTGTACTACATATTATAAAAACTTTCCTGCACATCACCATGGACAGAGCATATCCAATAAAGTGTTTTCTCCCTTGGAAAAAAACACCTAACATCAAATGATCACTGATATAAAAGAAAAATTAGGGGTAGTGGTTTTTTATGTTAAAAGATAATGAGCAATTTTCTAGATATATGTTTCATACCCCTCACAAAAAGGCATCATCACACAATATGTGATTATATTCTGTTCAAATATTTCATCAATATAAAGTGTTTTTTCCTCATCAAATGCATTTCCTTCAGATTGAATCAATTGTAGGTCCATGAATCCATATAAATCTATTCGCTCAATCTTCTCACACATTTTATAAAGATAACTAATACAAATAGACATAATAATACATTTTAAAAAAATATAACCTAGAGAATAGTGTTAAAACATACATGGAAAAAATATGCACCACGTTGATGCCCAACTTATCTCCAGTGATAAGCTCCAAGATATCATTTTTTATAATCTCCACATTGATTGAACATCCAAAAAAATGAGCTTCCATTGGAAAATCATAATGATCCACCAAAAAATTTTAATATTTTGACAATCAGTCAAGACTACTACAATCTGTATCTGATGTCATAACCATTTTTATTTGTTGTTGTCTATACAATATTTCATTACCTTTGATGTGTTCCTATAAAAATAAATAGAAAAATATATTAGTTTTCAAATGATAAATATTTAATAAAAAATAAAATAAAATATATAACATAGATACCTCTATGGTAATGAGTCGTAGAAGTCTAGATGGCCAAACTAAAAAGTGGCTGACACTATGTCCAACTGTCATCACCTCATCTGTAGGTATTGGTAGTCGAGGTGATCTATATATAATATCCTATATTGTGACCCAATGATTCTCTAATTTTAAATGTTTATGATTAAATGTATCTCCTATACAATATACCATCCCATATGCAACTATATGATGGTGTGGATCATGAACATAAAACTCACAATAAGTAGGAAGCTATGGTAGAGGAGTAGGATAAAAAATGGGGTATGCAGGCTAAGGTGGGGGATTGGGAGCTACTCGCAGAGGTGGAGGATAAATAATGGGGTTTATAGGGGGAGGTGGAGTGGGAGATGCAGTATCAAATTGTCTTTTCATATCTGCAAGCATAGACTATACCGACGTTCTAATCTTTTCCTACATAATCGCATAAATATTTTGAATTTTAGCCTCCACAGAATATATTTTTCTTATTAACACCCTCAATGTAAGAAGTTGAAGAATGGGGAAACACTTTTCTTACTGATACACCTGTTGGATATCCTCGAACACGACCAGGGTTTTCGGGCTTTCCTAATGCTGCATATAAAATATCATGCCTCCCAGTAGATGTAAATTCCCCCCGTGAGCTCTTCTCCTCTAGAGAATCTTGTATTAATTAATGGAACATATATGTAATGATTCATATTATATAAAGAATATAATTAACTTAAATAAATAAAATAAATATCTTACAATCATCTCAGCTATGATTCTCGATTATTATAAAATATATTGTCCATTTTTTCTCATCAGAGATCTCTTCCATTTTTCATGTCTTTATGGAGGGGATGTGGGGGAAACCTCTCCAGATCTTAAAGACTCAGATCTTAGTATTTGTAAATTTTCTGCCATTATTTGTTCTTCTAATAATGTATAACCTCTCCAAGATAAACATTGAGGGTACACATTTTTATATTGGATCTACTGATGATATATCCTTGTTTTCAGTATATTAAGAAAGAGAAATCATTAATACAACATTAATAAGATCATTTATATATGAATTACTATAAAAGTTTACATTTCCATTGCAAAAAATGAATATTTTCCTATACTTTCAAAAAATTGCCTCCATGTGTATTCATATATGAAAGGATATATGTGACATGAATTTTGAAGATTACTATGTCTAAAAATGAAATCACATGTTAAGGTTTATTTGAAATAACTCCATCTCCTAGAGGCCATCGATAAACATTTCTTCCTAACTCCTCCTGTGTCAGGAATATCAAATGTCATCTGATAAAGAAGAGGTAAAACATATTATACTAGAAACATTTAAATATTAGTCAAATAATAGAAAAATATCTTACCAAAATATTCTCCCAAAATAGTGATATTATTGCTTTGTCCACAGTTCTATAATCATTATAAAAAATGCTTAAATTTCCTTTACCCTTAGTTGATACAAAGCTCTTAAAATATTTTGCATTTGGACCTCTAGGAATACCATTCTCATCAAACTCAACTAGTATCCTGTTGTCTTGTCTACAAGGAAGTGATATTTTTTGTAAACATGTGAAACCACATTTACCAACTCTTGAACTCTTATTTGTCATTTTGGGAGAACATGAGGAATATTGGGGAACATCAAGAGGATAATGTGAATGTTCCTCCATAGAGGTATGATCATGATGTTCATCTTGAGAATCATGTGGTTGATTAATTGATTGATTTGTCATTATATTTTAAATAAAAAACAAACATTAGTTCACAAATATAAAAATTCACATATTATAATACTAATGTTGACAAGAAATGGAAAACTAAACTAAGTTACGTAATAGTAAACATAGAAAATTTAATAAGCATGTTAAAAAATGGAAAATATAGTAATCATGGTATATATGGTAGTGTGATTTTCATTCAACAAAATAAATAAATATATAAGTTACGTAAGGGTAAACTATGGTGAACTATGGTGAATATGGTAAACATGGTAAATTAATTTTCATTCAAAAAAATCAATAGATATTTATGTTACGTAATGGTAAACATGATAAACTAAACTAAAAAATTAAAATTAAAAAAAATTTCTACTTATTTATTTTATTAAGCATTTTAATAAAGAAAGAAATTACAATATATAACATTTTTTGAAAATAATAAGTGTAAAGAAGAAATAAACATATGTTACCTATAAAATTAGGAATGTACAAATGGATTTTCCCCAAATTCCTTTGTCATGATCATTACATATGGCACAAATCAAGTCTTCAACATGCTCATCATTATTTTCTGATAATCTTTCCATGGAATTAGAAATCTCATATAAATCAGCATCTACATCAAGTTGATCCTCACCAACATATTGTTTTTTCCCTTGTAAAATAATAGACCACTGCATATATGATTGATCAACTACATAGAAAATCTATTTTGCAGGTGCTGCCATTAGAAAATAATCTGTTGTGTCTTTCAATATATTCAAGTTATAAACTCTCATTCCAAATTCATCGTGTCTGACACTATTGTTACCGATAAACCATTTTCAGTTAAAAATAGGAACTTTAATTTTAAAGTAATCAACCTCCCATATTTCTTAAATGACTCCATAATATGTAACTGATTTAGAAATTGGGTTTTTGTCTTTATTACTCAAAAAATGCATTGCTTCTGCAAACACCAATACACCAGTATTCTGAACTGCACTTCTATTGTCCTTATATTTTGTATGAAATGTATATCCATTAATTTCATACTCAGACCATGTTATCACATTTAAACTCGGACCACCCACAATCTATCTTAATGTCTCTAATGCATCTGATCTACTGAGCAAGGTCTTTTTAAAACATGGAAAAAATGTTTTGTTCCGCTCATTAAAAATCCACATTTATTTCTTCTTTGGATGACATTGTTTTAAATAATTAATATGCAATGTGATATATAGTTGAGAATCAGCTATGTTATCCAAGATTTATAATTCTACCTTCTTGGTCTCTTCAGCTGACAATGATTTTACTTTCATGCCACAAATCCCCTACCCTCATTATTAACTCGTTCATGGCGAGATGGAGGAAAACCTTTGTGCTCCATCACTGCCAAGTATCTTGTACAAAACTCCGCAACCTCTTCAGAAATATACTTTTCAGTAATGGAGGCATCAGGTTGATAAGGATTCTTAACAAACCCCTTCAATATTTTTATATACCTTTCAAAAGGATACATCCAGCGAAGATAAACTAGTCCATAAAGATTTATTTCTCAAACCAGATAAACCATTAAATTCACCATTACATCAAAAAAAGATGGAGGAAAACACATTCCCAATTGAAAAAGTATAGAAATTGCATATTTTTCCAAAATGTTCAAAGCATTCACATCAATCAACTTATTGAAAATTTTATTGAAAAAATAAAACAACTTCATTGGAGTTTTTCTAACAGATATGGGAAATATTCCACACTATGGGAATGGTAGAAGTTGTTGCATCATGATGTAGAAATCATGAGATCTCATACCTATCAACTTTAAATCCTTCAAAGAGACAAAAATTTTTATAGTTGAAGAATAAACTTGAGGAACATTTATATCGTGATGACACTAAAAAAGATAATTTTCTCCATCTGGGATAATTTATGACATGCCATGGGAATAAATGTACATATTCTGTTAGGAGTGGGAGCTAACTACAAATGTATTCCCATTGATAGTAAGTCTAATCCTACATTAAATCCATCTTTAGTCTTTCCTTTGATATATAAAAATGTTCCAATCAAACTGTTGCATATTTTCTACTCCATGAGCATGTCATCAATATTATGTTTCACTTCATGATATCTCCAATATGGTAGCTCAAAAAATATTGACATTTTCTTCCAAATATTTCTATCATTACCAGATTTATGTGTCCTTTCCAATGACACATTAAGGGTTTTCACCCTCTCAGAATACACATCAGGGGATAAAGGTTTTGGAGCAATATCATATTCATCTGAGCCATTGAATTATTTTTTAGTCTTTTATAAGAGTGATCCATAGGCCAAAAAATTTGATGATCCATGTATACTGTTTTCATCCCATAATGAGATTAACAATATGAAATCTGTTGTTTGCAAATTGGACATGCTTTATGCCCCTTAACATTGTATCCAGAAAAATTTACATATGCTAGAAAGTCATTTATAGTGAACATAAGCACTAAATTCATTTGAAAATATTCCATTTTATAAGAATCATACACCATAATACCATCCACCCATCAACATTTCAAATCATCAATCAATGGTGACAAGAGAACATTAATATAATTTCAAGGTTACTTCGGACCAGAGATTTTTATACTCAACATGACATATTTTGGATTCATACACAATTTATTAGAGAGGTTCTAAATAACCAATAAAACAACCCATGAACTATGTGTGCTACTGAAGGTTCGGTATGGATTCATTCCATTTGTGTACAACCCAAGTTTGATATTTCTAATTTCATTTCCAAATTTAGGATATTGCCCATCAATATTATGCCATTATGGACAATCAGATGGATGTTGTATTTTTCTGTCACATATCGACTCATTAGCATGCCATCTTAACCTTTTTTCATTATGTGAATTATTAAATAAATGTATCAAATGATGAATTATAAGAAGATACCAAAATACCTTGGCAGGGATCTTTGTAATCTCTACATCAGCCTGTGATTTTTCTTTCAACTTATACCGTGATATCCCGCATTTAGGACACTCTGATAGAAATTCATATTCATTTCTATATATCATACAGTCATTCAGACATGCATGCATTTTCTTGTATCCCAATCTAATTGAGAATAACATTTTCTTGGACTTATAATGTGAATCTGGAAGAATGTTTTATTTTATAGGAATGTATTTCAACAATTAAAGAATCTATGTAAAACTTTTGTCACTCCATTCATGTTTTGTCTTTAGGTTAATCAATATTAACATCTCCATCCAAACTATAAAATCCATACAAATAGGATATAATGGTTTTTCATAATCACCATATACACACACAACTATCAGTTCTATCTCAATTTGTTCTGTTGTAATATCATTAATCATCTATTCAATTCCATTGGAGTTACCATCATGCAAATCATCATAATCATTAGATCTGACATTGTGTCCAGTTTCACCATGCCAAATCCTAGGGCTGTAACTCAGATTAAAACCATGGCAAATAAGATGATCTTTGATGTCTTTACTTTTCAACTTCTTCATATTCAAACATTCCAAGCATTCACATAAAAACATGTCACTCCTTGGAACATTTCTTTTAGAAAATTTCAAAAGGCATCAATACCTTCCTCATATTTAATACTCATTCGATGTCCTATAATCCAACTTTAACTCATTATTACCTAAAAAATATCAAAATTATACATCTTGTTAAGATAATCTAATTTTACAATTATATCAAAAATATCATAATTTGAATGTAAAGCAATTGTGAAATATAAAATAAATCTATGCGTATTTGAAAATATAATCATGAAAATGATTTTAGAAAGAAAATATAGTTAGATATAACAGTATTAAATTCATATTGGATCCCCTCTTCTTAAGGTACAAAAATAATAAATCTTGGTGTAACTAGATACCAAATTCACCCTTTCATAAAAAAGAAAAATGAAGTATGAATATTAAAATATGTATACATTCAGTACTAAAAATTAAACCTATCCCAATGATTTGAAACTATTGAGATTGTAACACCCCAAGATTTTAGGAAAAATATTCTTTTAAATTTCATTAATGTCTTGTGTTGTACGCTACACCAAAAGGAGCTTGCACAACATGCATCCCTAACTTGGATTGCATTACATGCAAACGCGACCTTCCACGATAGCGTGTGTTTTACGCAATACTGAGTTTCTATAAACAACGATATGCTATTAAAATATTATTAAAAGTAGCCGTTATGAATAGTAATACCCACCTTTTTAAATTTTATAAATTTTATTTTTGAAAATGGACTTCATTTTTTGATTTGGAATATCGAAATTAGCCTAGGGTGAAATTTTGGTATTTTTCTGAAAACTTTCAATTTTTGATGAATAGTGAAAACACTGGGTTACTATTTAAAAACCAACTTTTTATTTAAATAATTATTTATTTTATTTAAATATATTTTAGGTCAAAATTAATACATAATACCTATATAAGTTCAATTTAATTCATTGGAGTCATTTTATAATAATTTTAGATAAATTAAAAGTTTATTGAACTTTTGACCGTCTTTTACCCACCTCCTAGGAGAATTTTCAATTTACATAAAACATAATTTTACCGCTTTTGTAAATGGAATTTCAAAAATCTGAGAGACACGGTTGATGTCAGTAAGTAAAATGTGGTTCAATGAGATGAAAATAATTTTTGGTGAATAGTAACTTTTTACTTTTTTTGACCATGGTTAAAAGTAAATAGGGTAATTAAGGGTAAAAATGATATTATTATTACCCTAAAACTTGTCATAATTCTATTGGATAAATTTTATTCGACCAAAAAAAACCTTAGGAATAAAATATGACCATTTAGGCCCACATGGATTAGATTAGGACATTTAATATTAATTTATTTAAAGAAGGGTTAAAATAGTTAAAATCAAAGTTTAATAAATAAATCATTTTTAATATAGGGTTATAAATAAGATAAAATTAAACTATAAATATTCATTAGAAAGATAAAAATATTTCCTACATAATTATATTTTAATTTTAATTTTTAGACATTAAATAAGATAATTTATTTAGGACACAATGATGATGCAATAATTATCTTATTAATGAAATATTGACATAATTGATGTTATAAATACCCAAATAAATGTTATTTGATACTTTTTATGAATTAAAATTATTTTATAGGTTAATATGACATGTTAGTATTTATTTAGTTAACTGTTTTGGAACTAATCAGTTTGTTAGGAGTTTTTAAAAAATCAATTACCAAATAGTGTCAAAATTGACATAAAATAGTTTTTAAAACAAATATTATATTATTAATTATTATTTTATTCCTAAAAATCTAAGGTTAATCCAAATGACATAGATAAGGTTATATATATTAATAATAAACAACTTGGGGTTCTTTTGGCTTGTTATTGTAATTTTATTAACCTTATAGTGTAAGAAAACAAGAAGACACGGTAAAAGTAAAATTATTTAACTTAAAGTTAAATCTAAATGATAAGGTTAAAATAGAAACCGAAACTTGTCTAAATTCTATTGGATGAGAGGATTTCGATCCATCCCCACCTTAGCTTCGAAATAACTCAATTTTGAGCTATTAAAAACCAAATATGACTTTATAATAAAATAATATGTTCAGTTATTCCAAAGGTGCCCCTCTCCTCCCTTATAAAAGGGCACCTCCTCCCTCTCTTCCTCACACCACTTAGAGCTTTCAAGATCAGCCAACCCCTGCCAAATTCTCTTCTCAACTTACCTAGAAACATCCTAGAGGTCCTGGTATTCTTCAAAGACCAATTTTAGTACCCTAAAAGGAGGTCTCAAAGAGACACTTAAAGGAAGAGGTAATGTCCGTTACCGATTCTTTCAACTTTATTTCTTCTTCCACTTCTTCTTCTTTAGTTGTTTCATTATGAAGTAATAACATCAGTATAACTCATATAATGATATGTTATTATAAGTATAAAACATACCTATTTCACCATCTATCCATCCAATGGAAAATGAAATCACCGCGCGTGCGTACGTACAGAATACCGTCTCCACGCTGTGGTGTAATCTATTTTCCCACCACCAACTTACTTGGATGGGTATAATGGTGAAAATAAATAATTATATATGATTATTGTAAAGTGTTATTGATTCTGAAATAGTATACATACACTCCAATACAATTCCATGATCATGGAACCGATATCATTGCTCGTGCGTACGTACGGACTACCGTCTCCACGACGCGATGAGATTCATTCTCCATGTTAACCATTTAAGAATGATTATAAAATATATATAAGAAATAATAATTAAATATATGACATTTGAAAGCTACTGGATTTATGTATATATATATATATGTATGTCATCTACTTAATTCCATTCAACTCAATAAGGTAATGAAGACAACGTTCATGCGTACGTATGGCCTACCGTCTCCATGAACGGTGTATTTCTTTCCATTTACCGATCTATTATATATATGTATATTCTGAATATATATCATATATAAATCATGTTTTATATTATGGAATTAATTAATAATTATCTAAGTAATCATATGAATAATTACAAGTCAAAACACAGACGACAAATGAAACGATTTTACCCAAAACGCTCTTTAACATGGAATTTACAAAAGAACATGTAATATAAAGTCATAAGTGAACCATATATGATATCATAACAATAAATATGATTATGTAATAAGTCAATGTCATTATTTAAATCATTATACATGAGGTTCGGATCCATATGAAGCATATCAGCCCTAAGGTAAGGGAAAATCTCGCAATCTGAATTTTTATCCGAGATTGTTTGTACTTCAGAATTTACAGGGGAATATTTATCATCCAAATCCATGTTTCCTCAATATTTAATATTTATATCCTTATACAATTGTTTAAGTCCAATTTTACCCTTCGGTGAGTTTTTAGTAAAAGATATGAAAGGAATCTTTTGTCATTATTCGTACGAGGTACTTTTTGACTTTTCTGACATAAGTAAGAGAAGAATGTTTTTTTAACTTATACGGCATAAATGAATTTTTAAAACATTATTTCCAAGAATCTTCCATTACCAGTTTTGAAGTTTATTTTTAATCAACTTCTTTTAGTCTAAAATTGTATGACATGCTAAGAAAGGAAAAATGTTTTTGAAGTAGAAAAGCTATTTTCCTCAAGATGGAGTTCAAGAGTTTTATCAAAATTATTTTCCATCTAAGATTATATAGGGTTCTGTTTTTATACCTATTATTACATTGATTTTATTATGTTGTGATGGAAATATTTTTATGAATTCCTTTATCTTATATGAATTGTTTTATGATGTCACGATGTTTAAGATTCCCATTTTTATTACATGGGTTATGCTATGATGTATGGTTTATGATTTTGTGGCAAACATAAGAATGGTATAATTATGAGATGGGTGGGACCTATATCTCCCTCCAATGCATTGGGTACAGATTTTATATCTCATAAGATAGACATGGCTGGAACGGTAAGTTAAACCAGTTTAGTGAAACAGGACTGAAATGAGGAGTGAACTCGGTTCAGAAATGGTCTTGTCTGCTAATATAGTCTTGGAAATGAATCTTGACTACTAAGAAATGATTATATATGATTATGTGTGTATGCCACAAAGTTTCATGTTTTAAGATATGATTATTAGGATTACATTTCACTACTACGATTTATCCCATGATTATAAAATTATGATCTCTTTTGCAGGTTAAGATTTCCAAAATGTAATGATGAATATGGTGTTATTGATATTTCTTTTTTTTACCCTTACTGAGCATTTGAGCTCGCCCTTTTTATGTTTTCTTTTCCCCCAGGATTAAAAGAAAGGTTTTAGGTAAGGAAAAAAAAGTGGAAGATCTTTATGGGAGATGTTGAAGATCTTTCACCACGATTAGAAGATTACGTTCCAAGTTTCCAAAGACACTAAACTATTACGGTCCTTGTGTGTCTGTTTTTGTTATGTATTAAGTATTCCGCAAAAGTAACATAATTTTCATGTACGTTAAGCTTCAGGTCTCTACAGTTTGTATTAGAGGAATGGTTTAGTCAACCTTTGGAAACTAGGATGCGAGAACTTTAGTGAGATCCCTAGAGATTTTTCTAAGGTATTTATAGGGATGTACCTAAGGTTAAGTATAAGTATAGGTTATAGTACTAGAGTTATGGTAACTTAAGATGTAAGATATTGAAGGTACTCCCCGTTTATTATGTTGTTTTCCCTAGCGTGATTTTTCCCTCTCACACTATTATTTTTGGGTTTGAGACGATGGAAGGAACCCGAAGGAACCATATTGATCAATGTAATGGACAATGCAATGATTGTTCTCCTGAACAAAGAAATGTTATGGGAGATGAGTGAAAAATATTATTGTTATACTTACACAATCTATGAATCATTCTGGACTTCCAAATGAGCAGATAAGGGAACAATATTCTTTTGAGTCCTTCATGAGGTAACGTCCACCTTCTTTCAATGGGTCTTCTGATCCACTTGTTGCTGAACAATGGATTAGTACCATTGAAAATATATTTTCAGTTCTTCAATGTTTTGAACATGATAAAGTCATCTTTGCAGTATATCGTTTGGAAGGTGAAGCTGATCAATGGTGGAATCTTATCAAGAATACGAGGCCAATAGATGAAATTGTGTCCATGGAATGGGACGAGTTCAATAACTTATTTTTCAATAAGTAATTCCCTCATATTATTCGAACAAATATGGAGAAGGAATTTCTTGAACTAAAGCAAAAGGATGATGAATCTGTTGGTATATACGAAGCGAATTTTACAAGGCTTTCAAGGTATGCATCTGGCTTTATCATCCGACCTGAAAGTATAGTTGATCAATTCTTCAGTGGACTAAAACCAAATATTCGAAGGGAATAAGCTATAAGAGACTTCAGTAGCTATGAAGAAATTATGCGCTGTGCTATTAAGGTAGAAATGGAAGTTGGTGTTATATATCCATCTCATAGTTTTGACAAGAAACGAAAGATGGAGTTGAAGGAGAAATCTCATAAGAATGGTGAAAAGAAGATGAATGTTTCCTTATGCATAAAGTGTGGAAAGAATCATGGCGGAGATTGTCTTAAAGGGACTAGAAAATATTTTAAGTGTGGAAAAGAAGGTCATCGAGCAGCTGAGTGTCGAAGTAATGGAAAAAGGGTTGTTAATGGTGTGAACAAAGAAAAGACTGCAGAGAATGCACCAACAACACTTTAATTCTTCAAGTGCAATGAAATGGGGCATTATGCTAATCAATTCCCTAATCCAAGGGTTAATGATGATCGACATGAGAAACCACTTAAGGAAAAGGACAAAGGGAATTCACATGCGATCACTATTGGCGATGTTGAATATGACAACGATGTGGTGGAATGATTAAGTGTTTATGTAATGGGTTTCCAAAATAATGCTATATATAGTATCGTGGAATATTGGAATATTTATGTATTGGCCTATTGTGGTTTTTAATAATTTTATGGTACCGGTAACCATGGAAAGTGATTGAGATATTTTTGGTAAGCAGATGATATGCGCATAATGAAGGGATAAGAAGATAATGAGATGTTTGATTGTATTCATGAGCTCATGATTGATATAAGGACTAAGTGATATCATGGTTTGAGTATAAAGAATTTTGAGGACTTTGGTATGTGGAATGTGTTAACTTTTAACTACATTCATGTTTTCACTAAGGTTCAATGGGTATTCATTCTTCAAGAGAATACATGATTAAGGTATTCACATGTTTGTAATTTGACCAAAAAGATATATCTTATGATATATGGGGGATAAATGATGGCATTCACGTGATTGTTATGTGACATTTCAAGTAATCATTTTCTTTATACTATGAGCTTAGAACAATGTATTTTAGATAAACCTAAATATTGGAATGGATTATGTTGGACATAAGTTAGTATTGTTTAAGGATATAACTTTTTTCGATATTATTGATGGGATGTTATAGTAATATAGTTTTAGAAAAAGGACAACCTGCAGGACGAGTGACAACCCATCGCGTCAGACAAAGCTGTGGGAATCGAACCCACAACTGAAGTGTGACTGGCCTTTATCGCCTACCATTGGCCTATAGGAAGTCCCTGGTTAGTAGAAACTAGTTTTATTTTATTACGCGGTATGATATATGAAGTATAAGTTCATTTCTGGAATCGTATACGATTAACCTCATGATATATGGACTTATGTATATTTGTTAACTTTTCCTAACCTTTTGTTTGAAACAGATGGAATGACCCATCATTCTATCACATGATCTATTAACACTTCACGAATAACAAATTCAACTTCATTTCTTTAAGAGATGAAGTGGAAATTGTTCAAATCACGAACAACATTGAGATTGTACCAAAATAAAGTAAGTATTTATTCTAATTCAAATTCTTCAACTTTAGGGAAATGATCTTGAAAACCAAAAATGTTGTCCTAGTTCCCTTATATCCGATGAATCAGATGGTACCCTAGACCATCACAAATTTATGGCTTTGTGATTGTTGGATTTTTCATAGCCATGTTCTCTACCACTCTCCATCAGAACATGACAGTTAGATTTCTCTTCCATATCCATATTTTCACTTATGTTCTCCTATGTGGAAACCCAGTTATTAGTTAATTTGGGTAACCGTTACGTTTCATACTTTAGTTTTTTTAAATCCAAGTTTTGGTATTCCTTTTTTACGATGTGGGTTTCTATTAAAGAAACTTTCGAGTAGTAAACCATTTATAACCCCGACGAATTTCAAGGGATAAATTCATTTTAAGGGGGGTAGAATGTAACACACCAAGATTTTATGAAAAATATTTTATTTTATTTTCATTAATGTCTTGTGTTGTATGCTACACCAAAAGGAACATGCACAACACGCATCCCTGACTTGGCTTGCATTACATGCAAGTGCGACTTTCCACGATAGCGTGTGTTGTACGCAATACCGAGTTTCTCTAAACAACGATATGCTATTAAAATATTATTAAAACAAGCCGTTATGAATAGTAATACCCACTTTTTGAAATTTTATAAATTTTATTTTTGAAAATGGAATTCATTTTTGGATTTGGAATATCTAAATTAGCCTAGGGTGAAATATTGGTATTTTTCTGAAAACTTTCAATTTCTGATGAATAGTGAAAACACTGGTTAATATTTAAAAACCGAATTTTTATTTAAATAATTATTTATTTTATTTAAATTTTGTTTAGGTAAAAATTGATACATAATACCTATATAAGTTCAATGTAATTCATTGGAGTCATTTTATAATAATTTTAGATATATAAATATTTTATTGAACTTTTGACCGTCTTTTACCCACCTCCTAGGAGAATTTGCAATTTACATAAAACTTAATTTTACCACTTTTTTGAATGGAATTTCAAAAATCCGAGTGACATGATTGATGTAAGTATCTAAAATGTGGTTCAATGAGATGAAAATAATTTTTTGTGAATAGTAATTTTTTACTTTTTTTTACCATGGTTAAAAGTAAATTGGGTAATTAAGGGTAAAAATGATATTATTATTACCCTAACACATGTACAAATTATATTGGATAAGTGTAATTCGACCAGAAACAACATTAGGAATAAAATATGACCATTTAGGCCCACTTGGATCAGATTAAGACATTTAATATTAATTTATTTAAAGAAGGGTTAAAATAGTTAAAATCAATGTTTAATAACTAAATCATTTTTAATATAGGGTTATACATAAGATAAATTAGACAATAAATATTCATTATAAAGATAAAAGGATTTAATATATTTTTATATTTTAATTTTAATTTTTATACATTAAATAATTTAATTTATTTATGACACAATGATGATGCAAAAATTATCTTATTAATGAAATATTGACAAAATTGATGTTATAAATACCCAAATAAATGTAATTTGAGACTTTATATGAATTAAAATAATTTTATAGGTTAATATGACATGTTATTATTGATTTAGTTAACTTTTTTAGAACTAATCATTCTATTAGGATTTTCACAAAAATCAATTACCAAATAGTGTCAAAAATGACAAAAAATAGTTTTTAAAACAAATATTATATTATTAATTGTTATTTTATTCCTAAAAATATAAGGTTCGGCCAAATGACTTATATAAGGTTATATATATTAATAATAAACAACTTGGGGTTCTTTTGGCTTGTTATACTATGTTTATTAACATTATACTGTAATAAAACAAGAAGACACAGTAAAAGTAAAATTATTTAACATAAAGTTAAATCTAAATGATACGGTTAAAATAGAAACCTAAAATTGTCTAAATTCTATTGGATGAGATTATTTAGACCCATCCCCACCTTATCTTTTAAATAACTCAATTCATAGCTATTAAAAACCGAATGTGACTTTATAATAAAATAATATTTTTTGTTATTCCAAAGGTGCCCCTCTACTCCCTTATAAAAGGGCACCTCCTCACTCTCTTCCTCACACCACTTTGATCCTTCAATCTCAGAAAACCCCGGAAAAATTATCTTCTCCACTTCCCTAGAAGCATCCTAGAGGTCATGGTCTTCTTTAAAGACCAATTTTAGTACCCTAAAAGGAGGTCTCAAAGAGGCGCTTCAAAGAAGAGGTAAGGTCCGTTACCGATTCTTTCAACTTTATTTCTTCTTCCACTTATTCTTATTTAGTTGTTTCATTATGAAGTAATAACATCAGTATCACTCATATAATTATATGTTTTAATAAGTATGAAACAACCCTATTTCACCATCTATCCATCCAACGGAAAATGAAATCACAGCGCGTGCGTACGTACAGAATACCGTCTCCACGCCGTGGTGTAATCTATTTTCCCACCACCATCTTACTTGGATGGGTATAATGGTGAAAATAAATAACTATATATGATTATTGTAAATTGGTATTGATTCTGAAATAGTATACATACACTCCAATACAATTCCACAATCATGGAAACGATATCATCGCTCGTGCGTACGTACGAACTACCGTCTCCACGGCGCGATGAGATTCATTCTCCATGTTAACCATTTAAGAATGATTATAAAGTATATTTAAGAAATAATAATGAAATATATGACATTATAAAGCTTCTGGATTTATGTATATATATATGTATGTCATCTACTTAATTCCATTCACCTCAATAAGGAAACGAAAACAGAGTTCATGCGTACGTACGACCTACCGTCTCCATGGACGGTGTATTTATTTCCATTTACTGATCTATTATATATATGTATATTTTGAATATATATTATATATAAATCATGTTTTATATTCTAGAATTAAGTAATCATGATCTAAGTAATCATATGAATAATTACAAGTCAAAACACGGACGACAAATGAAACGATTTTACCCAAAACGCTCTTTAACATGGAATTTACAAAAGAATGGGTAATATAAAGTCATAAGTGAACCATATCTGATATCATAACAATGAATATTATTATTCAATAAGTAAATGACATTATTTAAATCATTATACAGGAGGTTCGGATCCATACGAAGCATATCAGACCTAAGGTAAGGGAAAATCTCGCAATCTCAATTTTTATCTGAGATTGTTTATACATCAGAATTTACTAGGGAATACTTATCATCAAAAGCCATGTTTCGATAATATGTAATATTTATATCCTTATACATTTTTTAAGTCCAATTTTACCCTTCTGTGAGTTTTTAGTAAAAGATATGATATGAATCTTTTGTCGTTATTCGTACGAGGTACTTTTTGACTTTTCCGACATAAGTACGAGAAGAATGTTTTTTAACTTATACGGAATGAATGGATTTTTAAAACATTATTTCTAAGAATATTCCCTTACCAGTTTTCAAGTTTATTTTTAATCAAATTCTTTTAGTCTAAAATTTTATGACATGTTTAGAAAGGAATTTTTTTTTTGAAGTAGAAAGGATATTTTCCTCAAGAATGGAGTTCAAGAGTTTTATCAAAATTATTTTCCATCTTATATAATATAGGTTTTTGTTTATATCCCTATTATTACATTTATTTGATTCTATTGTGATGGAAATATTTTTATGAATTCATTTATCTTATATGATTTTTTTTATGATGTCACAATGTTTAAGATTCCTATTTTTATTACATGGGTTATGCTATGATGTATGGTTTATGCTTTTGTGGCACACATAAGAATGGAACCATTATGAGATGGGTGGGACCTATATATCCCTCCAATGCATTGGTTAAACATTTTATATCTCATGATATAGACATGGCTAGAACGGTAGGTTAAACCGGTTCAGTGAAACAGGACTGAAACGAGGAGTAAACTCGGTTTAGAAATGGACTTTGTCCGATAAGATAGTCTTGGCAATGAGTCTTGACCACTAAGAAATTATTCTCTATTATTATGTGTGTATACCACAAACTTTCATGTTTTAAGATATGATTATTGGGATTACATTTCACTACTATGATTTATCTGATGATTATGAAATTATGATCTCTTTTGTAAGTTAAGATTTCCAAAATGTTATGATGAATATGGTGTGATTGATATTTCTTTTGTTTACCCTTACTGAGCATTTGATCTCACCCTTTTTATGTTTTCATTTACCCCAGGATTAAAAGAAAGGTTTTAGGTAAGGAAACAAAAAGTGGAAGATCTTTATGGGAGATGTTGAAGATCTTTCACCACGATTAAAAGATTACGTTCCAAGTTTCCAAAGACACTAAACTATTACGGTCCTTGTGTGTCTGTTTTTGTTATGTATTAAGTATTCCAAAAAAGTATTTTATTGTCCATGTATGTTAAGCTTCGTGTCTCTACAAGGATATCCCCTGAAACAGTTGAGATAGAATACCTCAACGGCTTCACACATTGTTTCCATGACGGTCGTTGCAATAACCCTATTCCAATGATTCTACATGAATCGTTGGTATAGACTACCTGATGTTAAAATATTACAATGGTTTTAATGAAACTGTTGGGATATATATATATATACCAAGGGGATGTCCAAGGGGTTAGGGGGCTGTCTAGGGGGTGGTGGTGACTATCCAAGGGGGTAGGGGCTGTCCAATGGGGTAGGGGCTGTCCAGGGTGTCCAAGGGGTTAGGGGGTGTCTAGGGGGATGGGGTCTGTCCAAGGGGTGGGGTGGGGGGGTGTCCATGGGGTGGGGGAGTGGTGTCTATGGTGGTGAGGGGGTTTTCCAACCCCCTACACCATTAGACACCATCCCCACCCCCTTGGAGACCCCCTGGACACCACCCCCTATGACACCACCACACCCCCTGTACACCCCCACACCTGGATACCCCCTACCCCCTTGGACAACCCACTCATCCCCTTGGACACCAACCCACCCCTTGGACACCCCACACAATAGACACCACCCCCACTCCTACCATTAGACACCCCCAACACCCCCTGGACACACCCACCCCCTAGACTACCCCCTCACACCCTCGAAACCAACCCACCCCTGGACACCCTGGCCCCATTTGAAACCCCACTCACCCCTAGAAAATACCCCACCCCCATGAACACCCACTAGACACCACCACCCCTATAGAAATCCCCCCCCCCCCTGAACAACCCCCACCACGCTGGACATACCACAACCTATAGACATCCCCCGACCCCTATGGATAGCCCCCACCCCCTGGACACCTACACCCATGTGGACACCCTGACCCCCTTGGACATCCCACTCACCCCCTGGACACCACCCCCACTCCCTGGAAAACCCACCCCCAAAACAATCCACACCCCTCAAGACACCCACACCACCCCTGAACACCTCCACCCTGGGATACCCCCTACCCATTGGACAACCCACTCACCCCATGGAAACCACCCCCACCCCCTGAACACCCCCACCCCCTGGATACCCCCACACCATCGAAAGCCCCCCTCACCCCCAGGACACCACCCCAACCCCTAGACACCCCACCCACTTGGAAATCCCCATCACCCCCTGGACACCACCCCCACCCCTTGCACACCCCCTAGACACCACCACCCCTTGGACAACCCCCACCCCCTAGACAGCACCCAACCACTCTAGACAGCCCCCACCCCTGGACACCCCCACCCCCTGGACACACCTACCCCCATGGAAAGACCGCCCACCCCTGGAAACCACCCCCACCCCTAGACACCCCCACCCCTAGACACCATCCCCACCCCTACCCCCTGGACACCCCACCCCCCTGGACAGCCGCCACACCCCCTAAACACCAACCCCACCCCCTGGACACCCCACCCCCTTGGAAAGTCCCCTCACCCACTTGACACCACCCCCACCCCTTGGAAACCCCCTGGACACCACCACCCCTTGTAAAGCCCCACCCCTCTAGATAACCCACGCCCCTAGATATCCCCCACCCATTTGGAAAGCCCCTAACCCCCTAGACATCGCCACCCATCTGGACAGCCCCCACCCCTCTGGACAGCCCCTAGCCCCTGGACACCCCCACCCCACCCCCATGGACAACCCACTCACCCCCTGGACACCCCCACCCCTTGGACACCCCTACCCCCATGGATATCCCCCTCACCCCTGGACTCCACCCCCACCCTCTTGAACACCCCAATCCCCCTTGGACAACCCCACACCCCCTGAACACCCCCTTGGACACCTTGTGGACACCCCCATCCCTTGGACATCCACCCCGCCCCTGGACTCCCCACCCACTTGGACATCCCCCACCCCCCTTTGACACCCCCTGTACATGCACACAGACATTATAGAACACAAAAAAATTGTAAACTTGCAAGATATCACATCCATGATTTATTTTACCAAAAACTAATTTAGCATGGTATAAATGAACACTAAGAAACTTACCATGATAGCAAGAACAAAGATAGAAATATAAAATATCAAAAAAATTGTTTAGGGAATCAAGAATAATAAAAAATTAAACTGAACCATGTGTGTTTTACTTGAGTGTTTTGAGTCGACCTCATAGATCTGGTGATAATAAAGATGATGAATGATGTTGGAAAAATGAGGCAGGAGGGTATGAGTTTAAAGAATCCTTTCTAGGTTTTCCACACAACAGAGATGAGTCACAGGTTGCCCGATCGAAGAAAACAGAATGACTGAATATGGAGCACAATAAATAATTTAAAAGTATTATCATTTCGGTTATAATATAACCGATGTGATAAACTATTTTTTATGTTTATAATGTTGGTTATTTAATAACAATCGTATAAAAATATTTTTCACATCGGTTATATTATAACTGATGATATAAATGGCGGTTTATCATGTATATTATTTTATAAATGATGTGATAAATTGCCAATATTTTATTTATCACATTGGTTGTAAAATAAATGATGTGATAAAGCACCCAAATTCGATATTTCATGTCAGTTATAAAATAACCGACATCATAAATCTAATCTCAGCATTTTTTACATTTTTTATTTTATAACTGACATAAAAAATTTATTCTCATCAATTTACCATGCCGATTATACAATAAAAAATTTGATATATCAATTTTTATAGATTTTTACATCGGTTATATTGAACCGACGTGAAAAATGTGGACACGTTAAATGTTTTTTTCACTAGTGTTGGAAACATTTATGACTCATAGATTATCCCTACAATTTATTCATAATATTCATCATTACAACATGTGGAAAATAAAACATAAGAAATGGGTGATATCATATGATCAGTAAGGGTATGTAATATAGTGGAAATTATCATAAAAATAAACACTAGTCATGGTGAATAACTAAAAACACATTCCATTAAAAATATACTTGATCATTATATGGTAGGAATGAAAGATGATTAAATAAGGCCATATAAAAGACCATAAGAGAAAGAAACATAACCATTGAAATTATACTAGTCGAATAATTAAATGTTTTATCAATTAATAATAAAATAATAAATGAATACATAATGCCGAACATCTGAAACATATTGTCAAGGCCTCAGCCAAGACGTCCCAAAATACTAGGTTAAGGCCTCGACCAAAACACAGTTATGTTATGTCTCATGGGACCTAATGATGAATTAATGGGTTATAAAAGGACCCAATAATCACCTTATAAGTCCAATTAATTCCTTTTATGAATGGTGTTAATCATAAAAATAATATAAAAATTCAATGTAAATAACTTCCCCAATTTGTAATCATAATCACTAACCATTCTGAGTAATGAATTGAATGGTATCAAAATAGCATATCCATAGTCAAACTAATAATAAAACCTTTAATAAAATATGTTATATGATAAAAATAATATATTAATCTCAACAAGACACAAAATTCAATAAAGGTGTTGAAATAGACAAAAATACACTAATGTAATCATCGATGGTTTTTTTTGATAGAAATGCACCTTTACTTTGAAAAGTAGAGTTCCTTCGGAAACATATTTTTATGAAACTAGAAATTAACTAAGGTAGTTTTTCCATGATGAAATGATTGTTTTTAATAAAATTATGGTGACTTAAAAAATATTTTTGAGTGTACATGAAAATTGATAATAATATGAGAATTTCTCTTGAATCAAGTTTGTTTATCGGGATGAATTGTGAAAGATAATAATAAAACATTTAACACCCCCTAAAATAAATAAGGATTATGAATGGTATAAATATATAGAACATTAAAACATAATTTATTTTTAGTACCTAAGAATAATTAATAATTTAATTGGGATTAAGAGAGACAAATAGTAACCCTAAAGAAAAAGGAGGTTTCGGTAGAATACCATTACCTTAAGTCCAAATATGTTATGAACTTGACCATAGATTCTTGGATAAAAAAATTAAATCTATTAATTAATTAATTCATAACATTATATAAATGTATTTTACTCATTATATATTTATTAACTTCATTTATGGCCTTATTTATAAGTTATATTATTGAATTTCATCGTTCTAGAGTGTTCATTTCCTTGATTTCATGATCAGTTTGCTTGATTAAAAGTAATGGTGTCCATTTAAATTTGGTGTAATTATCCAGAATTATAATTAAATGTTGTTAATAATAATAAATAAGTGTAAATGAGTGTATATATCATTTGGTTACCTTTTATGAGGATGCATCATTAGATAATACATTTAGTGGTAATCATTTAGATTATTACGACGACTATTGATCATAAAGAACTGATTTTATTTTATCATTGATTATTATGTAAATATGTTACATAAATAAAAAAAATGTTTAAATACTAAATTTTAAAATCTAACTCAACCATTTAAATGGTTTCATGAATAGATTTGAAGAATAATTTGAAGAATGAAAGTTTTTTGTCCCTGAAGGTTATAAATTGGCACCTCCTAGATGAGGATTTTGATTATAAAATAAAAGAGGGAGAGTAAGGATATTGATAATGGATATTACATTAACATTATATTATTCACGTATATAGAAGATACTATAGTTATAATGATCTCTTTTATTTAAGATGTTAGGAGAGAATAATGGAAAAAAGCTAATTAAAATTGAAATTTAATGAAAATGGAAGATGATTATCTCTTGAAGTTACCTCCTTGAGAACCTCATTAAGGGAATGGGTTTTTGTATTTTGGTATGACCTAGGGATCCTAGATGTGGGTAGGGACTATGAAAGATTATTTGGGAAGAGATTTATGAAGATGTAAGTATAAGAGGAAAGAAGAGAAGAGGAAGTTAGGGGTGGTTTTTATATTGTTAGAGAGGAGGGATTTTTGAATATCATATTCATCATTTTATTATTTTACTCAATATTAGAAATATTGTTGATTACTATGATAAAAAATAGTAACCATTGAATGTGACATTGAACCAATGTTCATTTACATCATCCATTACTCTAGTATGATGCAGAAATTCATTTATTTATCATATTTCATAAATTATCGAATTTCACTATTAAAAAAAATAAAATATTTTAGAAAATATCAAAAATTAAACATAATTTTTTGATGTGTAGAATTAAAAACTGAATTCAATTTTATAAAAAAAATTCTACATAAGTGATATTTAATTTTTAAATAAAATCATAATTTACATGAAAAATACATATTTTAAATTTAAAACTGATTTTATAATACATTCAAAAATTAACCGAGGTCTCATAAAATTATCCTAAAATAACAAGACAACAAAATATTTATTTAAGAATATATTTTATGAAAATTAATATTATTTTAACTAAACTTAGTAATTTAAATTTGTAATTAAATATTCATTACTCACAAAAATACCAACACTTAATTATTAATTTTAAAAATATTCACCCTCATTTTTAAGGTGCCAATATTTTTTTATACATACATGGGTGATGTTAAGGGTCATATTACTATTCATAATGGTACATTACTATTAATAAGAGTAAAGTTACTCTTCACAAAAATGTAATTTTATCTTATCCAACTATAAATATCTTACTGATCGCAACGGTATATGACAGTTTTTTGAAATTCAAAGCATAGAAGCTGAAAAATTATGTTAAACATCTAGTTTATAACTATTTCCTGTGACAAAGTGTTTTCATTACAGAGACTCAATGCTGTATTGATTATACATTAAATTTATTTTTAAATATCTTGGGTGTCCCATTCTTACCCCCTTAATAAAATTTTATCCTCAAAATTCATAGAATGTTTCACTTATAAAAATATTTGGGTAGTTAATCATCATAAGTTCCTTAGGCTCCCATGTCACCTCTTTAATTTTATGAATTTTCCAATGTACATTTACCAATCAAGTCATTTTATTCCTCAAAACCTTTTTCATTAGTGTCCATAATCTTGATATGATCTTCATAGTAAGATAAGTCTGGCTCTAATTCAATACCTTCAGAAGTGTGGACATGCATTGGGTTTGGAATGTACTTTCTCAATAATGAGACATGGAATACATTATATACCTTAAAAGGCTAGATGACATCACTAAATAATAATCCATAACCCAAAATATCTCTACAATTTCAAAAGGACTAATGTAACAAGGGAAAAGTTTTCCTTTCATCCCAAATCATATAACACCCTTCCATGGAGATACATTCAAGAAAACAAGATCTCCAACTTGAAATTCCAAATCCTTCATTCGATTATAAGTATAGTTCTTTTGAATTCTTTGAGATGCTTGGATATGGGTTTTAATATTATTCACCTTCAATGTTGTTTCCTCCAATATATCTAGTCCCACAAGCTTCCTTTCACCAACATCATCCCAACATGTTGGTGTAAGACATCCCTTTCCATACAATACTCTATATGGTTCCATTTGGATTAAAGAATGGAAACAATTATTATAGGAAACCTTCTACAAATGTAAATACTAATCCCATATAATCTTAAAGTAACGTTAAAATGATCTCAAAATGACTTCCAAATTTTGGATCATCTTTTCGGATTGCTCATTAGTTTGAGGGTGATAAGCAATTCTCAAACGAAGTTCAGAATCCAATGCTTTTTGAATAATTTTACAAAATTTTTATGTAAATCACAGATCATGATCAGTAACAATTTATATAGGTGATCCAAGAAGTCCTAAAAATTCATTAATATAGAGTCATGCAAGGCACTCTAGTAGAAAATACTCTCTGATAGAAAGGAAATGTGCTGATTTGTTCAGTTGATCAACAATTACCCATATTGTAACATTCTTTCTTGGTGTTTTGGGTAATCCTATGACAAAATCCATAGTTATATCATAACATTTCCATGTAGGAATAGAAATAGGTTACATGAATATTCAAGGACATTTTCTTTCATCCTTCACCTATTGATAGACTAAACATCTTGATACATAATCAGTAGTTTCATAATTTATGTTGTCCCACTAGAAATATTCTCTCAAATCCCAATACATTTTTGTGCTTAAAGGGTGTATAGATAAATTCAAACTACGGGTATCATACAATAACCCCATTTCAAGATCAAGTATATAGGTAAAACATACCATTATCTTAAATTTCTTAATTCCATCCTCAGACACAAAATTCAAAAACATCCCATCATTAACACCTCTAATTTTATTTTGGAGATTCTCATAATTATACTAAGAAGTTTTTATACTTTCTAATAAATATGTTTGGGAAACCAATTGAAAAAGTAATTATGTTTCAACTTCTTGAATAATTCATGTATATGCCTTTAAAAAATCCCTTAATACAAGATCAATTTCAATCCTGATATTTTTAAAACTCCACAATCATTCCTAGTCAATGCATTAACTACCATATTTTCCTTTCCTGGGTGGTATTGTATGGAACAATTATAGTAATTAAATAGCTTGATCCATTGAATCTTACTCATGTTTATTTCATTATTTGAGAAGATATATTTCAATGTTTTATTAATACATATATATCACAAGTTATTCACCCTAGAGATAGTGTCTCCATATATTCAGAGCAAAGATTACAGTTGTTAACTCAAGTTCATAAGTTGAATAGTTCTATTCATGAATTGTTAACTACCTAAACGCATAAGAAAATAAATCTATCATTATGAATGAGGAAACAGACAAGTCCTTTATTTGATTCATCATTATATATCACAAATCCAACATTTCCTAATGGCAGGGTTAGGATCGGATCATAAATTAATTTCCTTTTCAATTCTTTGAATCATTCTTCACATTATTCTTTATATAAGAACTTAACCACTTTACAAGTAATACTAGTCAATGGGTTGGATAAATGGGTGAATTTATAATTGAAACTCTAATAATAACATTCTAAAATAATAAAACTGCGTACCTCAATTTTGTTCATTGGTGTAGCCCATTCTTGACCTCCCTTTTTCTTCACATGATCCAAACAAATTCCATCCTAAGGGACAATAGGACCCATAAAATAAACTTATTGAATCCATAATTCACACTTGCTAAAATTACCATATAATTATTTTATTCTTAGAGTCTTTAAAATAATGATCAAGATATTCTCATGGTCTTCATATATTTTGGATTATACCAAGATATCATCAACAAATACCATAAAAAATTCATCAAGATATTCCTTGAAAAAAAAATCATTAGATCCCTGAACACCGAGGGTGAATAAGTCAATCCAAAAGGAATTACTGTAAACTCATAATTCCCATACATAGTTCAAAATACTATTTTTGGAATATCATCCTTCCTCACACACAACTGATGATATCTAGATCGAAGTTCAATCATTGAAAAATATTGGGATCCGTGGAGTTGATCAAATAAATAATCAATCCAAGGTAAGGGATACCTGTTCTTTATTGTAATATTTTTTTACCTATAGTCAATGCGCAACCTCATGGATCTGTATTTCTTCTTGATAATGGAAACTAGGGATTACGATGGAGAAACACTTGGGGGCAAAAATACATTATCACTAAATTTCTCTAGTTGTTTCGTTAATATTAATAATTACATTGAGGCTATTTAATAAAGGGTATTTGAAATATTCCAAGAAGCATGGATTTAATCAACAGAGAACTCAACTTCCCGCTCTGAATGATTTCTAGGTAAATCCTCTAGAAAGACATCAATATATTATTTCACAATAGGTACAACCAGAATTTTAATATTTCTTCACTCACCCATAGATATTTCTTTCCCTCCCTCCCTAAGAATTGAATTCAGTAGAGCTACAAGGGGTGGATATAGATAAGAATTACATGGTGATGTTTCGGGTCTAAATATAATGGATTCTACACCTTCCTCACAAAGCATAATTTCCTTCTTGTAATATATATTTGCATCATATTTTGAAATATAGTCCACACTATGGATTATGTCAAAGTTGAACATATTTATGATGATAAAATCAGTAGATAAAACACATTTATATAACTTAATTGGAACTTCCTGACACATATTTATTCTAATGTGACTTCCCTTAGAGGTTTTGATAGAAAAATCCATTATTAAGGAGAATTGGAAATTTTTAATTTTTAAATAAAATTGAGATGATTTAAAGTAATGAAATTATGAAGAACCAAATAAAGAATTGTCCATTTTTGAAGAAATGATTATAGTACCTACCACCACAATATTATGATCTTCAACTTTAGAATATGTGATCGCATAAGATTGGCCTTACACCCTTGTACTTCTCTAGGGAAAGTTTCCTGGTTTCATAGGTAAATCACTGATATAATATCCCTTATCTTTAAAATTAAATCATTGAACATTGGTAGATTATTTCATTACATTACAATCTTGAGATTAGTGGCCTCTATCTCTCCATTTTTAACCAACTACTTTTCCTTTTAATCAAGATTCAGGGGGTTTCTTTCCTGAAGTATCACATGTTAGAAAAATTACCTTTTTATTATTCCTTTGTCCATTATTTCCTCTGCCACCCTCTTCTTCTATCTTTTTCCATTAAATTAATAAAACTTAAAGAATTATTTATCAATCTTTATCTTACATGAGATAATATATTTGTAGGATGAGAAAGTTTGGGAAACTAGTTCACTTCATAGGAATGATTTTAAACAATAAAAAAATCAATCAAACTTGGTACTCAGACTATGAATGTAGTCTATAGCATGCCTTTATATCCATGTAAAATTGGAGTCATAATTTTCCACATTTTGATCCTCTTTTTTTTTTAAACCCAATAATTGCCTCTCTATATCTATTCACTATTCCTAAGGAAAATATTTTTCTAAGAATATTTCATCAAAGACCCTCTATTCCATTTATTCTATTTCTTCCTCCTCCTTCGTGTTTTGAATTAACAACCACCATTTATTTTCATATCCTAATAGACAATAAACTGGCATGATAAAATTTCCCCTTTCATTACATCCCAAAGTGAGAAATATCTTTTCTAAGGAATATATCCAATGCTATGCTATGAAGGTGTTTATAGTACCATTGAATAATGGAGGTTATTGTCTCATGAATTGGCCTAAAATTTATCCTCCATATTGTATATTGGGATGATATATAAAAGTACTATTATTGTTCATAACCTGAGTCAGATGTACCATTATAGTTATAAGATGCTCAACAGTAGTCGCAATTTCAGTACTAGTGTCATTTTCTTATATAGGAGGAAAATGCCTACATGGGATACATGCATTCTTGTAGTTTTTATTCCTTCTATTATGAGAAATTTTTAAATAATGGAATACACTAAATTAGGTTATCAATCAGAATATATAATTTCAAATTTGAAAAACACTTAACATAAACAAAAATATTATACATCTCTAATATCATAATCATAAGAATGGTTACTTTGAGGAAATATTTACATATAAATAATTTAAAATTATTTATAAATAAAATGTTAATTATCTAATTAATATCCTAGAGAGTGTAAAACCGGGTGTGTAGTAAGGTTCTTGTTTGTGTACTAGGTTACCCCGGGTTAGGTTCAAAACACCATGTCGGAGTTGTTACTCATAGATACATCTGTGCTAGAACCACATCCACTTGTAGTATCCAGAGAGGGATGTATTTTCTAGTAAGATACACATAATCTATTATTTATAGAAATTATAGGAATTTCTTTTAAATTTATCCCCAAGTTCTATCTTCAGGTTTTGTTCCATAATCTACATTTTCTAAAAATAGTTTCCATGTTCTCTAATAAACTTCTTTTGATGCCAAATGTAAGGACCCACGACCTAGTTTCCAAGATCTAATGCCTCATATTAATACATTGGTATTATTACAAAAAATTTACATTCCAAAGGAATGAATAGTTTTGTAGTTTTAGAAAATAAGATACAAACATAAGTTCAACACTACAATGTGAAATGAAATACATAACAACAATTCCATTATAAACATCTGTAACTCCTAGATTATCTATGCATGTCATTCATAATATTCATATTCCGAACCTAGGTAAAATAAAACACAAGAAAGTGGTGAGATGAGATGCTCATTAAAGGTAAGTAATACATCAAAAATTATCATAAAAATAAATAATAGGTATGGTGAACAACTAAAAACACATGCCTTTAAAAATATAATTGAGTATAATATTGAAGGAATGAAAGATGATTAAATAAGGCCATATAAATGATCATAAATGAATTAAACATAACCATTGATATTATACTAGCAGAATAATTACATAGTTTGTCAATTTTTAATACCATAATGAGGGAATGCATAATGCTGGATATCAGAAACATATTGTTAAGGCCTTGACTAAGACATATTAAAATACAAGGGTAAGGCCTCGGTCAAAACCCAAATCTGTTTTGTTTCAGGAGACCTACCTATAAATTAAGGGGATATAGAGAGTCCCACAAATCACTTTATATGTCCAATCCATTCCTAATATGAATGAGGTTAAAAATAAACATCATACACCAATGCAATGTAAATAACATTCCCTGATCTATAAACATAATCACAAACCATTCTAAGTATTGAATTGAATGGTATAAAAATAGATAATCCCCAATAAAAATAGTTATAAAACATTTAATACAAATATTTTAGATGATAAATATAAGATATTAACATTAATAATACATAAAATTCAACAATGGTATTGAAATAGAAAAAAAATACTCTAATACAATCATTGAAGAATTTTTGAGTGAAACACACTTTTACTTTGAAAGGAAGAGTTCTTTTGTATTTTTTTTGCATAAAACTAGAAATGAACTAAATTATATTTTCTATGATGAAATGAGTTGTTTTTTAAAATAATGTTTGTTTAAAATATATTATATAGTGTATAGGAGAATATGTACGAATTTGAGATGTTCCCTTGAATCGAGATTGTTTATCCGGAAGAATTGCGAAAGATCTTTATAAAACATTGAAATACCCATAATATAAAGAATAATTTTGATTGGTAAATATATATAGAAAATTAAAACATAATTTATGAGAATTTCTTAATAATAATTAATAATTTAATTTTCATTAAGAGAGACAAAGAGTAACCCCAAAAAAGGTGGTTCGGGTAGAGTACCTATGCCTTAAGTCTGAATGTGTTCTTCACTTGACCTTAAATTCATGAAAAATAAAATTAAATCAATTAATTTATTAATTAAAAAACTTATATACATTAATTTTATTCATTATAGTTTTACTAAGTTCATTTATGGCCTTATTGATAAGTTATATGATTGAATTCCTTTTTTCCAGAGTGTTTGTTTCCCAGATTTCATGCTCTGTTCTCGTGATTATTAGTTATGGTATTATTTTAAAATTGGTATAATTATATAGAATTATAATTTCATATAGTTAATTATAATACAAAAGTTTAAATGTTAATATATATATATATATATATATATATATATCATTTTTTAACATATTATGAGGTTGATCCACTAAATAATACATTTAGTGATTATCATTTGGATTATTACGGTCGTTATTGATCACAACGAACTCATTTTATTTTATCATTTAGTATTATTTAAATATTTTACATACAATACATAAAAATGGTTATATTAAAATTTATAAAATTAATCTCAACCATTAAAATGGTTTCATGAATATATTTGAAGAATAATGTGAAGAATGAAAATTCATCATCCATGAGGGTTGTAAATTGGTACCCATTGGACGATGATTTCATTTATAAAATAAAAGAGGGAGGGAAAGCAGTTTTATAATGGCTATTAAATTAACATGATATAATTACAGTATATAGTTGATAATTGAGTTATCATGATCAATTTTATAGAGGAGTTCATGAGAGAATAAAAAAATAAGATAAATTGAATTGACATTAAATGGAAAAGGAAGAGGATTTACCTGTTAATATAACCTCCTTGAGAACCGCCTTAAGGAAAAGTGTTTTGGCCTTTTGGAAAGACCACGGTATCCTTAAATTGGGGTGGGAATATGGAAAAGTATTTGGGTAGAACATTGAGAATCTTTTTGTCTTAGAGGAGTGAAGAGAAGAGGGAGCAAGGGGTCGGTTTATAGTAGAGGGGAGGACTGATTTTTGAATATCTTCTTCATTATTTTATTATATTGATCAATATAAGAAATATTTTTGATTATTGGGACCATAAAAAGTAATAAGTTCATATGATTATGAACCAATAGCAATTTACATCATCCATGACTCAATAATGATGCATAAATTCATTTATTTAGCATATATCATAGATTATAGAATTTACCTCTTCACCAAAAACTAAAGTATTTAAAAAAAATCCCAAAAATTCACCCTAACCCATTTTCAATTTATAGAATTTAAAAATGAAGTCGATTTTATAAAAATAATTTCCGAAATAAAATAAATTTATTTGTTAAATAATATCAGTATTTACTTGAAAAAATGACTTTATATTTAAAATCAAATTTATAATACTTTCAAAATTTATCTTTGGTCACATAAAATAATCCTAAAATAATAGGACAAAAAAATATTTATTTATGAATATATTTTATTTAAATTATTTTTATTTTAAATCAATGTATTAATTATAAATTTCAATTTAATATTAATTACTCAGAAAATACCAACAGTTAATTATTAATTTTTAAAATATTCAATCTCACTTATAAGGTGCCTAAAATTTATTTATACTAACATGGGAGTAGTTAAGGGTCATATTACTATTCATAAGGGAACATTACAATTCACAAGGGTGAAGTTTATACTCACCAAAAAATGTTAGTAGATCCTATCAGACTCTAAATATCTTACTGATCACAACCATGTATGTCCATTTTCGGAATTCAAAATATAGAAGTAGAAAAATTATGTTTAACGATAAGGTTATAATTATCCCATATAACAATTTTTTTTTTCACAGACTCATTGTTTCATTCATTATATTTTAAATTTATTTTTAAATCCTTGGGAAGTTACACTTCTTATTTCTAATGAAATATAATACTATTTACCAATCAAAATCCTATCCCCAAATGGAATTTAGAAATCTATATGCCAATAAAACACCATACACATTGAGAATAAATGGAAACCTTGGGCTCCCCATTTAAACAATTTTAAAAATAGAAATTTTCAATCATTTTATAATTATAAATAATTAATATACTCAATATATATGTTTGGAGATGCCCTGTACTCATTGAGATATGAATGATAATGGAGGAGTTTTATATGATCCTTCTCTTCACCTCAATGGAAAGCTAAACGATGGGTGACAATTGTGAGATTTTTAAACACATGTTGAGGGAGACTATGTTCATATATTAGTTATTATTTGTGTTTAAATATTGTTTAAAAACATTTAATTCCATGTATATTACATTATTTTATATTTGAATTCAATTTTTGATCCATGTGAATAATATGATTTTTAATTCTAATCTATCAGTTTGAGAAAAATGGTACGTGAATTTTGATGTTCCAATTTTATAATAGAGTAATCCTTTTAACTCCCACATTTTTTTGATTTAAATATACAATAAAATATATTATACCACTCATAAGAGTTGGGATTTAGATATAATGATTTGGTTTCAACCTATATTGATATGCAAACATGGAGAGTAATATTGATTTTAAATAATGTCATCCATTGAGTTAATAAAACCATAATGAAATTTATAGAACTATGAACAAAAAATGTTGTGTATTAAAAATTAAATTATATCATTATATCATTATTGAAAATTATAATTTTTATTAATTAACTATAAAACTCATTAAATTTTCTCGCTTTATTTAATATCACCATTCAACCCACCTATTTTTATTTTTTATTTATTAATCATTAATAAAATTCTTTCTCAAAACCCACTTACGATCATTGAAATATGATCTAGTGTTTCAAAGAGACTATAAAATCATCATAAAAACCTAATTAACTTTATTTTTCATATAATCATGATCAAATTTTTGAAATTTTTTTCTTATAAACTTTAGATTTTAGTGTTCTTTTTTATAAGAACATATTATCTTTTGTAAATATTTGGATATTTTATTCTTCATTGTAAATTTTTATATATTTTTTTTATGAAACATAACTTTTTTAGTCCATATTAATGTTAAATTATTAATCAGGAAATATACTTCTTCTTGAATATGAACTAGGTGGGATTCTGCATCATTGACACCGAGAAGAATAAAATTATCATTTCATGGAGGACACAAAAAACATTGATACTTTTATAAATCCTCTAAATTATTCTAAAATAAAGAGAAAAAATAAATTACACATGAATAATAAGAATGAAAATACATATAAATAAAATAATATACATCTTATTATGTTGATATTCAACCACTATACATTCAAATACAAGGTGAAGCACCAATATATGAACAAAAATATGACCTAATTTTTCTTATAAAAAAATTCTATGGAAGTCCTATAGAGGTTACACATAATAATTTAAAATAATTTTATACTATTTTTTTAAACACTAACACCTATTAATGTGGAGGAGTAATTTTTAAAACTAATAGATTTCTCTATTACCATTAGGAGACACTAAAAAACATTGGATATAATATGTTAACTCGCCAATTATATGTTGTGCATACCGGAAATTAATAATTCCTGAAAACTGTTTCCCAGAATCTGGATCTAAAAATATAAGAAATGAAATATGTGGAATAATACAATCTCATGGGGAACAACTTCTTGAATATTGGGAACATTTTAAAATAAATAATGAAAATTTTAAATGACACAAATTAAGTGAACATATATTAATATAATAATTTTTTTATGTTTTAATACTAATTGATCATAATATTTTTTTTATTTTTATAGGTTTATCGCTGGTGTATATGACACTAATTTTTCAACATGACCTCAATGGTAATATGCTACAAAATATTAAATAATTTAGTCCATGGTACTCTCTACCCAATAAAAAATTCAATGAGGTGTAATGTTTATATTTCGATGAGAATTAATGAATAATGTTTGATATGATACATAGCACACTTCATCAAAATTATCGTTCCCAATGGGTATAAAAACCTACTTATCTAGTTATTTTTTGTATGTGTTCCATTGGAACCGATTATTCTAACTCATTCTCTTTATAGAAGAGCATTCTAAGAGTTGTGAGGAAATCAACCTTGGCTGCCCCATATCCTATACATGACTCCAGAACCCTATGATCCATCTGTCTATCGATTTAATTATAAAAATTCTTATAGGAATGTGGGGTATCCCAACCAACCCCATTAATAACATAACATCCCTAGGTAGGTCATTCAATCTCCAAACCCATATAGAAATCCAAAACCACCTCAATGTCCTTTCAAACAACACCCTTGAAACTGAGAGCCTACACTAGTAGTCCTAATGAAACACATTTTTTGAAATAATATCTAATTCTCAAACACAAAATAAAAAATTAATCCATGATCTAAAAAATATTTTTGTTAGATCTCTAACTTAGTTAATGAAATTCAAATATTATGATTGGGTAAAATTTCATCACAAGAAATAGTCATACCAAGGGAAAAATAAAATATCAATCCCATAACCCTTAAGAGTGTTATGAATCATATAATCCATGTAACGACCCGTCCCCCGGGGCCTGTGCTGTGACTACCCCAAGCCTGCCTTCCATAGGCCAGGGGTTGGAGACTAGAACCAAAGGCATAATTCCCTAAAACCTTAAAGGAATTTCCATTATAACATGTAAAAACACATGATAGAGTACAAGATGCAAACAAAACACTAAGTAAAACTGTATAAAAAAAGTGTGTTGAAAGTAAAAGGGGCAGGAAATACAAGCCCAACTGTAATGTATAAGAAACTGAAAGTTCAACTGGAAAAAAGAAAAACTACCGTTGGGTCATCCTCCGAGGTTCCTACCTGAAGAGTAAGTACATATCACCTCCTCCGAACTCCAGGTCCATCCGTCTCCTTTGTGTACCGATACGCCATAAGGTCCACCTCTAGGTACCATCCAGTCCTGGTACTCTCATCCTTGTTCAGCGTTGTCCATCGTCTGCATCCAACACAACTAGATGTGGGCATATCCAATGTAGGGGTCAGTATAACGATACACAGTAGGGACCCCAAGACCCACAAGGTATCACAAAAACCAACAAGTATAAACCAAAAAGTATGAAATCAAATGATAACCCCACTTAGGTATATACCCATACATATACATAATTTATCAAGTAATCCATCTCAATCATGAGGAAAACACAAAAGTTACTGACTCATCTCAACCGGGATTTTTATACACATTATCGAAACCACGACTACTAGAGAAATCCTACTTCGTCGAGTAGAGTGGGACTGCCGTGACACCAAGGTGCTTCCCACTAACCTTGGGCTATTGAGGTACTCCTTTTGTCGAGTACCGTGGGTCTGCTGCATCACCAAGGCACTCCCCACCATGGGTCTACTGCCACATCTAGGCGCTCCCCCTAATAGCTTGTAGAGGTACTCCTTCTATCGAGTATTGCGGGTCTACCGCCACAACCAGGTGCTCCTCTGCCGTGGGTCTGACACGACACCAAGGAGCACCCCACTGGGCTAGTCGAGTCACTCTGAGTCAATCGGCCAGCAGTCATCAAGTCTCAGCTAGCTACTAGGTCTCTGAAATCTATCCGCTCGTCTATATATGGATCCATTACACGACCTACTGGTTTATACTCTAACTGTAACTAAGTCCACATAGAATTATCTTAATGATATTCCACTTCATAGAGGTCTCAACGCAACAGACGGCGTGTCAATCAGACGCTCGGTCTGTGAGCTATTACCCTTTTAGTCCCGGGGGCCCGGTTGGATTCATGTACGATCCAATCTGAATGTATCTGAACTATACAACAAACTCATGTGGGGTATACTCAAAGAGACCGAAATGCTCCAAGATTACCAGGGCCGCTGAAGGTTCGTCAAACAGACGCTCAATGCTGAAGATATGGCCAAAAGAAAGTACAGGGTCCTAGTGGGCCCAGGTCCGGCCCGACCCAGTCTGGTCCGATCTATCTGGGTCGACCCGGCCTGACCCGTTGGGTTTGGCTCAGCCCGTTATATTCAGTTGGGCCCGCTGGGCCCAGCCCAGTAGGCTGCGAGGGGACACTGAGGGCCGCGAGGGTGCGGACCGATCGTGAGGGTGCGGACCGGCCATGGGTCAGTGCAAGGGAGGTTCAGCCAAAGTACCATGAGGGGCATAGGAGACCGGCTCGACTGGGGTGCCGCGAGGGGCGCGGGAGGCCAGCTTGGCTGGGTTCCGCATGGGGTGCGGCTCGGGAGGCTTGACCCGAAAGGCGGGGGCCGGTTCGGCCAGCGATAGTGCTAGTCAAGTGGAGTTGCGGTGTGTGCAGGGAGCGCGGATGGCAGAGCCGAGGGGTGTGCAGGGCGTGCAGAGGCTGGGAGAAAGGGGAAGCTGGGAGGGTATCACGGTTCGGCACGGGGAAGTGGAGGCAGGCTCGACGGAGATCCATGGGCGATTGGGAGGCGCGAGTAGCTGGGAGAGCGTTGCGGTTCAACCTGGGACAACAGAGCCAGTTCGGCCGATAGATGGCATGGCCAGGAGTTGTTCGGCCAGTGGGCGGTGTGGGTCACAGAGGCAGCGGGTAGTGCGGTCGTTGCCTTCGTCGCATTCATCATCTCATGGCCTCATCACCATTCCGAAGAAATCAGAAATAAGAAAGGCGGAGGGGTCAGGCCATGTTGGTTTGGCCCGCACCCTCTGTGTTTAGGGTGGTAAAAAGTGGTTCAATTCATTCTTGAATTTCAAAGAATTAAAAGGAAAATAATATAGATCAAAAATCAATCCAACAACCCACATCTTCCAATAAAAACAATTCCCAACTGCAAGGAAAACATCTACAATGATTCTTTGCTTTAGAAGGGAAGAATTAAAGGAACAATATCACGTACAAATAAATTCCCTAAATTTATTATTGTTCGTCAACGATGGTACGAGAAGGTGGATGTCAATTTTTTATAGATGAGCATGTCCTACGTCGAAGGAATCTGAGGAAGAAGGTCAAATGAGGTCGTTCTTCATAGTTAAAGGAATTTCTTGTCGACATTATTTGTCGGTGGAGCATTCTTTGTTGGAGAGCGTAATCCTCAATGTCTTGGGCGTCACGTCACTTTACCAGCGCTTCGTCGCTTAGTGAAGCCATCCCAAAACCCCATCCCATGCTCTATATATATATGAGAGGGGGCGAGGTATGTAACGATCATGGAATTTATGACGGTTCATTTATTAGGAACCTTCCTAAATTATAATGACGCTTTTACTAATTTTTTAAAAAAGGGGTCAAGCCAACATCAAAACAATAGACAAGGTTTAATTTTATGTCCACACATAAAATTAATTGTTAGATTTTAATTTTATATTGACACATAAAATGAATTGATATCTTTTAATTTTATGTTGACACATAAAATTAATTGATAGAATTTATTTTTATATGGACACATTAAATTAAATTGAGGGAGTTGAGAGGTTTCCTTCACCCCAATGTGGTGGTACCCACTTCTAAATTCTACAAGGGTGGTTGCAAGATATAAAATAAAATAAAACATGTAGTTATTTTATTGTATTATTTCCACGAAGAACCCAAAAACTATATTTTATTCTCAACACACTACCGTCAAGGTGAAAGTATCCTTAAGAGAATAACGGTGTTTTGAGTTTGATGGTGCCTTCGTATTTCAGTTCAAATCACTGGTTAAAAAGTTATAAAAACCTGCTCGTACGTTTACTGAATGTACCTAAACAAAACTTGAGAAATTGTTTTTGGGAACACCGGGCCTCAAAATCATGTGCCGTCAATTTTCATGGACTCATAAAAGTCCCATTTAATTAGAAAAAATTACATGTAAATTCTAGGTCTTTACATTCTCCCCACCTTAGGGATCTACGTCCCTGTAAGACGCAACTAATAACTAAGAGAACAAGTTGGGGGTACTAAGAACACATCTGATCCACCAACTCCCATGTGCTCTTTTGGAGGTTCCCGTGCAGCCAACAAATGCGCACCAGAGGTATCGAATGTCCATGAAGGACCCACTCCTGTCAATCCTCAATCTCAACTGGAACCTCCATAAAAGTCTCCACATCATCGATGTACATCTTTCGATGGTGGACGATGATAGAAGGGTCATGGACATACCTCCTCTACTGGGATGCATGGAAGACGTCGTGCACCCTGTGCAACTGTCGTGGAAGAGCTAAGTGGTATGCCACCTCGCCAACTCTGCTAAGGACCTGAAAAGGTCCAACGAATCTTAGTGATAACTTGCTGCCTCGGCCAAATCTCCGTAGACCTCGTCGGGGTGAGACCTATAGAAAGACGTGGTCACCATCCTCAAACTCTAGAGGTCTCCATTTCCTATCAGCATATGACTTCTACCTACTATGTGTAGTCTTCATCAGCTCCTGGATGATCTGCACCATCTACGTGGTAGCCCGTACCATCTCTGGTTCCACAAGTTCTAACTACCATGGGTCAGTCCAACACAAATTTGATCTGGAAGGTCACTCGTACAATGCCTCTTAAGGTGCCATCCTAATGGTGGAGTGATAGCTATTTTTGTATGAAAATCCACCAAAGAAAAGTGATCCTCCCAACTGCGACTGAAGTCGAGGAAACATGTGAGGAGTATGTCCTCGAGGGTCTGAATGGTCCGCTCAATCTGGTCATCCATCTGAGGATGGAAGGAGGTTCTCAAACGAAGCTGCACCCCGAAAACATCATGCAACCCCTTCTATAGCCGAGAAGTAAAGCGTGAATCACGATTAGTGAAAATCATCGAAGGTACTCTGTATAGTCAAAAAATATCATGCACATAGAGGCATCCAAAGCTCTCTACTGAACCCTTCTCTCTAATCAGTAGGAAGTGGGCCGACATGGTGAGTCGGTCGATGATCACCTAAATAGAGTCATGAACTCTGGATGTACGTGGAAGTCTTGTCATGAAGTCTATGGATATCCCATCTCACATCCACTCTGGGACCGCCAAAGGCTGAACCAAGCCTACTGGTACCTGATGCTTCGCCTTCACTTGACAATAAGTGAGGCATCGAGAGACAAACTCTACAACTGCTTTCTTCAATACTGACCACCAGTGTTGCCATCGGAGATCCTGGTACCTCTTCTCCACTCATGGATGTACCGCTAGAGGGTATGTGGGGAACTCCCTCGACACTTTCTCCTAAAGTGACACTGGTACCATAGTACGTCCTCTAAATAGGTTGAAGTGATCCCCACCGTAAGTAAATCTATCAGGAGTCTTCCCTATGGATATATGAGCATGCCATGTCTTACAGTCAGCGTCCCCATGCTGTGCCTCCCTGACTCGCTGAAGAAGTGGGGGAGTGAATGTAAGAGACTGAAGGAAGGATGCTCTATCTCTATCCACAAAGGATATCTGTAACGTAGACAGCTGACTTGTTGCCTCACCTAGCAGTTGTATACCAGTTCTCCTAGTGAGTGCATCTGCAACAACGTTCCCCTTCCCAATATTATTGACTATCTCGAAGTCATTGTTCTGGAGGAAATCAAGCCAATGCCGCTGTCTTAGGTTTAGGTATTTTAGAGAGAAGATATACATGAGAATCTTGTGATTAGAGTACAAAGTAAAACGCTCGCCCATCAGATAGTCTCGTCACATATTCAAGATGAAGACCACTGCTGCTGGATCCAGGTCATGGGTACCGTAGTTCTACTCATGCTATCTCAGCTGACGAGAACCATATGCAATCACTACTCTCTCCTGCATCAGGACACATCTGAGTCTGGTCCCTTATGTGTCGTAGTAGACTACGTACGCTACACCTTCCTCTAGAAGCCTAAAGATGGGGGCACTAGTCATCCTCTACCTCATCTCATTAAAGCTCAACTGCCATCTCTCCAGCCACACAAAGGGTTGCCCCTTCTTCATCAAGGCTTATAGGGGTGCTGTAACTGTGGAGAAGTCTGGCACAAACCTATGGTAGTAACCAACAAAACCGAAGAAACTTCGTACTTCCGTCACACTCCTAGGTGGCTTCCAAGTAGGTACCACCTCAGTCTTTGCTAGATCTACTACAAATCCGGCGTCCGAGAAGACATGTCCTAGAAAGTGAACCTCTCAAATCCAAAATTGGCACTTAGAGATCATACTATAAAGCCGATTCTGTCGGACTGTGTCTAGTACTAACTGCAAATGGTAGGCATGCTCCTCCTTAGTAGTTGAGTAGATCAGAATGTCGTCGATGAAGACTACAACAAAGCGATCAAGGTATGGCCAGAAGATCATGTTCATGAGTCCCATGAAAACTGCTGGAGTGTTGGATATGCTGAATGGAACAACCAATAACTCATAGTGGTCATACCAACATCTGAAGGATGTTTTCTGCACATCCTCATCTCAAACACTGAGCTGGTGATAACCTGATCTGAGGTATACCTTTGAGAACCACTGTGCTCCCTTCAACTGATCAAATAGGACGTCAATCCTCGGGAGTGGGTACTTGTTCTTCACGGTCACATGGTTCAAGCGCCGGTAGTAAAAACAAAGCCTCAAGATCCCATTCACATTCTGGGCAAACATAATCATAGCTGCCCAGGGAGAAACACCGGACTAGATGAATCCCTTTCCTTGCAAGTCCTCTAGCTTTACTCACAGCTCACGAAGCTTCACGGGAGACAACCAATACGATGGAGTAGATAACAGTGCCATACTAGGGTATATTTCAATGTAAAAGTATACCTCTCTATGAGGAGATAGACCTGGGACATCATTAAGGAAAACATCTATGTTCTGGTCCACCACTACAGGATAACTCAGACTCTCAACATCAACTGCTCTGAGGGTAAGGGAAATCAACTGATGAGTGATTGGCTGCACTCTCCTCTGATAAGGTCCATCATGAAATGAAAAGGCTCCCTTTTCATCCGTGAAGGTAAACCTGGTCCCATCCATTTGGACACACCACACTTTGTGCCAAATACTGTCTATCTGAGCATGAACTGTAGATATCCATTCCATACCCAAGATGACGTCCTAAGGCCTCGATGCCACTACTAGGAGATCCCAGCTAAAGCTCTCGCCTCCTAGAGTAAGCACACACTTTCGGCACTAGTGCGTAATCGTCGAATCCACTCATATAAAAGTCTCTAGCTGTAAAAATTGAGCCAAAAGATCCATCAGAATCTTTGAGCTCTGAATGAGGGCAGTGGCAATGAAAGTATAACTAGAACATGTGTCTATAAGTATTGCAGCTATGGTGGAGTAGACATAGAAGATACTAGAATCATATCTAGATTACCATGATCGTATGCCTCAGATTCTTAGAGCTGAGCTCTCGTCTATCCACCTGCTCCATGTGGTTGGGGTGGACCTCTAGGTGGTGGTGGTGGTAACACCTCAAAACGTCATCCACCGCCAACTGCACAAACAACTCCTCCTCCACGTCCGCCTGCTCCCTGCGGACCACCTCAATAGAATCTCTGTCTCTACCTGGGTGGTCCATCAATCGTCTGCTGATCATCCGAACAGTGGGTCAAACAGTCACGAGCCATGTGACCCAGATCACTACATGTGAAACACTGTCCGCTCCGGGAATGTATTTCTCTACTCCGGGTGCCCCGCAGAACCGATCCTGAGTCATACGATCGTCCACATGTAGGTCTGGTCTTATTGGAACTCTATGACATCTGTCTGCTTCCAGCTGTAGAAGACTCTGCTACATATCGACTAGTGGTGGATCTCGCTACTGGACACTGCTCAGCAAGTAAACTCTCCACCAGGAGGGCTCTCTCTAGCACCCCTGCCTGTGTCGGGATGCTGAGTGAGATCACCTGAGCTATGATCTCCCATCAGAGCCCTTTCATGAATGTACAAGCATTGAAGAATGGGTCCCACACCATATCAGTGGAGTAGCATAAGAGGTCAGTGAACCTTGCTGAGTACTAAGCTACAGTCTTACTGCCCTACTACAAATGAAGTAACTCCCTTATGTGCAATGTGTGGAGAGTCACTGAAACAAACTCTGCCAGAAATAGGCTCTCGAATTTTTCCTAGAGAAATTCATCTCATCATGAATATGGATCATCAAGCTCCACCATCTACCTGTTGCAACCTGTAGAAGGCTGGCAGCAAGAATCACCATGAGATTGGATGGTGTCCCTACCAGTCAAGAAACTCTCACCACACCCTCTAGCTAATCCTCTGCCACCTGTGGGTCCCTCTCTCTCATGAACCTGGGTGGACTCTTGTTTTGGAACTTGTGAAAAATTCTCAAGTGGTGCACATCGTCTCCTGCTGGGGCTGGTGGCATCGGTGGCCCAACGAGAAGTCATACCACTGCTGCCTCCACAGGAAAAGGGCCCTGAACTGAGGTATCATTTCTCGGTGGCCTATTTGTGCATAAAAATCTCTGGACTCTAGTTGGTCATCCGTAGGGAGGCATCATGAAAGAAATAGATGTGACACAGTCAAAATAGTATACCTGTTGTGCTGACCTGGTTGAGCAGAATTAAAGAAAACTTTTTAAAACACATACACAATAAGTGTTTTCATGTTTTGAGATGGAAATCAGAAGTCAGGGTCCTGGTGTATGGATACGTTGGCCATCTCACCAACATTGGACTCCAAGAACTGAAAACCACACTCCCTAAACCTAAAACTATTTATTCATAGAAAAGCTCATAGTTATATGTTCTGATGTAGAATTGAATCCTATGATACCAATTTGTCATGACCCATCCCCCGGGGCCTGTGCCGTGACTACCCCATGCCCGCCTTCCATAGGCCAGGGGCTGGCGACTAGCACCAAAGGCATAATTTCCTAAAACAGGGAAGGCATTTCCTTTATAACTTGTAAACACACACGACATAGTACAAGCTGGAAATAAAACACCATGTAAAACTGTATAACATAAGTGTACTGAAAGTAACAGGGGTCATAAATACAAGCCCAACTATAAAGTACAATAAACTGAAAGTACAACAAAAGAAAAGAAAAACTGCCACTGGGTCATCCTCCGAGGTTCCTACATGAAGGGTAGGTAATGATTGACTCTTAAGCACTCCAGGTGTATCCATTTCATCCGTATACCGACATTCCATAAGGTCCACCTCCGGGTACCATCCAGTCTTGGTACTCTCAGCCTCGGTCAACTTTGTCGGTCATCTGCATCCAACACAACAAGGTGCGGGAAAAGCCCGTGCAGGGGTGAGTATAACAACACTAAGTGGGGACCCTGAGACCCTCAAGGTCTCACAAAACCAAAAATGGATAAACCACAAAGTATGAAATCAAATGATAACCCCACTTAGGTATATGACCATACATATACCTAGGTTATCATGTAATCCATCTCAATCATGAGGAAAACACAAAAGTTACTGACTCAGCTCAACCTGGATTTTTATACACATTATCGAAACCACAACTACTGGAGAACTCTTTCTCTGTCGAGTACAATGGGTTTGCTGTGACACCAAGGCACTTCCCACTAACATTGGACTGCTGAGGTACTCCTTCTGTTGAGTACTATGGGTCTGCTGTGTCACCAAGGCGCTCCCCACCGTGGCTTTTCCGCCACAACGTGGCGCTCCCCCTAATAGCCTACATAGGTACTCCTCTTGTCGAGTACCGCAGTTCTGCCACCAAAACCAGGTGCTCCTCCACCACGGGTCTGCCATGATACCAAGGCACTCCCCACTAGGATAGTCGAGTCACTCAGAGTCAATTGATTAGTAGTCATCAAGTCTCAGCCATCTACTAGGTCTTCGCACTCTATCAGCTCATATCTGGAAGGATACTTTCCATGTTGTACTGTTCAATAATCCAACTATCAGGAAGGCCAATGTATAAGTATCTCAAAGGTGTTACAAGTCATAAGGGTCTCAATTCAATAGACGATGCATCAATAGGATTCCCGGTCTATGAGTTATTAGCATTTTAGTCCCAGGGGTCCGGTTGGATTCATGCGCGATCGAATCTGACTGTATCTCAACCATACCCCAAAATCTAGAGGGGTATTCTCAAAGGGACTTCCATACTCCATGATTACCAGGGCTGCTGACGGTTTTTCAAACGGAGGCCCAGTGCCAAAGATATGGCCAAAATAAAGTACAGGGTCATAGTGGGCCCAGGTCCGGGCTGACCCAGTTGGACCGACCCGACCCGACCCAGTCATGGAAGACCCATCTGGGTCGACCCTACCTGACCCGTTGGGTATGACCCGACCCGTTTGGCAGGCGATCCCATTATGTTCGGCCCAGCCCGCTGGGCCCATACCAGCCGGCCGTGAGGGGGCGCGGAGTGCCGCGAGAGCACGGACCGGTAGCGAGGGGCGAACCGG